>OY735220.1:52922035-53137035 GCA_963457665.1 Thysanoteuthis rhombus
ATATATATATATATATATATATATATATATATATATATATAATTGATTCATTGTAAAGTGCTCCGTACATAGATGTAGAGCAATTACACAAAAAATATGAGAATTTATTGAATCCTTATGAATTATACCTTATTTCACTCTTTATGAATTATTCAAAGGAGTGAAGGTCTCGCCCTTCCTTTTGTTTATCATATAGAGGGAGTGTATGAAAGAGGGACATGCAATCGTATTTCAATAAATTTATATATTATAAAGAATTCGAAACTCGTTTAGCCAGATAAACAAAACTAAATAATCAAATAGAAATCATAAAATGAAATGACTGCATAACTGTTACACTTTTAAAATAGAGAAGAGGAAAAGTTCAGTTAGTGTTTCGAAGGGAGAAAAAAGAATAATACCATCACTCATTTGACTAATCTTAGAAATAATGAAACAGCGTATAGTTTTCAATAAAAAATTAACATCTTATATTTTTTGAATAAGTATATATTTATATCTGAGAAAAAGGAAAACAATATTGATTATGCACTCTGCATTACTGTATTATTTTTATTTACTTTCAAATGACTTTCTTTATTCACTTTCAAATGATCTTTTTCTAGAGTATGGAGCATTATGGATTTGCCAAAAATAAACTCTGCATATGTCTTGTGTGGACGCGTGTTTAACGGCACAAAAAACACTTTCCATTTGTGAACGGCCAGTGCCATGCCTTGGTACTGTCCGGGTTTCCAGCAGTTCTGCCAAATCCATGTCTGGGCTTTGAAAAAAATTATCTCAATGTGAACCAATTGGCTTAATTCTGATGGGTGTGATTTTATTCTGTTTTTTTCCCCCAATGTCCACTGTCTATCAATGGACGATTTTATTATTAGCTCTCCTTTGTCAAGTGTCCATCGATAAAATTACTTACTTTGCTATCTAATATAATAATTCATTCATATTTTATTCAGTTCTCAAAATAAAGCACATAATATAGAGTAATTTGATTTGTTATATAAAAATTCATATTATTACTCGTATAAATAAAACTTTTCCCGTTCTCAATTTCCTGGCTGAACTTTGCCCGGGTTGGTACAAAACACTAACGCCGCTATTGCAACTGAGATTAACGTCTAAGTTTAATATCGACTTAATAGTGAAAAATCATTTTGAACTATTTTCTCGTTCATCTATCTATTACTATCATTTTCCACTGTACTCTATACTGACATTTAGACATGTCTATGATCGTCTTATTCTACCCTACATAGACGTGAAAAGTAATATTTGGCAGTAATATCTCCTAAGTGCTCAACTATAAAAAGAAGGAAACCATTTCTAGGAATGAATACACTATTTGAATCTCACAGACGGGCTTTTCATTTGATAGAGATTTTATTAACCCAATACTCCGCATTCAGGGCTTTGGCATTAGCGAGTAAATTGGTGAAGATGGCTGACGCGGTCTTTTTTTTTTTAATTGTCTTCACGGTCGTTTCCTTTTAGCGTATTGTGAGTCGTTCTAGACTGCTTATCAGTACTGAATGATAAACATAGGGGCTCGAGATGGAAGCCTAAGAGTTATAAGAACCTTTTTAGTGCTCTTGGTAATTAACTGTGCACCCGTTTAAAAGTAGACCATCGGTAGGGTTACACCGGCCTTTAGAGAGTTTACCTCCGGATATTTGTTTCAAATTAAACTTCACCATAATGGACGAATAGAAAATTCCTTCGAGCAGGGTCTTTAATGGTGAGGCCCATGCGTTTTGTTGTTAGTTTATGGCATCAAAAGAAATAAGAAAAAAGAGGGGAAGTGACTGTGTTGAGATTAAAATGTTGGTAGCGGAAGGACGTAGGTAGGTTTAATTTCATGTCAGAAGGCAGAGTGTTGTTAAACTGATAGGTGCTACAAAATGGCGAAGTTCTGCAGTGTAGTCAAAAGAAGGGGAAACACAAACTTCGATTATCGATTAGCCCGTCCCCTCCCATATGTTTCCTGTTTCTCTCTTCGATACGTTTGTTTTTCCCTGTCCATCTCATTTTGTCCGGGCCATTCGCCACAACTGCAGTGCCCACCAACCCCGCCCATGTGCGCAACCCACAATCATTACCCTCCCATTGATGTTCATACGAGCAAACTCTTTTTCCCCTCCCTTCCTCGCACTGCGCCGCCCGCCGCCCGCTGCCTGACCCCTCCTATCCACCTCGCTGGTAATCTGAAAAGATATCACCGTCTTCACGGTGAAGTTGCGCTTTTATACGTCAAGCGGCCATCACGGTAAAGGACTGGAACCGACGGAACGAGATACCGACTATCGTTTCGCCACAGAGCACTAAAATAACGCTTGAAATATGAGTGTTTTGCGCCTTAAACAATACGTGGGTTTTTATGATCATACATATATATGTACATACATACGCACATTCACACACACACACACACACATATAAATACATACATATACATATATATGTATATATATATATATATATATATATATATATGTGTGTGTGTGTGTGCAAGTGTTGTACGGAAGATAAGTCTGAGATTTATGTGTTTTTATCTTCTGTGCAAACGTACGTATGAGACTGCGCAAGTGTTAAAATTAGGACAGCTTATAAATAGTTATCGCTTGAGAAATGGCTGCGTAGTCGTGTAGCTGAAATAATTGCGTATTCGTTCCGTCACCAGTAGCTGTCGTTCGAGCACTGGCTCTATCTCCCAATTCAGAAGATTGGCGCTGCACAATCTCTGTGCACTTCTCTCAGATGATCTCCGTAGATATCAATTTTTATAGCGGGATAATTTTGTGGGTTTCAACCTTCTCTAACTACATTTGATGATTTAATCAAATAAAATTCATTGCTAACTAATCCAAGTGCGATGAAGTAAATCCTCAAACATTATTTATGTATATGAATACGTATTATTGTTCCCCAATAGTACCTTCATTGTAGGTATCACAGGGTGAGCTACACACGGGCAATTTTTTATATGATCAAATTCGTTCACGCCGAGCCGAAGCTTTATTCTGCTCACGGAAATTGGTATCCCTCCAATAGTCATTAATACAGATACTAAACCAGGCTGGACGTTCAATAACTCAGGTAATCTCGGAACAACCTGAGTATACAACATGGTTTGACTGTTATCATTTAGCCTTGATAAGAAGATCCTCAAACCATGTCTATGTGCTGTGAAATATTGAGCCCTGCGTGGGGGTAGAGCAGCTGGGTTTGAAGCAAAAGTTTCGACCCTACCTACATTTATTGAGATGGATACTGGATCGTCTACTGCCACACTGGAGAGTTGTGATACAACGCAACAGCTGTCCGTGGATGACAAATTTATTAATTATACACACACATACACACACACACACACATATATATATATATATATATATATATATATATATATATATATATATATATATATATATAGTAGACTCTGGTTCCACAAGGGAATTTTTAACACACACTCACACAGCACACACCACTGATGATGGGAAGAATCCCAAAACATGTTTGGACAATTTACATATATGGATTAATAAACCTTACCTCTAAACACCTTACTCCCGAGTCTGTCTCACACTCTACAGTACACATTATATATATATATATATATATATATACATTATCAAATCTGTTGGCTGAAATCCTCTTAAAGTTGGTATATACATTTCACTGCTAGTATCTTTGTTAGCATGCTCAGTGAGAATATAGGTGAAAATTCCTTGCTCCTGACTTTTAGTATATAAGTGTAAAATTCTATCACAAAACAGAAGAAAATTACGTCTGGAAATATGCGACAGTTATCTCCCCTTTATTCATCCAGGCCTCTCAAAATAATGGCGGATAGAATACTTTGCTCGATGGTTTTGTCGATCCCAAAGGAGTAATTTTGGCCACTGGACGATTATTCTGATAGCTATGAATGAATGATGATCATAAAAACCTACGGAGAAAATTGCAATTTCATCTCCACTTTTTCCTACTTCTTCAGGTTCTCCTTTACGCAGACATATTCTCTTTCTCAAACAGAGATAAAAACAAAGAATTTTCGTGCACATTCTTCACAGCCCCGGGAAATCAACTAAATATCATTGTTTGATCTATAGACCCTTCAAGAAAGATATTCCCCAGCGTACCATATGTCTGGTGTGCTAAGACTACTTTAGTTCTGCTCGCTGCTTTAGGCGTCATCGTATTTCCAAATAAAAATAGAATATCACTTGAAGTATACTCAACGGTGTGCTTTAAAAACGAGTTGTTTCTCTTCTGTCTCCTAACTTACGTTTCGTATAAGCTTTGCTACGACTGTCGGTTTAATACTGAATTACAAAAACTTTTTTGAAACTTTGAAAAGGAGACAGACTTCTTTTTTCAAATCTAAAAAATCAAATATCGTATTTTCATATTAAACGATATTTGTTTCTCAGTAACAACCACAGAACTATAGTCTGATAGTAGCAATCAAAAAGTTTCGGAATCTCACCATCACAGCCAATAATTGAACAACGGTGACTTCAAAATTTGGAGTAGAATAATCTGAGACAAGAATTAATATGATATGAATGACATCACTGGCGGTTTCCACTTGAATGCATCTAAAATAAATTTTAAAAAATCAGCAGTTATTTAGATTATCCAGAATTCAGATATCGATCAATAAGCCCGTCAAAGATATCCTCAATTTTTTTTTCTTTCAAAAAATACAAAAATGTCTTGAGAAGGGTTTTGTGCTGCTTTTCCGGTCCGTAAACAAAACTGCATGACCAGTAACCCTAGATCACAAAAACACACGCACAAATAAAAAGGGATACAAGACTTTGCCACCTTTGGTGGCTATGGTCATTCGATAAGTTGGAAGAAACACAAGTCCATATTGAATGATTATTATCACCCCTTTATTCAAGGAATTCAAATATCCAAATACAATTATATCTGCCTCTGTCTTGTGTGTGTGTGTATGTGTGTATGTACTGCAATTACTTGACGACTGGAAATCAACAGAGTTGATATTTACCAGACATCTTAGTCAGCACAGTGTCAACGTTGAAGTTACTTAAAAATAAATCACAATTTACTTAAACACAATATATCTATTATTATAGATCTCAATTTTATATATATATATATATATATATATATATATATATATATAGAGAGAGAGAGAGAGAGAGTGAGAGAGAGAGAAAGATATATATATATATATATATATATATATATATATATATGAATATATATATATGTGTGTGTGTGTATGTATACATATATGATATCTTTATTTGCAATAGATCTAAATTTAGTTATGAAATATCCATAGAACTAACACTGAATATATATATATATATATAATTGTGTGTGTGTGTGTATGCATGTGTTTGTGCGTGTGTGTGAATGTGTATGCGTGTGTGTGTATTTATGAGTGTGTGTTCTTGATTTGCTTGAATATATATGCAAATATACTTCCATAATTCATATGTGTGGGCGTATCGAAATTCGATACATGGTAATGTCCATCATGTGTATTCTCATCCTCTGTTCATTACCCCCTAAACTTACATCTTCCTTCCACACAAACACAGTGTCCGATATATATATATATGAATATATAAATATACATATATATATATATATATATATATATATATATATATATATATATATATATATATATATATATATATGCAGTTTTATAGTCATCAGCGTTCATGTACACCGACACACACACATGTACAGTCGGTGACATAAAAGAAATATCAAAAGATTTTCAAAGTTTGAAGTCTCCAAAGGGGAGCACCAAAATATATGAAGACATAAAGCAAATCAAAACGACATCATTTTGCCAAGATACGTTTGACACTTACGCACCTTCAACAGCCAACCGGTATGCAGGCCTTATTCTAACCGAGATAGCTTGTGTTGAGCAAGGGATCAAAGGGAGATAATTCTGAATCAAAATAACGCCTGGCCGAAGCGTCTCCTGGATGACTGAAATAAATCTGCAACGTCGTGTATTAATGACTGTTGGGCTAAAAACGCACTTTTTAGAACATAAATCATGTCTGTGGGAAAAAAGAAGGCATTTAAATTGGTAGATTAAAGAACAATGATCTTTTGACTAAATTCTATGCGTGATCAGAAATGGTTGCATTTTTTTTACAAAGCTACAAGTGGCGGTCAAAGGTATCAGAACTAAAACAGGCTTTTTCAACAACAGGAAAAAGGTGAAGAGCCAAACATGGCTTCAACAGTTTATCATGGGACTAGTCAATCTAGAGGTAGCGCGTACGCTCTCCCAGTTTCCTCAGACTCCTGGTCTCCTACAATTTCTTTTATTCCTCTCTCCGACAACTTCATATTTGATATATAGGTGTAGAACCATGTTTGCATTATCCAAATTTTAAAAAATATCTTGTTTGATTGTTCCTCAATTGGAACCGACACGTGATGAACTCCATTTGGCAGTATGCCTTGTTAGGGTGATCAATACAAAATTTGTAGAAGATGGGCTCAATGAATAAGTTACTCCTCTCATTTTTCTTGTAAAGACATCGCTAAAATTGTTACAGTCGAACATAAAATCAGGAATCAATTGAGCACAAACTTACATTGCAAAATGCCTCCCCCACACACACACGCTAAAAACCTATGGGGGTTATTTTATGACATTGTGAATTCTTTGTAGACATCATCATCATCATCATAATCATCATCATCATTATACTGTTGGGATCTGTCGTTGGATATAGACCTTCCCCAAGATGTGACAGACCTCTCTATCAAGGGCATTCGAATTTATCTAGCTTTCCATGCCATCTAACCTTCTGTCTGCTACAGCCTCGCACCTGATAATTGGAGATTCACGTTGGGAGTCGTGATGTCCAGTGGTTATCATTCATCCTTGCAAGATAGCCAACCCATTGCCATTTGAGTTCTATACTTTGGTTTTATACCCTTCTTTTTGGATCTAATGTGACCTTTTTGTCGATCTTGTTCTACCAAAAGCTTGTAAACATAGTGTGAGCTACGTAGCTTCATCTGCGAGGCCTCTATATGTGATACATACATTCAGAGCCAGACTAAGAGATAAATGGTCAGATTACACCAAAAGTCGAGCAAACCAAAAATTCTGTATGATCTTTAGAGCAAAAATGCTACATTAAATCGAATTGCATTGGATGTACAAGTTCTATTATCATTGACGTTAAGCAACGTCGAACCTAATCCGTACTTAGAAGAGTCACTGTCTGAGAATACTAGATTCCTTAATCATGTAAAGATCCTCTCATGGCGAGCTTGTTTATCGCCCAAAGGAAAGAAAAAAAAAATAGATTCCTACACTATGCCCAATGACGCGAGCTGAATACCAGCGTTTCTCAGCAAATGACACCGAACCAATGTGAAGGAATTTTGCCATAGTTAGGTGGGAATGCTTGTGAAAATACATCGTACAGCTCTTAGAAAACTATTTGATCAGCAGATTCCATTTTTAATAATGGTAAATCACACAGAAGATAAGTTTTGTTTGGCAAAAGACCCCGTTATATAGTCCTGTGTTTGTCGATCATACGAGCAAAGGCTCGCTAGACGAATTGGCCATCCGTCACTCAACGGCAGGCGCTTGTAATATCCAAATACAATTCTTTTATCGATCAAAATTAAACTTCAGTGCCAAGAAAAATTGACGGTTCTAAATTTGGACATATCTGAATGCTAAATTGGCATCGTTTTCAATTTCACATTGAAATCTGTCAATGCTACGCAGAACACTCAACCTTTTTTGAAATATGTTTTGGAAAACCGAAAATAAATTATACAAAATACAACGTCTCGTGATTATCGACATATACTCTTATAGAGAGGCGAGTTATTCAAACAACCCACTCACTTAGACGTTCACTAATATAAATTCTAAAGCTCAATCATCTTCTGTTTTCCTATCAACCATTGTAAATCTGTATTATTTGCATTTGCTCATATATTGAGGATGTTTTGGATTTCAATTTACTTCTTTTTTGACCTCAGATGTTTTTATTTCTCAACTCCTGAGATGATGCATTATATTTGGTACTCGTTTAGATATAGTAGTCCTAAAAACTATGATATAAGACGAGCGTTAAAAATGACAGTCAGTATTCAAATGAATTGCACTGTACTTCAAAAAAAAAAAAAATCAAAACACTCTATGTCCTCTATTTTTAATATGCAACAAGAATTTAACCGGGGGATTTTTTTCAAGCATTCATTCATTTATTAAAACAAAGAAATGAATAAATAAGGGACCATGATCCAAGATTTGGAGCCTCAGGAGAGGTCACTTGGAACCACTGGTCTAGAAGAACGCCTTAACTGCATCTCTAATTTAAATAGTATTAATTCCTAGTCAAGAAATCTGTTTGGAATTATGAAAAACCTTTTTTATCACTAAATTCTAAGATTTTACCAACTACCCTTGAAGGATGGAATCAGTCTTTTCTTCAGCTAAGCGTTTATACTTCTGATCGATGTGTTCTTGACCTTAGCATACGTGCACGTGAATCTATCTCCTTATCGTTAATGTTGCGTGTTTTGAGAGGAAAGAAAAACTCTGCATATCCATACGAATTTGATCTAAGCAACAACTGAAAAATGGCTGAATATAAATCTGCTATTTTGAATTAGTTACCTAATACGATAGACTTTCAGGTCTCCCTATTTTGCGACAACAGACAAAAATGACAGGAGTGGATTTGACGTATTTACTCATATTTCTGGTATTAAATGATGCAGAATGACCCTGTCCTGAGTTATGGTAGAATGTTCCTCCCCCTGGGGATTGTAGCAGCTGGGAGAGAAATGCATTATTACTCTTATATTATCTCTCTTCCATTTTAAAGTTTATGTCAATGTCATAAATTATTCCGTTGAATCTCACTTTAGTTTATTGCAAGATATATATATATATATATGTGTGTGTGTGTGTGTGTGTGTGTGTGTGCGTATGCATGTGAGTGTATACATGTATATAAATATCAATATATATATATATATATTGATATTTATATACATATATACACTCACATGCATACACATACACACACACACAGACACACACACATATATATATATATATATATATATATATATATATATATATATATATATATATATATATGTATTTCTGTGTGTGTGTGTGTGAGTGAGCGTATATATGTATGTATATGCGATTATAAATTGTGTTATATCATATTGAGATGTTCGATTCCTGCAGAAGTCCGCTTCTTTCTGATTGTTTATTCTCTCTATGTTGTCTGGGCTGAATGATTCATTTGTCTTATCATAACGATGGATCATTTAAAAAAATCAAGTATTATATAACGCACTTTATAATCATTTTGTCGGGCCATATATCCATTTCTGAATAACACGCACATGAATAGATAGATTGATAGGTTGATAACACACACACACACATATATATATATATATATATATATATATATATATATATATACACACACACACACACACACACAGAGTATATGTGGTACAAATCATGCTAGTAGTATAACATGATATAATAATATATCAATGATATCAAGCCACTTCTGAAATGTATTGGATTTATCAAACATATATATATATATATATATATATATATATATATATATATATAATGCATTCATAATGCTTTTATGACACAATCTTCCTGCACTCATCTCTAAATAGGCAGCACTAAGTGCAGATCAATGGATGACTGTAATCAAAATGATTATAACTGTCACGATAGTGAAGCAATGGCATTTCTACATTGTCGCTCCATATATATATATATATATATATATATATATATATATATATATATATATGCAAACTAACACACACTCACACATATATGTGATCCGGATTCATCACAATAAAATACTTCAAGCATTTTTTGCCTCCATGTTTTTGATCTTGAGACGGAAACAATTACATCCTATGATCTAATAGAAAACATTTTTGGTTTTAGATCTTACACATTATGTTATAAAATAGTTTCAAAATTAAATATCTATACACAGAATTGATTCATTTCCTTTTGCGTCTATAGGTATCAATAGTAACCATTTTTTAGTTGAATATGCGCAATAAATGTGTTATTCTGTCGAACAGAAACTGAATTATTCAAATACTTAACTACAAATAGACCAGTTATCCCCGAAGTTAGGGTAGTATGAGGGAAAATCCCGAATATCTTTCCATACAACTCAAGTTTATTCTCTTCTAAGATAGGAAAAACGCATCGATTGAATTCATTACAATGCTCATGGTCTGCATCGCAACCTTGTTAACCATCACTACGATTGTTATGAAACAAGATATTTCATGATTTTACTGAAAAGTTCCACAATCTTGTTGTGGAAGATATAAGAAACAATTGTTTCATAGAGGAGTGTAGGCTCTTACGACTTGCATCAGTTTTGTGAACTGAAAGATCTTAATCCTGTTAAACAACGGAAACTCTTGCAAGAAGTAAAGATCTTTTGGAAGATTAATCGAGCACTAATATCTGAGAAATACATAAAATCCCGGAAAAGCATCGAGATGTCGATAATTTTTCTTATATTCCTTCAACAAACCATGTCGTTTTCTTAATTCAATTTCTATTCATAGAATATATTATTCTTTTTCTCCTAATTACCTCAAGAGAAAGTAGATAATAAGGAAATATATCAATAATAATAATGATTTATGATACTTTATTCGATAACAATAAATGAAAAATGGATTACCTTTACTACACTACAATGTATTAACAAAAACAGAAGGAAGACGGGATAAGGAATATTCTAAGGTTCCAATTCATACTTCTGCTTATCACGATTTCCGTAGCTACCCTGACAAGAGTGGCAGGGGTGCTAATCCTAGTTTTACTCTAGTATAAAGGGACATAATTTTGTGTTTCAGCGGGTCTTCTTCCATCATTCTGATCCGCACGGTTTATCAATTAACTTATGGTCAAAAGCCGTCTGGCCTGAGTATAGTTTCAACAAAATCGAGAGAAAGGTAAATAATAGCACAACAAATCATACAATATTCCCATAATCATTTGCACTTGTTATATCACCAAGAGTATTTAGTTTCATCTCAATGATAGTAAAATGGCAGAAAGTCTTCTTAATACCCAGGTACTCATTAAAGGTTTTTACGAAGTTAAATTGTTGCTGTCGTCTAATCGGATTTGATTATTCTTTGGATCTCAAGTTCTTTTAATTCTCTTCCCAAACTGTTTGTTTCGAGCTTTCCTAGAGTGAACCAACGTAGCCATCAAAGATGACAAATGGTTCTATCCTTTTTCATGTATTTGTGTGGTCGTGTGTAAGTTTATGTGTTTGTTAATGTGTTAGTATGGTCCAGTGCTCCTGGTCCTACCATTTCGTGTACAGACTTGAAATTTGACATCAGTACTCCACTAAACCTTTTCTATTCCAATGGTTTCCGTTTGCCATCGACCCATTAAGAGCAGTAACTGAAATTTCGGTTGTTCTATTGCTAACTCAGTAGAATTTCCGTTTTATTGTGGTTGGTGGCAAATTGGTCCCATTTGTTAATCAGGATTTTATTTTGCAACTGATCATTTGTTATGAATTATCTTACAATGGACAAGGGCCTTCATCTTATTATGAGTATCTATCACATTATTTAAAAAACTGATATTCAATCTCATATTTTCCAAGGATTTCAGTCTGTGACCGGCAAGATCTGCGAAGTAAATGATCCGTCAGTTCTTTCGCCTATCTCTCTATGTATTTACATTGGAGCTCCAGCTTAACATTAAGTGATATTTTTTTTTCTATTTACATGAACAAGTGTATATTCACTGCATCAGGTTAGTGTTTATCCTTATAACAGATATTTTCATTGACATATCTTTGCAGCTTGCATAGTTCCCAGTTGATGAAAGTTCCAACTGAGACGTGTTTCTTTACAACATATGTATTTTGTGTTCATCGCTGTGTATATTGGTACAAACGTCCTCCAAGTTTTCAGAGCTCTCCTCATTTGGAAATGTTAGAAATTCGATGATTCCAGCACCTATCTAAGATTTTCAACTGATAAAATTTTTTCAAATAGAATATGGGATACGCCTCAAGGGGATTCTTAGTACGACAGTCCCTTTCAGGTACCAAAAACTATAGAACTTATCCATTTGCACCGAATTCTTTGGTATTTTGTACATCTTAAAGATTGATCAACATTCTTACTGTACCAGAGCAAATTGTTATTAATCGTTAAGCCAGTTATTATGGCGACTTCATATGCACTGAATACAAAAAGTGTCCAACACATTGCAGAAAATACTAGTAATTATATTGGGCTTTAGCTAATCACATCTAGCTGGTTGAGAGCCTTGCCTCGATATTGATTAATGCAGAGTAAATAGAATGCTTTCTCAACCTTCAAAAATAAGAAAATCCCATTAATCCTAAAAAGGAGGGTGTATAACCAATGCATCCTCCGAATAGTCATTAATGGAACTGAAACATGGAACCTAACCAAGAGATAGATCCACAAATTGAGAACCATACAACGTGTACGTGATAGATTTATGCTGGGCCTCACAGGGGAGACCACAAGACAGCACAGTACATCCGGGAAAAGACAAGTCAGGGACATCATTAAATCCATTAAAAATCTCAAATAGGAGTGGGCTGGCCATGTTGCACTAATGGCGCACAACCAATAGACATTGCGACTTACGACATGGATCCCCCGAGATCACATGCGGAACCGTGGCTGACAGAATACTACATGGAGAGACAAGTCAGACAAATTCGGAGAGTACTGGCTCTGCGACGCCCATGATAGAGAAGTGTAGCGACTCCTGGCGAAGGTCTATGTCCAATGACGGACGTTGAAAGACTGATGATGAAATAGAATGCAGTTTGCTGAACATTGTGGTACCAATGTATATTCTATAACATAAGACAATAATGAACTTTGCCGCATCGATTGACTCCTCGTTCGTCAAACGATGTTTCTGTGGTGTGCGATGTTGTTTGATAGCATATTACCCACAGTAAAACCTCTTTCGGAATTAGAGTTAATCCTCTTAAACCCTGCCGTTGCTTTATCAACTAAATCAATGCAATATTCTAAAGCCCTTGCTTTCATCTCATCAATGTTCACAGCTTCTCAACCAGAAGTAGATTCTATCTCAAGAAATGACTTTCTTTGCTCATCCAAAACAAGCAATTCCTCACCCGTTAAAGTGTTATCACGAGATTGCAGCATGTCAGTTACATCCTCTGGATCCGCTTTTATATCTATCTCTCTTTGTACCACATTTACAGGCGCTACGTCCACTGCAGTCTCGAACACAGAGACACGAGATGAGCAAACATGGTTGTGGAAATGGCGCCGATCGACTTTCTCCGATGCAGGGTCGGGGAGGGGACTTGTTGAGCTTTCATAACAGTAACACGCAACGTAAAAGAAAAAAAAATTGTAATGAAATGACTTCCCAATATGCATTGTCGCTTGTAAAGACCCTCGATTTTTTTTTATTTCTACGTTTGCTTAATTGTAAATCTTGAATTTAAATAAGATAATGTGGACGTTAATATCAAGGACGTTAACAATGATCAGAGGTTCATCCCTCCTAGCAATATGGACTTGAATGCACTCCTATTAAAACCGAAGGCGCCAAGTTTGACTTGGTAGACAACTATATATAACTAGGACAACGAATCTACATGGAATCACTAAAAGAAAAAGAGATCAAGCAAGACTCACTCTAGTATGGCAAATCTTCGGTGGAGTAAGCTGTTCTTTCAAAGACAAGAAAATCCCATCAGTCCTGAACAGGAGAGTATAAAACCAACGAATCCTCCCGATTTTCACTAACGGAGCTGAAAAATGGAACCTAACCAAGAGACTGGCCTGCAACAGGGAACCATACAACGAGCACGTGAAAAAACAGTGCACAACCCCACACAGAGAGATCACAAGACAGCACAATACATTAGGGGAAAATCAGGAGTCCGAGACATCATATAATCCACTAGAAATATCAAATGGCAATAGGCTGGCTATCTTGCAGGAATGCATACGAGCAATGCACATCGAGTCCCACAGTATGGATCTATAGAGATCATATGTAGAACCGATGTAGAATATGAGATGGTGAGACGAATTGAGCAGATTCAGAAATTATTGATTCTACGACGCCATTAATAGAGTTGGGGCGAATCAGGGGAAGGTCTATGTCAAACAAGTGACGATAAAGAACTGATGATGAAGATGAAGATGATAATGATGAAAATATTTTCTATTCAGACATAATTATCTTAAATGATTTATCTCTAACACAGGAGAGTTCCATCGTCAATAGGTGTAGTATCAAGTAATTTATGAATTTCAGTCTCAAGCTTCCATTATCTACCCGGGTGGGTGCAGTTAGATTTTCCCAGATGAGGGCAATGATCAAAAAGCTAATCATGCAAACCTCTTCATCTTTTTGTGAGTTCGATCCTAAGTAGGGCCTTCACTATTATGGTTCTGTACCTAGCTCAATTAAACTTAATGAATATTGATATTTTAAACATAATGATTTCAAATCAATTGATAGTGCAATAAGTTCGATGATCACTAAGTATTCCAGTATAATAGGTCACTGCTAGACTTTGTAAAGCTGAGGAAATATCTATGTTGATATCAGGAAACTAATAGTGAAATATTCATAACTACACTTCTGTAATTCAACAAATAGATCTTGCGAATTAAAAAAAAAGGCTAGGATGATATGTCTGAGTGGAGCTATGATCCACTGTGGATTGTGAAAATGGTTTTGGATTGAATATGAGGACCAATGGTTCAAAGATAAACTAGAACTGCTTGCAGAGCCAAAAGAAGTAAAAAGAAAAAATCATCCCTAGTGCTTTATCATTCGAATGCATCAAGATAATTTAGATCAGGACTCCATATTGAAATATCTTAAACACAGTAAAGAGATAGTTGTTATTGTTATTCTGACAAACTATAATCAATTTTGGAAGAAAAGGGAAAATGGAGAATATCAGAATTCTGCCAGAGAACTGTAGATAACTGTTGGACTACGAACATGTCAGTTGTACCTATTATTGTTTACAAACTTGGAAATCCTTGAAAAAAATTCGGATAACTGGATTTCTGGAGAAAATTGAAACCATCTAGCATCACTAAATTTCGGGTGGAATCCTGGGGAGATTATCCTAGAATTAGAGGCGAGTTTTAGCCATTTAAACCACGTTGAAACCGATTAGATCTCACTGGAATTAGAACTAGTTATCATAATTAATAACTGAACAACCGTATCATAAAAAGTCATGTAAAAAATTCCATTGATGATATCATCGATGTTTTCCACAGAACATTTAAGATAGAGTAAAAAAAACAACAAAAAATCTTTCGAAACACCAATATTCTGGAGAATTATTAGTACACTATACTTATCAAAAAAAGGTAAAAAAAAATGGCTTATCTTCAAAGAGCTTCAGAAGTAATCCAGTTGGGCACTAATGCCAACTTCCAAGTCTGTTGACAAGAGGGCATGGCCTGGAGTGCATGAACTCACAAAGGCATTGACGAACAAATAACGCACATAAATACAAAAAGATAGAACTTTTCACAATTTTCAATAATTACGGTTGTTCAGCTAAAGGAATACACAATTATAACGGCACACACGATAATGAATCAGTTTATTTATTTGTCAAAGATTTTTTATGGCTTTTATGTTTATGGTTATTCTATGATATAGTGATTTATTAGACATCTTAACTTCATTTAAAACTTTTTTTTCACTCAGAGTCAAATTATACAAAGCCCAGAGATCACTCTAGGTATAGGGTTAAACTGATGACAGTAGATTTGAGGATATGGGTATCATATCTAGCTGGAAAGCACTTTTGGATAAGTTTGTTAAAAAAAACACAAAAAAAAACCTGCCGTTTGGAGAGGATAAGCTGTTTATAAGGAAATTGCATCGGATATTGGAATGGTCAGAAAGTGTGGATGATTCTCTGTAGAGATAGCAAATCGTGTTCTGACTGTAAAATCCTACTGTTAAAACTAGTTGATCGAGCTCATCTGAACATTTTCCATGAAAATATCTATAGAGAAGCGCCAGGTCTGCTATAACACGTCAATGCAAGAGTGATTAGAGAAGTGAGAACAGCTTATCACAAAATAATGCACAGACTCGATTCTGCACCTTATCAGGGCTACATAGCTCCTTCTGTGTGGAGGCTGCCCAGACGTGCAAGCAATGTTCCATTTGGAGTCGTATCTGACTCCTGGTGGTCAGTTGGGTCAGGTATCTTCTGGAACAGTACAATGAATCTACCATTGTCGATGCGTTAAGAAAGAGATGAAACATAGGAATTCCACTTCAAGTCTGGTATGAACTTAAGGCCAAAAAGTTTATTAGAGTATGGGGCCTTCGCGATAGTGGTCGCAGCCGTATGGATAGGGATATTGAGGAGTATTACGATGATGGTGGAAAAACTGAAGCTTGGTTTTAGTCTTGTTGAATTAACTGTCATCGATAGATTGAAGGAAAGATCATTTGCAATTTCCTACTGATTCAACAGAAGAATGCTGATGAAGCATGGTATCAGCATGAATAAGATGATACCAAAAGACTTAATGACATCGTCAGACAGGTCATTTATAAACAGCAGGAAGAGAGTAAGCCCAACGACAGAGCCTTGTGCCACATCTCAGAAATATCTAGGACAATAGTACGTGTGTAAAGTCTCACATCCAGTGCTCCACTGATTCTTTGGGTGATAACAGTAAGAATATCAAAACCATATAGAGAGGGACTGGAACGATCACCAGTGTTTTTGAAAACTGAGCAACAGCTTCCACGAACTCGGAAAATACCAATCCTTGAGACAACAGTTAAACAACATTGGATACAAACCCAGGAAAGATTTTTGAGAACAACCACTGGAATGTTATCAGGTCCCGTGGCCTTACCTGACTCTAGGCTATGGATAATCCTGGAAACTTCTTTAGCTGATACCCGGGAATTTGTAAGAGAGTAATCAGTACGAGATGGACAGCCAGGAAGTGGATAACCCTAGGTTGTTCGGAGTCGAGTTGGAAGCAAAGTTCGTAGCAAATGGTTTAGCCTTATCTGAGGATGTTATGATAATCTCAGGTCCATTTATAATGGTGGGAATAGGCGGTTTTGCCTCGGTTCAAATCTTTGTTGGCAATTCTCCAAATGTCACGGGACCCAAGCCCAATAAGCCGTCTGCATGAAGGGTATTCGGCTAGAAAAGCAACAATTATTACACCTGATACATGTGCTGCAAATACTAAGTATCACATGGAGAAAGTAAGATTCGAAAGAAATAGACGACGAAGTATTACTCTAAAAGGAAGGACGATGATAAAACAACGAAAATAGCCTGAATAATATTTTCGAAATATAATCAAAGAAAACACAATGGGCAAATGCGCTACTCCATCCAGTGCCATTAGAATTTTTTTTCTCATATTAAAAACCGACAACCAGAACTGTCACTATAGGTTTTTTTCCAGTTTTCAAGTTGGTCTGAGTGGCTATGGATGCCATACCAATGAAGCAAGGGGGTTGAGAATTAAAACATTAACCCCTCAATATGTTTAGAAGATCACGATTTTTGTTTTTGTTTTTGTTTTGGTGATCCAGCCCTTACTTATTCAGTGGGGGATCCATTTGCAACGTGAGTTTTTGCTAAATTGGTCTCTTCGTTTGTGTCCAGCTGCGTTCACGCTTATTCTAAGTACATCCAGACTATCCTAGTGATCACAGTCCAAAAAAGACGGTAAAAGTAATTCATTTATAGATCGCTCTTTCCCCAATTTAATTAATTGATCATCATAACATAGCATGGTGCCTAAGGATGTTGGTCACGTGACAGTTTCCACAGAATGACTAGCCAGACCCGTTATCATATTTTATTTCTATTTTTTTGCTTTTATTTCCTCCCTCATCAAATGTGAATTAGTTTTCGGTTTGCCGTCATTTAACTTAGAGATCCATCTGCTCAGGGGAGAGAAAAAATATACAAGAGAAAGAGAAAAAAAAAGAAATGAAATGATGGCTTGGAGCTGAAATATCAGATAAATAGTAGCAAAAAGGGAGAAAAAAAAGGAATCTGTCTATAAATTCCTTTGAGTCACAGGAAATGGCCCAGCGCAATATCAGAGATTCCCCATACACCAAAAAAAAAAAAAAAAGAAGAATGAAATAAAATATAAAAAAGCGCATCAAATCATCCAGTAAAGTTGATAGACAAAAAATATAACAATTCGTACAAAGTATGAGATGAATGGTTTTGGGTGGACAGAGTGGCGCCAGCCGAAATAGTTGTAAAAAAATAATGGTAAAAATCTCTCTATTGCATTAGGAAACCGTCTATGTTTGTCACTGTACCCCCATCTCCAGCCCACAGACTTTGGCGCAGCTCAACCAATTTTGGCACACATTTGACATGCACGCTCAATAGATACACAGCAGGGTTTCTCATCTTTTATTTCTCAACCCTAACGTTCCATTTTGATTATTCCCATTTAATCTACCGCCTCAACTCCTGCTCGATTTTCATTTCTTTAGGAGAAAGGAGTATTGTCTTTCGTTGAAATGACTATTCTACATCATCTGATGTATTTAAGCCATCACGTAATTCGATTGTGCCTCTCCAAAAAAGAAACATTGCTTTCCATGAGGTAATGCCTTGTCTTGGCTGAGGCAAGTAAATTTCATTTTAAACTGGTTACGGTGGAGATCTGTAGCTTCAACATACTTGCATAATAGAATAACGTGACAACGGTAACAGAAATTAATGATTAAAACATACTTTGTAATTCACCGAGTTGAGATACCTTCTCCTTATTTATTGAGTTTACCAGCATGAACGAGGGATCCACTTCTTTGTTTTAAAGAAAAATCCATTTGCATTTGACATCTGCCAGTGACTATACATCGCCCGCTTCAGCTCAACAGCGGTGTATTTGAAATGTAATTATTTATTTACAATTAAATTATGATTTTAACTGAATATTTACTTTTCCTTCAATGTATATATATACATATAGATAATCTAAAGACTGCCGGTAGGATGGTTATCAGGGAGTAAATATTGAGAGTACAATGACGCTTACAGACGTTTTTTGTGGAGCTTTGATAAAATAAGAGTCAGAATGTTTTGAAAAAAACACTGAATAAAGCATGACATAAATATGATAACTTGAAATAATTTAGAATAATTGCCAAAATAATACAAAGAAGAATTCGCTAACACAATCCAGACATTGGTACACTAACCACAAGGTCAGTTCTGGAAGTATCCAGCCACTTCGGATACCTCAAGAACCGGTATATTTGAATATACATTCTCTCGTTGGATTACTCATTCATCAGCGATATGTCATTGAATATACTTGAGTTGTGTGCACCCATTCTTTGTGTTTTGTGTCAATTATTTTGGCAACACTTCAAATAATCAAGGTTTTCATACCCCTAAAAGTCTTTATTTGATTTCCTTTTGCACTTCAGAGGGAGGAGATTCCAGGGCACGGATGAGACTAAGGAGAACGCGTGAAAGCCGTCCCAAAAGAGAATTTTGCAGACGTATATTCCTGGGCCATAAAAATCTGACAAGTACTCTCTATCATATAAAAGGTCTCAACATCATTAAGAACATCAGTGTCTAACTGGTTGAGAGAAAATTTGGGAACACTGACCAGCTGTAGAATGCAGTCAGAGATGTATGAAACCATATCGATTAGCACACTGTAAATAATTATCGGACAGCTTGACCGGACAGCCCAGTTTTCTGATAGAAAACAAGGGGAAAGCTATCTTGTTCTAGAATCTAATCTGAGCAGAAACACTGCGTGCACTGTTTTATAACATCGTCAAACATTTCACCTATAATTGTCAGAAAAAATCAGTTGTTGCAAAAATGAAATTGATAAAAAATGTTCGGCTCATTTTCTTTTTACCCGGGAGTGTATTATATTTTCGATATACTCAAATATATTCGACAGCTTAGCGTAAACCTCAAAAGGTACACAGAAATGCTAAACGATCTCCAATGCTATACAGAGTCAACACAGATGCTTATGATATAAATTTTTGAATACTGTGTTGTAAGATAGATCAAAGACGAATGTCATCTTTTTGATCTTTTATATATAAGAATCAATGTTGAACGTCACTGAATATGCCCAAAGGAGCAATGTTGCTCTTTGAAGATTTGTTCGAAAACTAAATGAACTGATTTTTAAAGAGCTTTTTAGTAACGACAAGCAACAACTTTATCCGATAAAATGCGGGCCAATACTGTAAGGAGATAATGCATCTAGCAACTGATGTGTTAGATGTAACAAATCCCAAATGATGGAAACAAAGGTCGAGAAGTAATCGACGTTACTTACCCACATCTAGATGGGTATCTCAATTCAGTGCCGCCTGTTATCGCTTACCGACAAAAGTTGAGAGAGATAGACTGATTGATTTGTCAGGGGAAATATACATGAAACATTATTATTATATTTATTTTTTTATCTAATTTTTCTTGCTTATTCTATTGTTTACCTCAGTCAACAAAGTTAAAAAGAAGTATATATTTTGGTCACGTCTGTTTGTTTGGTTTTTTTTTCGATCGTCTGTTCACCTTTTCATAAAATGTTTCAAAAATTGATGAATTAATTTCAATGAAATCTGGAGGGGTTGGCTACGGTGAAAGAAAATGGTGGTAATAATTAAGGACGGATCCAGCAATTTCTTTCTTGATTGTGGGATATTTTTCCTTTTTTTTTCGTAAATACATATATGTACATGCCTTTGTTCACATTATACATCAACAAACTATTTCCCACCATCGTTGTTATTTCCTTAGAACACAATATTGCTTTAACGATTGTCGACACAATTTTTCCAAAATTTCTCAGAATTTTCGAATTTTTTGAAATATCTGCAATAGACAATGGAAGAACTAATTGCATTTTGAGGCGGATCCATGCATACTTGGTATAGGCACACGTACGTGCTCTCTGGACGTTTAGTTAAATATGTTTTCGTTACAGGTAGGAAGGCCTGCACTACCGTAACTCTCAGGTTAATGTGTAAAATGCTTTGTCTTACTGAACAGTCATAAAATAATAACCCGATATGAAAAATAAGAGGAATCAGAAAAATAAGCTGTTCAAAAAGGAATAATAATGACAATCTTTTCAAAGATGTTAACATTTGATACGTACATCTTGTGTGTATAAGCATGATAATCAAATCAAAATCAGAATTAAAGTCTCTCTGCAACCTGTCACAAAATAAGGAAGATCATCAACCCGGCATTCAAAGTTATTATGCTATGATACATTGGTCATTTTATTCTTGTGAAAGGCGTAGCTGATGAAGGGTTAAACACCACTTCTACTTTCCTGATTGGAAATGATCACTGCAATTTCGTTTGTATACATAAAAAAATAGATTCTAGGTAATTTTTTTTTATCAGAAATATTTGTTTAATACAAGGGTCTAAGCCATGGCATATCTACAAGATTAATTTCCGTTTATTTGTAAGACTCGTCATTTTAGCTCAATCGGTAATTGGCTACCAATCATAATATTGGGATATCAAGTCACGATAGGGAAGTACAGATTTTATAAGTGCATTTATCACAATGAACTAAGAACTTACCTATTCCTAGCCTAAAATTAACTAGATATGTAATAATTGTCAATTTAGTTGATTCAGTAAGAGTGAGGTAATATTTACTCACCTGAATGTGGCGAGGACAATTTCGTGTTGGTAATATTACAATTCAATAATGAAGTCAACTCCACGTTCAAACTAGAGTTTGCCAATAGAAGCTATAGGGAAAAAAGTTCTAAACCATGAAATAATTTTCTCCTCCCTCCACCAATTGAGGAATTTTACGGTTCTAGATATACGGAATTGAGACCATGGATTGTTTGAATATTGATCTATTGACACTTTTAGTATAGTTGATTTAATTGTCCTTTCTTTTTTTTCTAAATAAATCAATGTGTATTAAATTTAAAAAAAAATAGATTATCAATATTATATGCATTTTATTTAGATGCACTTTTGGATATGGACTATTATAGATGGAAAGAATGAAATTCAAAGATTTGCTGGAAGGGTTGAATAAAAGAACAGTTGAAATCTCTGCCATAATTTAAACTTTCCCAAATGTACAATGGGCTTTAAATAGCATCGTGTCTTCAGTGTCAAATAATCTATAAATTGTTCACAGTTATGAATTTGGGAGGACTATGACGTAAGAATAGAATACAAGCAGCAGGTCTCTGTTCTTTTATATACGTAAAAAAATCAATGTTGAATCCCAACAAATATGCCTAAATGAACAAACACCAGACTTTGAAGATGTGTTTGGACTCTCTAAATAAACCCACGGATTTCTTACGAGCTCTTCAGGTACGAAAAACAACAATCTCATGCAGATAAACAGGAAGCAGTAAGGTAAGCAATCAATAATTCAGCAACTGATGTTTTCATTATAACAGAACTGGAAGTATTGAACTAAGGTTAAAGTAGTGATCAAAATTATTTACTCATATCTACATTGATGAGTCAAATCTGTACCGACTTTTATAGCTTGATAGTGAAAGCTGAAAAAGGTGGAGGGATTTATTTATCAAGAAAAAATAGATAATACTCTCTTTTATATGCACTAACCAAATACCTCTCTCACAGACGGGTCATTCAGCGTGTTAAAACTCGGACACAAGTTATTAGTCAGTTCTTTTGATTGTATGTTTCCGTTAGCTCAAATATGATAAGGAGTACACGACTTCTTTTGTAATTCTATCTTAAAAAACGTTTTCATTTTTAGGTATAGCTGTGTTCACTACACTAGCTCAGAGTTCGATTTTTAAACGTTTATGTTCACTCTCAATGATAATTAACAGGAATATGAAGTATGAAATGTTCGAATATTCATTATGATAAAAATGCATGTCTAAGAAATTCAAAGATTATTTGATTATATCTGATACAGATAGGGTAAATGAAAGAAACATTAGTTTTTGTGTTTTTTACAAACTGCCTCCAGAAACAGAAGGTGGCTGGTCTATCTTTCAAAGTTATTTTACCACAATACAATTGGCTGTTTTATTCTGATAATAGAATATATAAAGTCTGAATCAGAATTATTCCTAAAGAAATTTTACTACAGATAAGCACTGCATATACAGTGTCATACCAAGTCAAAAGAATTGATTTTACATTACCTTTTGAAAAGACTGTGAATTTATATAGATCAAAGAAAAGATTTATTTTTTTTATCTTTAATACATAAAAATCAATGTTGAATCTCACCGATTATGCCAAAGACTGAAAACGAAAGACTTTGAAGATATGTTTAAAAATCAAATGATCCGACAGAATTCTAAAAATCTCTTTAGTAAAGAAAAGAAATAACTTCATCAGATCAAACGGGGACTGATAATGCGAGGAAATAACGTTATTAGCAATTGATGTGTGAGTTACTAAGATAATCATTAATGGAGTTACTCACTCACTTAGAGATTAGTATACCCCGTCAGTCCTGCCTGGTATTGTTTACCAACAAAAGGTGTGGGAGATGGAGTGATTGTTTTGTTAGATCAAAATAGACATGCTATATTCATCATATAATCTTATCAAATCTATTTCTTCTTCTTTCTTAGATGTTTTACTTTCCAGATAGATACGCTTTCACTGCATCAACGTAGAGGTCAATGAGTTAATTGCTTAAACTTATTTAATGGTCGCAGAATAACAACCAGAGATTTGCGATGAAAAGTAACCGAAATTTGAAAATGTAAATGATCGAAAATCAAGAATAATCTTATCGATGATCATATTGAAAATCATCCAAAGAATATAGATTTTTTTAATCTGAAATCATCCAAAAATGAAGATCTTTTATTCAAAATGATCTAAGAGATACCAGTACAAGATTTCGGCATCGTTGGTGACAGAATGAGTACAGAGACTTACCCAAAAACATCTTTTGAAAGAGCACAAAGAAAAAAAAATAGAGATTGTTAAGTGGTGTACTCGTGCAAATCCTCAAGGTTGAAGCCACAAAAATGTGACTGGGAGCACCCAGACGCACTCACATGCACACATTGACACACATACACGCACACACACATTGACACACACATGCACATACACATACATGCGCACACACATGCCTGCATATGCACATTCATATCCTTATTAACACAGACATGAAAAAAAAAAAAAAAGAAGAATCTGTAGCCCAAAGGTTGATTTGTTGAACTATTCGTGATCTCACGGAGTCTTGATAACAATCCTTTTGAAAGAAATTAGAAGTTTTTCCAATTAAACGCTCCCGGTATTAGTAAACAAAGTTATAATCAAAGTCAAAGTTGTTTTTTTGTTTGCAACCTGTAACCTGAATCCGATTTAACTTAAAAGACTTCTTTCATTGGTAAACATGTATCCCTAGCACCGATTGTCGACACTGACTGACTGACTGATACATCGAAACACTTCCACAATCTTTCATTTCTTTTTCAGCTTCCTATATAAGTCTGAAAATGCAAAGGAGATAAATTTTGAATCTATGGCCTGACTTTCAGGCTTGTATGAGTATGCATCTTATCGAGTCAATAAAATTGCTAATAATATTGACCTTTGAAAAGACCATGATGTAAGAAACATCAAAGTCAAGATAATGTCTTTGATCTATAATACCTTTTATCGAATCTCACAAAATATGCCTCAAAGGGTGAACATTTAACTTTGAGGATCTGTTCGGAGAGCAAATAGCACCACATTTCTTATGAGCTCTTTAATAAAGACAAGTAACAGCTTCATCCGATAAAACACAGAGCGATGTTTCAAAGAAAGAATGTAATTATAAATTGATGTGTTAGTTGTAACAGAATCACTAATGGTGTTAACAAAGGTCGAAGTAATAATCGACGTTACTTACTCGCATCTACACAGACTGGTATCTACCATCAGTGCCGCCTCTTATCACTTACCAACTAATGGTGAGAGGGATGGAGATATTGAATTGTAGCTTGTAAATACAGATATGAGACATTCATCATCCTTGTCATAAGCAGCAGCAAGCAGATTTCAAGCATCCATCGTTGGACATGGACTTTACCCATTATTCGGCATATATCTCTATCATGAACGTCGCGGAGCCAATAATTTCTGAACTTGTCTAGTTCGTTACACTATATTGTTTTTGCTGGTCACAGTTTTGCATTGTTCTCGTTGAGAGTCTGGCAGTTGTCCGATTCTTGCAAAATGACCAACCCATTGTCATTTGAGTTTACAAATCGATTCTAGGATATATTTGACTTCGATTTTCCTCTAATATACTGAGCTGTCTTGTGATCTCTCCGTGTAATTTTGAGCATGATTTTCTCCAGTGCACGTTGCATGGTCCTCACTTTGAAAGTCAGTTTAGTTGTTATTAATAAACCTGTCAGAAGAAAGGCCCCCAAATATAAAAATGGCACTTGATACAGTAAAAATCTAGATTTGAATTAAAATAAACGCGTAGAAAAATTTAGATTTTCCAGAATAAAGACGTTATAATAAACCCGTCAAAATAGAACCGCAAGAAGTTGTATTTTTTCCCAAAGAAAAATGTTCTCGTAGAGTTTAGTCTGTAGACAAATCGGTATGGCCAGTAGTGCTTGAACACACAAACACAAACACATATATATATATAAAATATAAATCAAATATAAAATATAAAAAAAACCTTCGCCACGTTTTGATGGTCGCCTTTGATGGCTACGGTCGTTCAGTGACTATCATCTTCATAGAAGTTCAATTTTGTCTCACTTGCGATACTTGAAATACGAGTTGTGTTTATTCTACGCCCTGTCACTCAAGGAGGAAGATCACCGGCCCAACCTCCGAATTTGCTAAATAATACAATGCTTTTTTTAAAATTTACATAAAAGAAAACAACATCAAGCCTGAATCAGAATTTTCCCCAACAGACTTTTTTTTTCAAGTAAACATTGCGTATCCAGTGTCAGAGTCAACAAAATTGCTTTTAATGTCAACTTTCAAAAAACCTATGATGTAAGCTAGATCAAAGACAAGCGTCAGATCTTTGATCTTTTATTTATAAGAATCAATGTTGAATCTCACCAAATATGCCTAAAAAGGCGAACGCCAGACTTTGAAGGTTTGTTCGATGGCTAAATAACTTTATTTAGATTCCTAAAAACTTTTTTTTACTACTAAGGACGAGTAATAACTTTATTTGAAAAAAAAACAACTGCTGCCTGATATTGCAAGGGAATAACGTAAATATTGAGTTGTAACAGAATTTCCAATGATGTTGAGAGATTTTGAAGTAGTATTCGATGTTACTCACTTACATCTAGATCAGAGGAACAGCTGTGTACTTTTATCACCCTATTTGAAACGTAAATTAAAATTTTAAAAATGTTATTTGTAAGGTTTTTCTTTTCCCGAAAAAAAATCTGTATAGAATATTGTCCAAAAATTAAATAACAAATTTTGAGATGGGAGATTTAAAAACTTTCCACATTTTAGCCATAGTTACTAACTTTTCAAAAATATCAATTTCTATGATCGAAAATATAAACTGAGAATGTAGTTTTATTCCTAGGAGTTATATTAAATTATAAATACACTGTTTCATCATTACTGAACAAAACTGAGTAAAAGATTCCGATTTTCAAATATAAATTCTTTTTTTATAAGTCTAGGGTATGCAGTAATCTATCACCTGCATGTCTTGATCTTCTGCTATAGTCAGTCGATAAACAATAGGAGTTGTGGTTGTGACAAGTATGGAAGGCTGTACCTGGAGTAGATCTCAAGCCACTGTTTTCTTTTTCAATTTTGAACTAGAACCTAGTATATTTTTTCTTTCTGAACTGACACAAAATTTAGATGGATGCATAAATGAATAATTTTTTTCGATATGAATAACAAGATAAATATTTTCTATGAATGATTTTAGGTACATTTAGCGGCATTAGCACAAATACAGCATATTTTTTTTATAGTTATAGTCTTCTGTAGAAAAAAGAAAAATCTTCGAGAATTTTTTCAAGATTGAATCCTCGTTTCCGTTACATTATCTCCCTTACCTCTCAGTGATGGCCTCCGAGTGAAAGAAAAAATGAGATTTTTTTTCTTGATAATCGATTTTCAAGAAAATCTCCCCCAAAATTAAAATTGAATGATAAGACTTTTTTCATCTTCCCTTGGATAATAACCATAAATTCCAACTTGCTGAAATGATAAAAAAAAGTGCCATAATCAACACGGCTTTCACTTCGTTTTCCAGCATTTTAAATTCACGAATCATTCTTTTAAAGAATAGTGCATTGATTCTTTCTCAAAACGGTAGACAGAATTCATACTGACATAAATTTGGCTTTCACATATGAAAAAATTATGCGTGGCCTCTGACAAGAAATTTAATAAATGATTTAAAGTGAATGTATGGTCACTAAGAAAAATACTTATTTTTCAAAATTTAGAAAAGAAACGTCTTTGATTTGATATCCGTCCTTTACAAGATAAGTACTGGAAATTTTATTGAAATCCAATTGATAGTTGATTTCCGTAATTTTTTAAAAGGTAAGTGTTTTTGCGAGTCAAAACTTCGGATATTTTCCTATGCTAATTGCTACTGCAAACCTTCTGCTTCTATTGTCATGACATTCACGATATCGATTTTCAAACATAACTCCGATTCTATGAGGGATACACAAATAATTTTTACCTCGTATTTTTCTCCTGTGTTTCTTGTTGATTATTTTTCTAAATTCAATATTAATAAAAAAAACAAAACAACTTTGACGTCGATATGTTCATTGCGTAGGCTTACATAATGCATATAGAAGACCTGAGAGTTGTGATGAAAAGTAACAAAAAAAAACAAGATTTAAACAAAAGTTTTTCATGAGTTTGACGTATTTTTTTTTTTTTTGCAAGATGTCGATTTTCTGTACGTCAGCCAAGTCCACAGAGATGCCTATTGGATTAGTATCTCAGATCAAAACCGATTGTTATCACTTCCCAGCAAAAGATGTAAGAGATGGAATGATTAGTTTCTAAGGAAGAAAAAGACATACTTCGTTCATTTTTTCTTATCGGATTTATATCTGATTGAGAAATGTGTTCGTTTTCAGTCGGATATACCGTCATAAAACATTCATTATATAATCTTATTAAATGTACTCTTTTCCTTTCTGGAAAATAATACATTTTTTCAAATAGATATTCCTCCACCTAATCAGCTTCGAAGTTGATGCACTTAATACTTATGCTTATTTGAAGGACGGTCGTGGCATAACGACCTGGAGGTTGTAAAGGAGCAAACATAAATCTGAACTCCTATGTGTTCTATAAAGAATAATGATGATAATTATTTCCTAAGAAATTCAAATATTTGTACAAATAATGCATCTACTGTAAATAAACAAAATAAGAAGTAAGTATTGCCCTTGCACTCGCTAAGGCCAAAACCGTCCTGATTGGACTCTATATAACCCATTATCGCGAACCCCGAACCGTTTGCAATATGTGAATTGGACTCAAACTCGACAAGCATCTCAAATGCCTAATACCAGAATATTAAGCAAAGTGAAATCCTCGATGGAATCTTTCTAAAACTTGTCATCAGAAAAAGAAACTACCGGAAATCCTCCAAACTTATACAACAATACTACAATTTGTTTTATTGATGCCATATTACAAATCACACTCTTCAGTGGTCACACTATGGTGGACTGTAATACGTTATTGAATACACCTGATACTCCAAAATACCACTGCAAAACATTACTAGCATATTGGGGGGGGGGTCGGAACAATTATGCACTTGACTATTATACTAAAATACTTTGGTTCAGTTCTTGTGAGCTTGAGTCTGAATCTCTCCCTCGAAAAAAACCCCTTTTTTTTCAAATAAAAATTACCTCTTCTGTGTCATGCAGTCTTAACTGAATTGCTTATAATATTGATGTTTGAAAAGGCTATGATGTAAGAAACATCAGAGACAAGCTCCATGTCTTTGATACATGTGAATCAATGTTGTATCTAAAAAATTATGCCTAAGACGAAGAACGCAAGACTTTGAAGATATCTTCATCGACTTAATAACCTCACAAATTTTCAAAAAGCTCTTTAGTGAAGACAAGCAAGAAAGAAGTTGTTATCAACTGATGTGTTTGTTGTAAAAGAAATAGTAATAGTCTAAAAAGGAGTCCTAGCAGTAATCAACGTTACTTACTCATATCTAGATCGTTATTTCAAATTATTGGTTTCCCACGAATTATTCTGAGGAAAACATAGACAGGTGATGTTCATTTCATATTTTTATCAAATTCATTTCTTACAAAAAAAGTTTGGTTTTTAGGTATTTATGCTATCACCACATAAGCTTTGAAGTCAATGTGTTCATTGCTTTGGCTTACTTAATGCAAATAGAAAACCCGAGGGTTGTGAAAAAAAGAGATAGAAAACCGAAGTAAGACCGATTGAAAATCACTTATAATGACTTTTTTTCCTAAAAAGTTATATTTTTTAATTCAATACTTCTAGTATGAAAAAAGTACAAAAACAAAAATTAAATTTGTTGTAGTTTTTCGACATCTTATCACTAGAAAAAGTGAGATGACTGAACATTACGCCACAACACATCAGCTGTTTGATTCTTAGAATAGAAGACATGAATCCTGAATCTGAATTCTCAATCAGACCTTTTTTAAATAAGCATTTCCGCTAAGAGGCAAAGCTAGAGGCTTCGATGCATAGACAGTTACTAAGAAATACAGTAAGTAAGCCACCATTTATAAAGCATTCCGGTGCCCCCCTTCATTCGTGTTAGATTAGCCCTTTACTTCTGAGCCACGTCTCTGTGTCTACACTGTCATACAGAGTCAATTGAAATACCAACAATATTGACTTTTAAAAGACTATGATTTAAGATCAAAGAAAAGCAGCAAGTCTTTGATCTTCTATTTGTTAGTATCATTTGAATATAACCAAGTTTGACTGAGAGAGCGAAGGTTAAATTTTGGAGATATGCCCGAAATCTAAATAGCCTACAGCAGTGATTAGACTATGGTTGGTGTCACTCTGAGCGGCAATTCGTGATGGCACCCTCTTCCAGAACATGCTTTTTTATAATATAATATAGATATGGTTATATTCATAATTGGTGATTTGTTTGTCCTAATATATTATACATTTTGATTATCTCACATTATTCACTATAAGAGCACAAGTCTACATTTACTAACAATTCTATTCATGTTTACTTTTCTTTTTTTTTCAGTTCTGAATTTAGAGCAAATGATTTGACAAAATAAGTGCAGGTACCATGGAAACGTTTTCATTCAAGAGTTAACCATTTCTTCTATATTCATCTTTCTCTTAGTTGTCGTAACTACTCATTAAGAACTTTTGGAGATATACTGTGGACAGAAAAGCGCATGTACAAGATATGGGGAAAAAACGGAATATCTCTCGGGGAATTAATCCGAAATCCACCTTCAAATTCAACCAACCTGATCACAACGTATTGCCCAGCTTTCTAAGAGATGGCACTGAAGTCAATCAGGAACTTTTCGAGATATCAAGCGGATAGAGAGATGTTTCATTAGAGAAGATGAATTACCATGAAACTATATGGGCATCTTTTGAACAGTGTTTTCGGTGACACTCGCACTGATAGTGTCATCTGGGGCAGGTTATCATCTCTGACACCAGAGGAGTTGACACGAAGAGGACTGCCTGAAAATGTGAATATAGTTTCTATGTATATATATATATATATATATATATATATATATATATATATATATATATATATATTATTTCTGATGAATTATACCAGTCGATTGATTCCAATGAAATGACTATAGAGTGGAAAAAACATGTAAAATTCGGAGGTGGATCAAGGAATTTGATCACTCATTTCACCTCGAATCAGAACATTAAGCAAAATGAAATCCAAGTGGTAGTCTTTCTACAACTAGTTGTTAGAAAAAAATATCATGGGTCAGTAATTGAAACTTATTATACCATAACATTTTTTTTGTAATTGGAGAGATGAAGAATACATCTGAATCATTCCCTAAGAAGCATTTTTTTTTAAAGTGAGCATTGTCTATTGTGTCTCAGAATGTCAACATAATCGCTAATAATGTTTACCTTTGAAAAAGCTATGATGTAGGATAGATCAAAGCTAAGCTTCATGGCTTTGATGTATTATACATAAGAATCAATGTGATATCTAACCAATAATGCCTAATAATGAGAACAAAAGTGTTTGAAAATCTGTTTGGAAACTAAATAGCCTCATATTTCTAAAGAGCACTTTAGTAAAGAAAGCAATAATAGTATCCGATAAATCGCAGACTTATATTGCAGTGTGATAACGTAATTAGCGTTTCATGCGTCAGTTGTAACAGAATATTTCATGGTGCTAACAGAGGTCGAAATAGTAATCAGCGTTACTTACTCATATCTAGATTTGTATCTCCTATCAGTGCTGCCTCTTATCGGTTACCGACAAAAGATGAGAGAGATGGAAAGATTTATTCATATATAAGAAATGGGCGTGAGACATTCATTTTATACTTTAATCAAATTTATCTTTTTTTTTTTCTTCATTGTTACATGTTTTTCGTCCTAGATAAGCAGGCCTCCACATCTTTGAGGTCGTTAAATGCTGCAACAAGAAGAGATTACCACTTCGTCTTCCAAATTTGTTATACTAAAATACATTGACCGTTTCAATCCTATAATGTATATTTTGGTACATCATTGTTCATAAATCCATATTAAGATTGGTTACACGAGGATAATTTTTGATGAGACAGACCCTTGGCTTGCCAGACCTGTCGAAGTTTCTCTTTCCTTCTGCAATGGTAACCGATCCAAGTGCTGACCAGGTGTATAGTAACTTCACTTATCTCACGAGAACCAGTGTATAAAACGTGATTAATCGCAACCCTTTAGCCTAGTTAAGAGGTTCTTTGATCATAGTCTTTATGCCATGTGCCCAACAGAAAGGCATTGACTATCATTTTAGAATTCTTTGTCGTGTCTTAGTGTTGAATTGAGCAACAGCCTACAAAACTAAAGGCATGAACCCTACCACTAAGCCAGAGTGTTCAGTCTATTCTTGTAATAGAAGCGATAAAGTCTGAGTCCAAATCATTCTCTGGGAGACCCTTTGCAAATGTGTCATTGGGGTCACACTGTGTCAGCAGAACTGAATATGGTATTGGCTTTTGAAAATACTCTGATGTAAGGTAGATCAGAGAGAAACGTATTGTCTTTGATCTGTTATATATAAAAATCAACGTCTAATCTCATCAGGAACGCCTGAAAGGTCAAACATCAGACTTCAAAGATCTGTTTGGAGACTGAATTAACTCAGATAGATTCGTTCGAAAACTAAATAACCTTACATGAATTTCTTATGAGGTCTTCGTCAAGGACAGGCAACAACTTTATCCGATAGAACGCAGACTGATTTTGCAAGGGAATAACATTCTTAGTAACCAATGTGTTCGATGCAACAAAATCACTAATGGTGTTGAAAGAGGTGGAAGTGTAATCAAAGTCACGTACTCATGTCTAGATTGGTATATCCCGTCAATACCACCTTTTTATCGCTTATTGACAGAGGTGAGGAATGGAGTGATGGAATTTTTCAGTTAAATGGACATGAAACATTTACTATGTAGTTTACAAATACATTTTTGCTTTTGTTTTAATCTGTTTTTATTACGGAGACATGCTTTCATCGCGGTAGCCTTGAAGCCAACGTGTTAAATACTTAAGCTTATCCGTCGTAGAATTATGACCTTATAGTTGCAATTCAAATCAGTGAATTTTTGAAGAAAACTGTTCTAAAACTAATAATAATGTTACATCCCTTCTATGAAATTCAAGTATTTCCAAATTTGATAATTCAAAAGCTAATAACCAAACTAAAATACAATTATAGAACTGCTTTACCCTGACGATAGAAGAAAAAAATCACCGGTTCTTTTTTTTCAAGGGGAAGATCAGCGGTCCGTCCAAACTTATTATACTACTCTACGTTGGCTATTTTATTACTCAAATAGAAGCCATACTCTTGGGATCAGAATTTTCCCAACAGAGCCATCGTTCCCTGATAAACTAACACACAAAGGAGAACTGTTATATATTTGCAATACATTGAAGTTTTCGTGTACTTTGGCCATCACTTGGATCATTTGCTTCGCATGCATCGCTGGTCACAGTTATTTGGTTTATACTATCGTTACTTACAAATAAAAAAAATATAGCATTTTCAGAGTCGAAAGGTATCAAGAGAATCGCTTATAATGTATACTTTTGAGAAGACATGGATGCAAAATAGATAAAAGGCAAGCATTAGGTTCTAAATTGTTTTATATGTGAGCATCAATGCTGAATCTTATGAAATATGCCTCGAACTATGAACATCAGACTTTCAAGATCTGTTCAAAACTAAATAACCTTACACAATTTTTCTCACGAGCTCTCCAGTAAATACAAGTAAAAGCATTATCTGATAAACCACGAACTGATATTGCAAGGAAATAACGTAATTATCAACTGATGTGTTAGTTGTAATACAATTACTCATGGTGTTAACAAAGTTCGAAATAGTAATCGACGTTACTTACTCACATCTAGATTGGTATCTCCAATCAGAGCTGTCTGTTATCGCTCACCGACAAAAGGTGAGGGAGATGAAGTGATTGATTTGTCAGAGAAAAATAGACGTGAGACATTCATGATATATTTTGACCAGTTTTTATAGCTTTTCTTTTCAGAATATAAATGCATGTATAATAGGCATGTATGCAAATCTGCTTGTATGTGCTCTGGCACCTGATTTAATCCGATACAATCATGTACATGAGAGAATAAGGGACAGGAAATATTGTATTCTTCATTGGGATGATCTCATTTACCTTATTTTGACTTAACAAGGGAGATAACGTCGTTGGAACTTGAAAAAAATGTCTGATCACATATCACATCGAGGCAGACTTTAGTAAAAATTAGGATACTTGAATTGTTGGAAGTAAATTACCAAATAAAATAACTTTAGGCCCCTTAGTATTCATCGATATGTGAATAACATCCTCATTTTTACGGGTATATGCTAATATTTTCTGATTCATGTAGAAATGCCACCACTACGTTAGCTTGAACGTCAGCGTATTAAATGCTATGTCTGACATAACAGTTATACAATAACGACCTGGGTTTTGTGATTGAAACGTGAAAGATATTTAATCAAATAAAAACTATCCAAAAATAATAACAATTCTGGTTAGTGTCTCAATAGACACTGCCACTTGTCCAACATTTTTTGACAGCATGCCTTGTTGGGAGCTATCAATTAAAGAATCGAAAAATCGGTGATCAATGGACGAGACACTTCTTTCGGCTTTTGTGTGACAGTGATCATTGAAAAAAATAGAATAAGCGTGAATGCTAACAGGTACAAAATACAAGTGGCGGGTCTTTGGTCTTCTATGCGTACAAATTGTTGTTGAATCTCACCAAATATGCCTGAAAGAGCTAACATCAGATTTTAAAGATATGTTCAAAAACTAGATAACCTGAGGTAGTGGTGAGCCTATGAATCGTGTCACTCGGGGCGGTAACTCATGTTGTCACCCTGCACACACACACACACACACACCCACACACACACACACACATACCTCTAAAACTTGCTCTCTTCCAAGTCAACATATGTAACAACTTTATTGATTTTGAGTTTTCATTTTTTCAGTTCTGACTATGAAAAAGAAAAGAGAGAAAGAAAGGCAAAGCTAGTATGTGGTAGTACTTTACTTTAAAAAATTGCATCTGATGATTTCAGTTCCGGAATTATGTACAGTTCAAATTAGCCATACAGACCTATTTTTTTCCATTCTAATCTCCATAACACTTCTATGCATGTATGTATGTATGTATTGAGTGTTTCATCGTTCACCAATTATGCTTTAATCAACGGTGTTGCACGGTTAAGCAATAGTTAATGAGACCCACTCCTTGCTGGCCAGTAAAAACTACAAAAGCCTTCTGTGTCACCTTTAATGTCACCAATACAGGTACTAACAAGGCCTGATGTTTCTCAACCAGTGAACATACGAGAACCGGTGTATCCAACATGATTTGACCGTAACCTCTTAGCCTTAACTTCAATCCTTGTCCTTGTGCTAAACGTTCAAAGATAACAAGTGCCATTTGCTATAATTTGTCATCTGATCGAGAAACAACCTACCAAATAGCAGAGGAAAACCCAAACAATGGGTTGTGATTATCGATGTGCCGATCAATATCAATTACCGTAAATTATTTGAAAAAAAATTCCAGTAATTAAATAGCGTAGTTGGAATTTTGAAATTATATATTCATTAAAAAAGTGGGGGTCAATGTATTAGAAAATTGTGAAAGAGCAATACTTAATAATTGCAGACTATTAGAGAAAACGACACTACTCGTGTTCTAAGACTCTTGAAAATGGATCAAACATGAAACACGAGTGGAAGGATTTCTTTAATTTTCTGTATTATATATATATATATATATATATATATATATATATATATATATATATATATATATATATATATATATATATATATATATATATATATATATATGAGTGTGTACACATTGCTTAATTCGGTCCTACTGACCGTCCAATTCAGCGTAGTGATGCGATAAATTGTCTGCATTTGGGTCTGAAGTGAAAGTTCCGATCCAACCTCGTGGTACTGGATGTTGGATAGTCTATAGCCAGACAAGAGTTGTAATACAACGAAACAGCTGTCCGTGGATGACACGATTATTATCTCTCTCTCTCTCATTCTCTCTCTCTCTCTCTCTCTCTATATATATATATATATGTGTGTGTGTGTGTGTGTGTGTGTGTGTGTATGTATGTATATATAAGAACATGAATTGTTCATGCTTCTTAGCTGTTCATATGGACCATCAGTAAACAGCCCTCTAGTAATAACGTCAGTGCATTTGAGGAAGTGTAATATTTGTGTCATGTTTTAACAACTATATGTTTAGGTGGATGAAGCGACTGTTCGATACAACAAGACCCCATTTTCAACCTTAATTTCATGGTTTTAGTCTATATCGATGGTATAAGATGATCCCCATCCCACAGAAAAAGCCAAAAAAATAACAAAAAAAAAAATACCCCGGCAAAACCAACCTCAGTTTAAAAGTTTGCAATAGGATGGTTTCAGGGCAAGTTATGGGGCCAATAAAGTATTTTGAGTAAAATTTTATGGTAAATGTTTTTGCCCCTAGCCTATTAGACGCCCACATTTCTGAAATTTCTCCAGATGTTTCAAGTGTCGTCTGCAGAAAACACAGGAAATTTCCATAGGCTTTGATAATTTCCAAATATCTGGTAAAGTCGCTTTTCATTTAGAATATGCTATAAATCGGCAACATCTGGACAAAGTGTATTTGCTATTCTAAGCATCGCAGGATGGAGTGAGCAGAGATCTGCTAGAATAATATGTTTTTAAGTATATATAACTAAAACCCTCCAGTTACTTACGAAACAGACTGGATCCTCTCAAAATATTTCGAAAGAATAGAAACTAAAAAATGTAGACGAGAGAAAATATGCCCGTGGCATGTATTGAAAAAAAAAAGAATATAAAAATACCCGAAAAAAATGTTTGCACGGAGAAACTTTTCAAAATGTATCAACCTTATCTCCTACCCCTCAAAATTATGTCCTTTTTATCTATATTTCTCTCTCTCTCTCTCTCTCTCTCTCTCTCTCTCTCTCTCTCTCTCTCTCTCTCTCTCTCTCTCTCTCTCTCACACACACACACACACACACATAAAAGAGGTAGAAAAACATTCAGGGACATATAGATACAAATAAAACGTACATGCAAATACACACACATACACACACACATACAATCACACACACACACACACACACACATATATATATGAATGTACATATATATATATATATATATATATATATATATATATATATATATATGCATATATATACGAAACACTCACAAATCAAGAGAGAAGGGGAGAGGGAAATAGAAAGAGGGACACACACATTATCAAATGCACACACACACTGATACAGGCTTAAACATACTCACTCGCATATATACATACACACAAATACATATTCATGTAAGTAGTTGAGTAAAGTTCTTTTGTTTTTCTCTTCATCTGTCAAATAAACAAGATATTTTCTTGCAAATTCAAGCCTTTTGCATTTCATTCGCTTAACAATCATAAGTAGTTATCACCCAAAACTAATCCATCTATATAACTCAAAATGTTTCAGTCTATCAATCTCAATTTGCATATATATATATATATATATATATATATATATATATATATATATATATATATATATATCTTCTATCTACTTTTTTATCCGTCAATATCCGTCTAAACATGTTCATAATATATCTTTCTTTATCAGTTTCTTTCTATCTCTCTGTCTGTCAATCACTTTCTCTATCAATATGTTCATGATTCTTTTTTTTCAGTATTTGGTTATCTAACTGCTTATCTGAATATGTTCTTATTTATCTCTCTATTTCTCAAATTCAGTCTATTCATGTATCTATTTATCGATCGATCGTAACTTCGCATATCAATCCTCTCATTTTTTTCTTTATATCTTGGTTTGCTTTGTGGACATAATGGTACCAACATGTCCGTTTCCAGGCCAATTCCGGCATCTGTAGGGGCAGTTTTTTCTTATATTGTTCGTCTCCAATTATTTTCGGCCGGCCACATGGAGACTCCATAGCACACGACCATATATATTTACATAAGTATATATTGGATACTCGGTTAAGGATCTGACCAACTACACAATTGTAACAATCCTCTAGACTGGTTTGTTAACCATTATTCAAAGTCGAAATACAATAACGAACATTCCCTCACGATACTTTAATCGTACGTGAAATGAAAAAGAAAGTTTCCCTCTTTCCCCACTCTTGTGTATTTTTTTCAGTATTCCTCTGCCCAGTCTTGATTCCCAATTATCAATAGTTCATCTACTCTCAAAATGGATCGTGTGAATCTCTTGGTTTGCTGTCCGAACCACTGGACTTTTCCATTCATTAGACTGTATTTGCACATAAAATTACCTCCTTCAAACGATTTAAAACTCTTAACTATTCAACTGAAACAAAATCACTGTGTTTTTCCCTTTGAGAAAATCGTTTCATAAATATTCAAATATATTAGTGAATCTGCACACGGGTATTACTTAGTAAGTACATAAGGCTTACGATTTTATTTTTGATTTGTGAAATAGAGGCTGAAAAAGCTTCCTTTCTCAATATCCTTATAATGATGCAAACAATATTACGATGTTGAATAAGACACGTATAACTTAAGTATCGGTTAACTGCATGCATGCTATTTGGAGTTACTTCTATTGCTTCGTCTTTGTCATAAAGTCAGTCATTTCAATACTTTATTATCGTAAATACTCAAGTGAAGGTTGAATTTTAAAGAGCAATCTTTCAGGCATATTTGAGGTCGATCTATACATAATGATTTCATACTTAGCGAAATTTTGCGCATTATGCAAAGGACTAAGAGCAAACTTTTGCTTGAAAAAAAACATGTATTAATGATTATGTGACCATAAAAATGGTTGACCTATTCATGGGATCGACTTATACACGAGTATATACGTATTTCCATCTTACTTTACTTCAAATCTTTCCTGTACCGTTGCTTTATTTTTTCATTCTGGACACAGACAAGCGACCAATTTAGTATTGACGAACATAGTAAATTGAGCCCCCACTGGAATCCATTCGGTTTGGTGGAATTATTTTGAATAAGATTTTCTTAGACAGAATATGGAGTAAATGTTTGAATTTCAGTCCTTTAGCTCCATCAGGGTGACCTGAACACCCAGCACATTTATAGCAAGCAAGCTGGCCAGCCAAAGCAACATAAGAACTGTAGAAACCAATGGTGCCAGTTTTGGTTCACAGTTTTCCAAATGGATGGATAATATACAGATCAATGAGATAATCACCATCACTGTCAATAATCGAACAACTGTAGCGTCTAAATTTCAGGTCAGGTCATAGAATTTCTGTAAAGGAATGAGTATGTTTAGAATAAATTATTCTTAAGTCATCATTGACGTTTTCCACTGGAAAACATCTAAAATAAGATTCTGGCAAATATAGATGTCTTAAATAAATCTCTCTAAATGAGGCCTCAAAGAGAAAAAAAATAATAATAGAACATTCCTAGAAAGTGTCAAGTGGAGTAGTGATGTCAACTCTAGACAGATCGGTATGGCCAGGAACCCTGGGACATACAAAAACATTAAGAAACACACAAACACAGAAACACGCGTAGATACTTTTTTTTTTTTAAAGAAAAAATATGTTTGATGGCTACGTTTGGATTATCAAAAAAGAGGAAATAGAAAATAGTCCAACTTGAACCAGGCGTCATTGTGTATCGGCGTAAATCTAACTTGCAGAAAATCAGGACAGTCTGTTAGAACTTGATATATCCCCTGCAAGTCATTTTGTAGATCAAAACATATTATCCACATGAAAGCGCTTACAAACCTTCAATGAATACTTATTATTACCGATCGTGAAGAGATTTAGTCAAGTGGCCCAGAATCCTCTCAGAGACGTCTGTTGAAATATATCTATGTAAACTAGAAAGAGCATTTGGAGAGTGGAAAATCTTGTTACTGCTATTTCTAAACTGTGATGGTAGTTGGAGCTGTGAGGGGTAATGGCTTCCGGCTTGATCAAAAACTGAGAATTTGATAAGGAGCTTGGTATTCAAGGAAGGATATCGTTCTGCATATAAGGAGGCTTCAAGAGTTATTCAATATGAGGTTTATGTAAGAGACGCACCGTTTACGCAATAATCTACTTGGTAGGTAAGTAATTCTTGTGATAATGCAATTTTTCAGGAACGGCTGCGCCGAATAGAGAGAGAAAAATACCCGTGGGATGCAAAATGTTTAAACCTCAGCTTGGATACCTGGCGTTGCCAGTAGATAGTCCCTCAAATTCTAACACCACTGGAGAGCAAATGATATATCATATTTTATCATATAAAGTCACTACTCCACTTTTTCAACCGGTAGGGACCAGCACACGTTGCTTAGAAGACCCATGCGGGCCAGTACGGATCCTCTTAAAACCTTCAGATATATATACATTTTTTTTCTCAAAGATAAGAATTGATGTGCTCAATTTTGGAGTTAGTAGTTCGCACGTTCCAGCAAGCTACCGGATTCAAATTGTGCCCACGCTTAATTGTTTTGCTCGAGTTGGAATTAGGGTTGAGGTGTATGTCCGGCTTTTACTCTAAAATCATGCTTTATTAAGTTAGAATTAGGTTTCTTTAAAAAAAAGTACTGTCAAACTCAATGGAAGATCGAGTAATTAACATCTACGTTTACGTATGACAAATGAAAAGTTATCTAATGCTGTTGTTTCTTTTTTTAATCCTAAAACAATTTCTTAAGGACACAAATTACAAAAAAACATCGTTACAAAAAATATCAATTACATATTCATTTCAACTTTTTAATATATATTGAAAGCGATTTCCTTTAACCTTGATTCAGGTTAATACCCGTTATATTACGTAAACATTACTGGATAAAGGCATAGCCGTTACAACACAAAGGAACATATGCTTGAAAGAGATTAGCGTATGATGCAATTATTTCACCTGCTGAATACTAAATGTGAAGTGTTTTAGAGTGACTAATATCATAGCATAAAATTCACTTGCTCATGGAGGGCGCTTCACTCATCAAATAAATGACATGCTGTTTATGTATATGCAATGGTTGGGAGTTCAAGAAGTGTCTTGGGTAAGAGTTATATGATGAAATACAGCAAAAGGTTCAAACTATGTACAGCAATAAATATTTCACCTGACCATTTAAAATACATATTATGAAATGCAACAACAACTGTAAAAGAAGGTGCACTAACAATTGCTCCAGGATTTTTGATCATTTCATTATTTTATTTTAAATCTAACAACAACTTCTTTACTGATCAATGTTCATTTTGTTTTTGATAATAAAATACAATCTCTTTTAATTGATTGGTTGATCTGTTTGACTTTCAGACATCCACAGAATGTTATGCTACTTATTACTCCAAGAAAGATTCTGGTTTCTGCATCCATCACTGGTATGATGGTCAAACCTTTGCAAGGTGCACAGTGAATAGCTGATCATACTTTACATCCAATCATTTATAATTTTGTATTATCTGTATTCATTGAAACGATCTGATGTGAACAAAATGATTCTGAATTTCCAAGATTTGCACGATTACCATTGAATGGTTATGCTTCTTGACGAATCAGTCATTAAGATATGGACGGTTTTCCTTTTCTTACATTCAGCAAGTTTGTGAATTTTAGGTCCACCTTACTCCAATATCAATGGCTGCAATGCAGATCACACGTGGATGAGCATAATCTGCCTTTTTGTACAATATAGATGATCCCACTCATTGCCAAAATAGCTTACAAAGTCCCGGAACAAACAAAACGGCGATTGTTAGATTGCTGCCCCTGATTGACTGGCAATATTTGCAGAATCTAATGGGTATTGAGCTTGAAAAGGACCAATAGGTAACAGAGCGAGATATTTAGTTAGATACAATGGATGTGATATATGTATCATTGGGTTATTGCATCAACGTGACACACACACACATGCACACACACACGTGCACACACAGACACATAGACACACACACACACACACACACACACACATATATATATATGTTATTGCAAAGTTCAACCGGGAAGAGACATGCAGTAGTGACCCATCTACTAGTACCTCAGTTCACCACATTGATTTCTGAAAACTTAGAGTTGAAAAATCCAGTAGTGTATTATCTATGGATATACAATCGTAATGCATATTTGTATAAATATCAGTACATTATATATAATAATGGATAATACATTTTCATCTGGAATAGAAACTCAACCGGGGGGAGAGAATGGACTATCTATGTTTGCAGATTCTACTTGCAAGGATACGTTATATACTGTAGATAAATATTGATGATTTATTTTCTGAATTCACATCATTATATTTGCTGTATCATTTCAAGTTTTTGCGATGGGAAAGTTAGCATTTGTTCACTACTTATCTATGTTATAAGTATTTCCTGTTTCGTTATATCTATCTATCTATCTATCTATCTATCTATCTATCTATCTATATATATATATATATATATATATATATATATATATATATAAACACATGTAAAGAGAGAGAGAGAGAAAGAGAGAGAGAGAGCAAAAAAAACAATCTTGACTCCAACTCTCATAGACCCAACATGTAAACAGCAAATATTTTTATCTGAAAGAGATGGCTTGCCCCCTGTCTAAATGCATCAAAATATGCCAACAGATTGATGAAAAACTGGGATGTAACACCTATATCTTGAGTTTTGCTCTTTACCTCCCGATTGTCATTTTCATTTCCATTCTATCGAATCATTTCACATCCACAAGATAAATGTGTGTGTGTATATGTGTATATATATATATATATATATATATATATATATATATATATATATATATATATATATATATATATATATATATATAGTTTTGTGCTGTGTGTATATGCACGCTGGCGTAATCAATCAATCAGTTTTAATATATTCGTTTAATCAAAACAATCCAAAATTGCATGAGTTATATTTGGTTAAAAAAAACAAAAAACAACATTCATTCCCGAACGTTTCATCATGTTATTGTCGCTGCTTATGTATTAAACAATTCTTAAACGTAAAATAACTTGAAGAATCTATTGATGATTTATGCATTGAATATTCAAATAAGAAATGAAAGATTCCCAACTACAGAGTGCCCAGGAAGTGCCAACATTTACCAACGCTGCACATCAACTAAAATTTGAATGGAAATTTGATTAGCCGTCACAGTCAATAATTGAACAACCGTAGCGTCAAAATGTGCAGCTGGAAAATATCTTATATCGAATGAAAACACGTGAAAACATATAGAATCTGGCAAATATAATCCTAAAACTGTCAGATTTTGGCCATGAGAAGGTCAAAAAAGCCTTTTCTGATCCCCCAAAAATTTTGAACGAGTATAGCCAATTCTTAAGTCTGTTGACAAAACAGTATGGCTAGGAACACTGGAACACACTGACACAATGAAGCCCCAAAAAGATCGAAAAAATGTTTCCTTTTCTTTTTTTTTTCCAAAAATGAAATAAAAAGTGTTTAGTGGAGTACTGATAGAAAGTCTCGAAAGAAAACAATATTACTGAAAGCACTGGGACAAACAAACAATTGGAGAAACCCGGCCACGCCCTTAATAAACAAAGAAAAAGGGGAGAATACTCTGCCATTTTTGAGTGTTATGGTTTTTCAGTATTAAACATGGGAAGAGAGCACAATTCTCACATGAAATACGAATACCGAGTTATTTCCCTTGAATTTTTTTATTTTATTCACAGTTCTTTTATAACTTTTCGTCTTGAAGAATCATATGAATATTCCTCAATCATAAGCGAATTACTGGATTGGATCCGAAATTTAGTCTCTTTTCTATTATCTTGTGGCCAAACCTTTCACACTTGGAAATATGGTGTGGATTGACATATATATATATATATATATATATATATATATATATATAGAGAGAGAGAGAGAGAGAGAGGGAGAGGGGGATAAAGATAGATAGATACATGCAAAAGACGGGAATATCTATCAATCAAAAATATTCTAAGACCTGCACGCAAATTTTAACACTTCTCTACGGCATGGCTCATCCTCCAATAAAGTTTGACTGAGATACATTTTGAGTTTTTTTTTCTTTTTCTTTTTTGTGTGAATAGACAGACAGTCGGGCATAGAGAAACACATACACCTCTCCAACGTTGTAACTAGAGGCAATAACTGGAAAATCAGCTAGCTTTTTTCTTTTTTCTTTTTTTTCTTTTCCAGGACAGGACTTATGGTCTTCCGTAGATAAAATGTCTTGGTGAATGGTTGACTATTGAACTGATTTAAGCTCTTAAGAAATTCTCAATCGATTGGCTTGTGTAGCCCGAAAGCAACTCTGACAACGCAATATTGATCTTGGACAAAAATTCACCGAATGCTTCAGACATCAGTTTGATACAACATGGTTGTACTGCTCTTCGTTTATGGTAAAACGGCTCTAAACATGGCGGAAAGAGATCCAAATTTGTTACTGCTCCTTACAAGGTTTTACCTTTACTCCCTCTTTCCACTTCAGCTCACCTAACTATAAGATTACTAAGATGACAGCAATATTTGAATAATTTTGCAATTGCACTGAAATTGAACAACTGTCCAAAGATTTTGTTGGTTCGTATCTTCTTGTTTATGCTCAACCAGAAAGAACTCGGATATTCTAAGCATTTGCAAAAAGAAAATGAAAATATGAATAAGTAATGGTGTTTACTCTATAAATAACGTCCACATAGGTGATATTTTCATAAAAGTTACCCCATTTGATAAATCTTACGAAAAGAAAATGACAACTATCAAGTGGCGTATTATATAAATAGATAAGTATCTACCCCTGATACTAAAGGTTTCCGAATTCCGATTTTCAAGGCAAGGAAACCAACTACTACAAATATTGACTCAATACTGTCTTTCATCCATTCCTCCTACAATGTGGCCTCAAATTGTACGGAAAGATTTTTTTAGACCATTTTGTGGAACATACTTTGCGAGTAAGACAACAACTATGTCTTTTCCTTGACTGTAAATATTTTAAAAAGAGATCAAGTGACATCAAATCACTTTGATACATTGCTGAAGTAGGTGATACAGTCGACTTGATAATTTCATATCCGTCTCGAACGATTTACTCCCTCTAATCTTCAAGATGGTTCTATTCACGCAGAAAATAAAGGGTACATTTCTATCCTTTTTATGAAAATTCTCTGGCAGAGTTCAGGAAATTTCCTTGTATTAACACGACATCCACAATGAGACAGATTTTATTGTGGTCTTTCTTAAATTATATTATTCTATTTGGATCTGATTTGAGGACTTCTGAGTGTTACGTTTTTATTTTTGAAAAGCCACTGGATTTTACCTTTTCTATTCTCTAAGACAAATTCCAGTTCGCTTTTAAGACCGTTGAAATGCATTGTCGTATACCACTTTAGCATAATTTTTTAAGATATCATATCTATTTTTGTATTATTTCTGGCTAATTTCAGCGGATTAACATATCTATCTGCGACTTCTCCTTCGTTTTTCCTATCTTGACCTTAAAATAGTTCAATCTGATCCATTATCGATAATATTGTGAAAAAGTACTTCTTAACCTTTTCTTGTCCTTTTGATTTCCTTTGCATCTGATTGTTATAACTCTTTCTTCACATCCTTTTCTCGTTTTTATCCTTATTATTCTTGTTTATATTGATTTTTTCCATGTTTTTGTTTTTTATTCATCTCCTTATTTATGTTCTTGTTCTTCTTTTCCTTTTTATACTCATTTTTTTTCTTTTTCTTCTTGCTTTCTTCATTGTTATCATTATCATTATTATCATTATTTTTTGTTATCATTATTATTATTATTATCATTATTATCATCATTATTGTTGTTCTTCTTCTTGTTTTTCTCCGCTTCCTCCTCCTTTTTTTTCTTCTCCTTCTTCTTCTTCTTGCTCTTCTTCTTCATCATCATTATTATTATTATTATTATTATTATTATTATTATTATTATTATTATTATTATTATTATTATTATTATTATTCCACTTCGTTTGCTTCTTCTTTTCATAACCCCCCCGCTCTTCACGGCACCCGCTATTCCTAGACGGTCACCCATCTAAGTATTGACCAGGCACTGTGTTGCCTAACTTCGTAATCTTAAGAGAATAGGTGTGTGGATTTTTAACAGTAACTATGCTGTAAATGACATGTTGCGTCCGGGAAACCTTAACACTGACATACATCATCCAGTCTGAGACTTTATCCTTCTGCGCCTACACATATAGCTCTGCCTTTTAAACGTGAAACCCCATATATACATATCTTCATTGTTATGTATTCAGAGATTACTGGGCGTTTATTTAGACAGCTTGTGCTTTCTCATACCTAACAATTCAACATAAATGGCAACACTTTATAGATTCGCCTTGCAGTTGACATTTCCGTGAGTAAGTTATCTTTTTGAGGGGCGTTTTTTTTTTTTATATTTTACTTGATGGTAGCGTGTGTATAGTGATAACAGGAGCAAATTGCACAAAGGTTAATTCTTAGAATTGTCGATCTATCATGCGAAAAGAAAAAAAAAAAGGATTTTTAGATATTTTCTTTTCCTCTCTGAAATTTGTACAATATATATCATGCAACCTGAAACGTGTTTTTACTGAACCGACATTTGGATTTCCGGCTTATGCCATATTATAGATTAGATATTCTTTTTCAAAAAAGCAATTTACAGACTTGTAATAAATACAATAAAAATAGTTTGCCGATGACGGCATATATATAATACATGAATACGCATTGTATCTCATAAATGTATATAATAGAGATTTACATTGCAGTAAGATTCGAGAAGAGTTTTCTATTGACCACCTACAGATCCTTCTGAATTTTTGTTTTTGTTATCATTAATATTTCTTATCATTATTCAATTACAGCACTTTTACAACATCACCAGAACATAAAATTCAATTTTATCACGTCAGTATAGAAACGTATTATTCATTAGGATTGTATCTACTTAACCCGGCAACATTGGTTCTAACCATTGGGATCAAAAGCTGGGCAAGTTGACCAAGAATACTGAAAGCCATTGATTTTGCCAGAGAACAGGAAGTCTTTGGAATATGCAGTTTTCAATTTCCCCCATCATTATCAGTGAACATAGAATTTTCCTGATGTGTGTTACAAAAATGATTGCCAGATTTGGGTATCTGATTGATAAATGGAACCATCCCGACAATGATATTACTAAAATGAACAGGGATACTGTGTCAATATTCGGTATTGGACACAATGACTTTCTACGAAAACTTTTCACAAATATCTACGAAAAGAGTGAACATAATTTTTTGTCAGTTTTCAAGTGGGTCCGCCCGTCAGTCTGGCTGGCTATGTATCGTGTTTACAGGCTGTAAGGATGTTAGTTAGAGTGCTGAAAATCTAAGCAGTTACTCCTCACTATGTCTAAAAATATATATTATTGAGAAAAAAAAACGAAAAAAAAATGAGTAGTTTTCTTTCGAAGAGGTTTTTGTTTACAACGTAAGTGCATGCTGAATCGGTCCTTGGTTCATGTCTAAAAGCGTTCATGATTGTTTGTTGGGGGAATAGGTATTTTTCAGTGTTCTCTTTCCAACAAAAGAGTAATTTATTCAATCATCAACCTTTTGCAAGTTTTAATTGATCACCCCCAATAAAGCATGCCGCCAGAAGACTTTGGTCACAAGACTATTCTTATTGATTGACTTACAAGACCTCTTTCTTTTAGTGCTATGTACTTTTAGTTGATTATACCACTGGACCTCCCAGAAATTTGTTAGTTTCGAGAAAACAAATTTCCTTGGGATTTAGGAAGGAGGGCCATTTTAAATGTGACAACAATGCTGGGCCCTTACTATCCGCCTGTCATACAAAACTGTGGCCATCATCAGGTCACTTTCTTATAATCATTATGGTGTATATCCTTAATGGATGTTATTCAATTCTTCCAAGATAAACACGATTAACAAGATAAAGAAGCGGTAAAGCATTTCTATCTTTTGTACAGAATACAGCGTTTTAGATTTTGCATTTCATTCCAAACTGAATTGGAGATTGTCAATAAAATGTTATTCAAAAAAGGATTCATTAATTCTCCACGTGGGCCTGGCTGGCTAAATGACCATGTATGTGTCACGCAAAACAGTGGAGCTAGAGGGCTGACAATTTAAATATCCACTCCTTATTATTTTCTATATCACATTTTGGTTTGGGTTTTTAAAAGCCGCCCCAGAATGCAAGTTTTGAGTATGGTCAAGACCTGACAGTTTATATTATACTCAATTAGCCGCTGATTGCATCTGGAATCAAATGTTTCCCAAACGTTTTGTCCATACTGAGAATAGAACCCAAGACCTTCTACATGTGCCGTGCAAATTATTACCCTATCCGAGTGGTCTCTTCATTTTAAATTCATCTATATATCATCTTAAAGCCGGGAGTCTTTTGGGTGCTGTTTGAATTAGAGCTGTCTCTCCGACTCTCCTGAGTCAGCAACAATGAACGACAAACAAATGTGGTCGTTGCATCTCTTCATTTTAAAGTCATCGTTTATGCTGTCGACCGACACGATTTCCCTCCAGATCAACTGCAAGTCCAATAAGCGGACAAGGAAGATCAATAAGAAAAAAAGAACTACAACGATCATATAAAAAGGTTAAAAGGAGGTGAATCAATGTTATGAATAGCTAATCGACCGCTATACGCATCTAAAAATATATTCGCTTTTATGTCTTAATTTATTGTCTGTGTTTCTAATCCCCTCATTTTCTCTTGCAGCTTATTGCATCTTCGATGTCCACAGGCCAGTGTAGTCGATGCATTAGAACCGAATTACATTCGATACATCGGTTACCGTACGATCAACGATGTTGAGCAACGTCGAGCTTGGTCAGTACCAAGATGAGTGACCGTTTACTTATACCAGGTCCTGTAAGCAACTGCTGATCATCAAGAGAGTTTCTCTTATCGATCCGTGTCATCCTCCGGTAAGGCCCATTTCTGCACTAAGATCAATAATGCAAACTCAAGGCACCCCACCTTCTAACCTGTGAGTGACAGGAAATCAATGAAGTATTCAGTTTCATTACATATATATATATATATATATATGTATATATATATATATATATATATATATATATATATATATATATATATATATATATATATATATATATATATGGAGAAAGAGAGAGAGGGGGAGGGGTAAACATTGATTCATGTATTATAGTCACAGTGACGGAATGAGGCAATCACGATGTGAAGAAGAAATATTGAAACACGCCATCGCAGTTCCTAATTGGATAACTGTAGCGTCAAATTTCGAAGTCATGTAAGAGTTCCATCAAGGAGAGAGAATGGTCAGAATGTACACAAACATGCACAGAAAAAATTTAAAAAATGCTTTACAATCTCTGATGACTACAGTTGTTCAACTCTTGATACATGTTGGAAAATGTTTGGGTTCCATTCCAATCAGAACGATGCTGTGGTCGAGGTGCGATAACATAACTAAAAGAAAAGTTTTACTTGGATAGACTTTTTTTCTCGTACTTGACAGCTCAGAATATTTAGTACATGGACAAAATAGGCCATCGAATACAACTGTTCTTTGTTGCTGACTATAGGATTCACTTCTTTAGATTCGTTCGGTCAAACTCACGCATAATGTCTATTGAAGTTGTTTTTCCTACCGTAATAAAAAAAAAAACAACAAGAACAAATCTCACTCAAATGCGGGATGTGGACTGTTATGCAAAAATTCACATTCTCTTAACGAAGAACCGATTGCCAGGAAGGTATCTTAACGATTGTGCTAAATTTGTAATGTATATATATATATATAACACAATAATGTATAACAATATATATATATATATAACACAATAATATATATATATATATATATATATATATATATATATATATATATATACATAGATTGAGATTGAGTGAAATTTGACCCCTACAGCAAGCAGTCTTGTTGAATAACCTTATCAAAAGCTGAAATTCTGAAACTTGTATCATACTGCCAATTAAAAAGCAAAAATCAACGTATGTGTTTCATTTAGTGAACAACCGTAGACTCCATAGGTGGTGAAGTGTTCTATACTTTTCATTTGCTCGTGTGTTTCATATCCATGAACTCAAGTGCTCATGGCCATACCGTTCTATCGAAAATGACAGTAGTACTACATTTGCCCTTTATTTGAAATAGTCTATGGGATTTTGGGAAAAAAAGTTTTTCGTTGGGTGGGGGGCATTATTCTGACAGGTTTATCATTATTAACAATAATGATGGTAATTTTCAGATAGCATTTAGTAATGACATTAATAGAACTTATGCTGAACATAATCATTCTCCAATGGAATCTTTTTGCATAACTTCGAATTTTGACTTTATTGTTGTTCAATTATTGACGAAAGATAAATTATATTATATGAATTATATCAAAGTTATATCATCTTTTTCGCATATCATAAGATAAACCGTTAAAATAGACGAGCTGCTTAAATCTATGATTCGATGGTTTGGAAAATATTTACTGTAATCTGGCTTTTTTTTTTTTTTACAGAACAGCGATAGCCAAGTCCTGATTTTTCCTGATTAAAAAGATACATATGTATTGTCCAACTCTCAAACTTGAGTTGACTTTATTTTTTACCCGAACAAAAGTAAGGAAAACAAAAATAATCCCCACCAAAATTAGGTCGGCCTGAACGTCACATTCTGCTAAAATTATTTGAATTCACGACCAACTGATTGCCAGGAGGATGTCTCACTGATTGTGCTGATAGACAAGTTTCATTATCGAAAATGTATGGTACAGGTACGCAATGGCTTATTTCATTGTAATAAATAGATACATTTATACAATACGATTTTTTTAACTTATTATACATACAACACAAATTTTGCAGTGATCATATTCAAGTTGGAGTATAGTTTAACCCTGCTGCAGCTCCGCTTGTTCTATCAATTGTATTTCTATTGCAAAACTCTATGTCGATTAATTATCTCTAATATCTCTTTTTCTTCATATTACAAGTCAGCTATGTTCGGTATCGGTCATGTCTTTACAGTAGCCAGTCATTTAATATCTTTTACAAACGCTTGCTGTTAATTTACATTTTCAATATCCTGTGTGTAATTAGATGATTAGGAATGAATGAATGAATGAAAGAATAAATGTTTGAAAAGATGAATGATTGAATAGCCAACGAAAGGAATAGAAGAGAGGAAGAAATAAGACAAAGGAAAGAAGAGGGGAAAAGAAATAGTGAACGTGATGTCATTGTAAGACTAGTAGCAAATAACGAAACATCAGACGGTAATCGATTTGTCTGGACGATGATCGGTCGAGATGTGAGCAAATAGGTTTGTGCTGGCCGGTACAAACGTTTAACGGCGGATGTATTGGCCCCGACGAAGGAGTAACAAAGGGAGACCATCGAGATGAAAAGATAAGGAGGTGGAGAAAAGTCGCTCTGAAGTGAAAATAGGGTGAAAATGAACTGGGATGATAAAATAACCAACCAACAAACAGATAAACAAAAAGACAAAAAGATAATAGGTAATAAAAAAAAGACTGTTTTACCTTGTATCTATTCAGATGCTTTCTTATAGTCTACTAATTGTTTGTGAAATGTGTTTGGCAAACGTTTGGCAATCGTAGTGAGAAAATACAAGTGAGAAAAATACCAGTAAAGAGTGAGGATGGGATAAAAATAAGTTGGTAGACCAAAGAGAAGGAGGAATGCTGAGAGATACATTTTAAGCGAGAAGTCGTTTATCACAATCACATATAATACGTTCGAACAGTTATTGTTATTGAAATCAGTCGGTCCCAAACATCTTATCTGAAATGACATATGAATTATGAAAAAAAAAAAAAAAGAAATAAAGAATAAATTCCATATCATTCGATTATGTAAACGTTCAATAAATCGAATAAGACTCGCAGAACATCTTCTTTGATATAAAAGATGTAGCTGAGCGGTAGAGCAGCTGGACAAAAGGGGCCAAATCTAACATGATTCTGACATCGTAAATCGGACTTCCTTTCAATACGTTGAGAAATTTTGATCATTTAAGGAATTGATCTTCTAATACATGTTCGTAAGCCTTAGCAAAAAATTCACGGGATTAGGATAAAATGGTCCTGAATTGACCTGCCACATACAGCTTGTAGGGATATCTGATTGTAATCATTAATACTTCATAGGCGTATAAATAGTCTTATTTGACATTTTCCCTCACGCACACATACAAATGCACACACACGTACCTATATATATATATATATATGTGTGTGTGTGTGTGTGTGTGAGTATGTGTATAAATATATATATATATATATATTTATATATATATATGAAAGAAAGAGGTACAAATAAATGATTCATGAACACCAAGATCAAAGAAATCATTGAAGAGCTTTTGTGTTCATTGGGCAAGTACAGTTACTTGATGGTGGTATTCTTTCATGTGACAAGCATTATTTTGTTACATGATACCAATAAATAGTAAACAATCAGAGCTGCTCAAATCAAAGGTAAGATATTCCGTTATTGGCTAAAGCTGACTTTTGACTTCCATTGTTATAATTCAAATGTATGTCATTTAAAGATCATTCTGCAGAAATTGAGAAGGCAGCTGGTGATTGCTGGGATGAATGTGGAGTTATACCCGATTTGATGTGATATTACAAGCTAGTGACTGGCTCCATTCCATGATTGACACTTAGTGAAACAGCTTCAGTCTTACAGCATGCGCGATGACGCAGTTTCACAGGCGTGGTTTGACCAAATAACAACTTTCTTTCAACACCCACGGAATCATCGAGACGAGATTTTTTTTTATGAAGATGTCGGGTGATGTTATCGTAAAATATTCGTCACTAGGCATTACAGCAAAATCAACACAGACGGACCCTGCATGGTTTCGGATATGGTTGACCGAATCTGTTTCCCTACAGATGAAAATACTGCAACCTCGTGCCTCCGTACAAGGAAGTAACCTACCGTCTAAAAATATATATTTATTTTGAAAATTAAGAAAAATTAATTCTGCTTTTATGGAATGGAATTATTTCTTTCAAAATACGTCTTTTGATAAATAAATATCGAACATTTTACTAAAATGTGATGATATATTAATTTTTGCCAGTTTTTAAAAAAAAAATTCCCTGGTCTCAATTTCACGGAAAAATTGTCCCCGTACCATTTTGGTATGCTTATTAGGTATGTATAAAAGTTCCCGACGTTTATTAATTGCAAAATAATAGTTAGTCCATTAGTCAGCTTGTTAGTCTAGACGGCCCCTCAAACTTCAATAATCTTTTCTCCCCGTCTATTAAGGTAATGCCGTGCCTCTCTACTGGCTAAAGAATAACCAGATCATAATCAATTCGATGAGTCCTCGAGAATAGTAACTACTTGATGAAATCATTGATCATTAAGATGTTTCATTCTTGAATATAGCTACTGACCATCAAAATGTTTACGTATTGCTTATAGATATGGATCATTAAAAGTTCACATGTCACACATATTTATTCGTCATTAGAATGTTTACATATTACATTTGTTTATTGATGATTAAAATATTCATGTATGATGTATACTTATAAATCATTAAAAACTTTTGGTCTTTTATGATCTCATTCTGACGTTGAGGAAGTTTTCGAAATTGATTTTGATAGAACAACTCTTGTTCAAATCAATAAATCAGTCAATGGAATTTCAAACGTGGAAGATATCTTTCAATTTTTGAACATATATGGAATTTTTCATTGATCCTTTATCAACAGAGTTCTGGCATTTCATGCACGTCCCTGATTAAGCCACAAAGGAAAACCAATTTGACCCTATTAGATTAAATCACATTTATCGTAATTTACTTCTCCCGTCGGAAATTATCGATAACTGATGATGATTTTCCAGATAAATTTAAACATTATATTAGCTAACATTACATGGGTGAAATATACAAAAATAAATGAAGACGATTACACGTGGCGTTGGCGAAGGTATTTGGCTGAATTTGAATTGCACCTTTGAGATTTGTAATGACACTTATGAAAAGATTGGCTTCAGAGGATGAGAACTCCAAGTTGAAATCTCCTGTGAGCTTCATTTCCGATCCACGCTGCTTGCTAAATAAGAGTAAAATGAGGTTCCTTGTAACAATTAAGGTCTGAAAAACTAACCCAGTTGCTTGCATCACTCCATCTTATTTCGTGAGAAACATTCGACAAGAAAATTTATCAGCAGGTCCTCTAAAATAGAACAACGATCTGGTTTGAGAAGAGGGAAAATGCAATTTGACAAAACAAACTTGCAGTACAAGTAGGAATTCCAATTTCTTTTTTCAACTATAAGTGTATCGGAAGTTTACAGAGGACCATGAAATACATAATTTTCTTTGAAATTGCATTTTTCTCTGAAATCCTTCGTTCTTGAGGAATCTTAGTTCGAATAATCAAAATAATGGAAGCCAAAAATATATAACTCCATGAAAAAGCAATTTGATTTTCAATCAGTAAAATTCACTGTGGCCTTAAAAAATGTTTGAAAAAAAAATGTCCTTCCTACCCCAACACTTTTCTCCACCCACCCTTTCTCTCTTTCTACCCAATCTTGTCTTTCCCACCCTTTTTTAAGCCGGTCCCCTTTTTTTCTCAACCTCTTCTTTTGCATGCCTTACCTTCATTTGGGGGGGGGGATTTGTGACATCCATCAACGAATCAGAGTGGTTAACGTCTTTCTTTCTATCTTTCCTCGTAGCCCTTCATCAAATTACGAAACCCCTCTTTTTATTGAATTGTTACCAACACTGTCATGCTGTAGGAAAACAATTGTCGAAATTCAAGACTGGAGTTGACCACATTCTTCTATCGTAACAAGAAGAATAATCCTCACCAAATTTGAAGCTGTAAACTGATTTGTAAAATTCACCTCCTCTACCATGATTGGAACACATGATTAACTCGTTGTTGGGAGGCTGACTTGGCTAAATTGATAAGGCTTAGATATCAACGAAAATGTATCACACGGATACACTTGAGTTTATTTGATATTAATATATATATATATATATATATATATATATAAATATATATATATATATATATATATATATATATATATATATATATATATGTATATATATATGTATAAGTATATATATGTATATATATGCACATATATATACATATATATATACATATATATATGTATATATATATACATATATATATACATATATATATACATGTATATATATACATAAAATTATATATACATATATATATGTATATTTATGTATATATATATGTATATATATATGTACATATATATACATATATATATATATATATATATATATATATATATATATATATATATATATATATATATATATATATGGACCGACAAACTTTACAAACCCTTACCACACAGATCTCTAAATCATAATCCTCCCACAAATAACAACCTTACATACACACTCTACCCTCCCTCAGGTATATCTAATATTGGGTACTCCACAGTCACTCAGACCTAGAGCAACTACATCTTTTGTAAGGCATTCTACTTGTGCAAATGAGAGCCTACAAACTTTCACAGACCTGTAAGAATAATACACATGAAGTTCCTTGACCTCATCATCCCACCATCTATACTATCCCCAACGTAACCACACAATCAAATCCCAAACCACTACTCTTCAACCCTGATACCCCATGGTCTCTCAAAGACCCTTGACTGCTGCTACCACTACATCTTGCCAAAGACAAGCATAGACATCATAGACTGAATTCAGTCCTGCACACTAGGATGACCCTAGAAGATTTGATACCATTTTTTTGCATTCAAAGCAAAGAATCTTATGGAAAATTTATTTTCCATGGAAAACTTTCATCCACTGAATGACACACACACATACATACACACACACACATACACACACACACACACAAACACACACACACATACACACGTGCATACGTGCATATATATATTCTTTCTGATCATTAAATAAACGATAGAAAATTTGCAGTTATCATCTGGTCTGAATAGAAAGTAGAGTGGTATTTGACCTTGCAGCAGCCAGTCTACTTATAGAAAGTAAACACGCGAGGTTAAACTGTGAAGCACTGTTCTGTTTTTATTCGCTTGTTCTCTTTGTAACTGAATGCATCAAGTCCTGTTTTTATCGTTGATTGGTAATCTCGCCAATCAAACAATAATGATTACACGGTAAACAGGACAATTAAAACATCTTGAAGACGTTCTGAAATGCATCCAACATTTTAAGTCTGGCGTTTGTATTGGTTACATGTTAAGTGCGAGTAATTATTGTTGTGGTTTTTAATAGATCTTCTAATTAGAAATGATCTGTAACCCGAAACGTTATTAGCCGCAGTAATTGTTGATTTGTTGAAGACGTTTGCCAGGCAATATTCAAGTACAAAGGAAAAGAGAAAGAGAGAATGAAAATGTTTTAGAAAAGAGAACAATTTAAAAGTTCAAAGTTTACATTTGATCTTCTGCCAGTCGAAAGAGTTCCAGTAGCTGAATCGGTAAAGCAGTTCCCATGCAAACTTTCCGAGAGATGTGGGTTCGGATCCTACAAGAAATTGTTCTTTTTTTTTTTTTTAATTTAAATTGAATTGAGAGAGGATCACTTAACATCCCATGGAAAGGTCTCAGGAATGCAAATTATGTAAGAGAGGGAGAAAAACAGGATTCAGAGATATCATAGAATCTATTATAGAATTCGAATAGCAATTGGCTGGTCATGTTGCAGGAATGTCAGGCAACTGCTAAACACCACAACTCACATTATGGATTCCGAGAGATCATAGGCGGAATATTGAGCTACAGAAATTGAGATGGTGTGAGTTCCAGAAATATCAGTACCTTGATGCTCATAATTGATAAGTTTGATTGATCCTTCAAAGGGTCAATACCCAACAATGAGCGTCAGGAGGAGGAGGAGGACGACGACGACGATGGTGGTGGTGGTGGTGATGATGATGATGATGATGGATCTATGTTTATTAATGTTTTACATTTGCCACGAAAAAGAAACTACGAACTTCGTATTATCTACTGATGAATGTCATATTCAGAAACATCAATTTCAAAATTACAAAATCATCAATGATCTAAAGATCATCCATCTTGGTTTTGTGATTAGTCAGTTTTTCTTTTGTTTTGTTTTTTAGGGTCCCAGATTTAAAAAAAAAGATCACAGAACATCAATAACACTTTCCAGTTACGTCAACCTGCATGAATCAAGTAAACATCAGCATCACTTTCCCTATTGATAGAACTGATCCTCACTTGATCTGATTGTGTGGTACTGATCTTTATTTAGTCCAATAATTTGGCACTGATTTTTACTTGGTTCAATTGAGTGGAGCTGATATTTACCTGGTCCGATAATGTGGCAGTGATCTTGATTTGGACCGATTATGTGATATTGATCTTTATTTGGTCAGATTATGTGGTATCAAACTTGACTTAATCTTATGGTGTGGTACCTATCTTTATTAGGTCCACTTCAGTGGTACTGATCTTTACCTGGTTCAATTGATTGGAACTGATCTTTATTTGTTTTGATTATGTAGTACTGGTCTATACTTAGTCCAATCATGAGGTACTGATCTTTTTTTAACACAGTTATGTGTTATCGATCTTAAACCTGTCCAAATACATGGCTCTGATCCTTATTCGGTCCGATTATGAGGTACTTATCTTTATTAGGTCCAATTCTATGGTTTTGATTTTCAGTCGGTCCCATTATTCGAGATTTTTACTCAGTCCAGTTCAATGGGACAGATCTTCACTTGGTCCCATTATGTGGTGTTGATATTTATCTTGGTCGATCATGTGGTATAGAACTTTAATTGGTCCAATTCAATAATACTTACTAGGTTCAGTTGAGTGGAATTGATCTCAATTAGTCTCGTTACGTAATACTCGTTTATATTTGTTTAGATCGGTCTATTAAAACATCTTGATTTAGATATAGATCATGCATAAACTCCCAAGCCGATTGGCGCAGACCCCTCTTTTAAAAGGGCACAGGTACCGTGGATACAAAAAGAACGGGTTTATAAAATTTCTGTAAGACCTTTCTTTTTTCATGCTAATCCTTTGTTCTAATTTTTAAATGGGTAATAGCGATTTTGAATTTATCTCATCCGGTGTTACCAAACTATACTTAGTTTTGTTGCTGTATTGATATTCACTTGATGGTAGTTTTGGATTTCATTTTGTTAGAAAATGTCAACCAAAACTGTCATCAAAACTGTAATCACAGCTGTCAAAATACATTTCACCAGTTTTCAAGTTAGTTTAGATTGCTGGCTGGCTGGCTGGGCGGCTGGATGGATGGATGGTTATGTACGTGTGTAGCGAGTGAACAGGCCGCATCTTGAGGGTTGATAAATTAAGCATTTCCCTTCATTATGTTTAAAGAAAAATCCTCTAATAGGTTTATAAGTTGGGAGTTCGATCTATAAGCTACGTTTATGCTAAATTAGTCAACAATTTACTGCCCGGCTGTATCTGTAGTGACACATCGATAGGCGAAATATCTCCTTTATTCAAAGTTTCAATTGATCATGCCATACTACCAAAAGACGTTGGTCGCTCAAAGGTTTCCATTGAATGACAAACCAGACTTTGATTCCTAATATGATCCTGCACAGGTTTTCAGCAAAATGTGTCAGTGTCCGATTCACTAAAGTCCAGGAAATTCTGGTGATGTTCGTTGACTCTTCAATCGTAAAAACGCGTTCGATCCAGATTCCATCTCGATTTTGATTGACGGTTATGTCTGTTCAAGAGGATGCTGGTACTGCTTAGAAAGTTTCTCCAAGCAGAGTTACCGCTTCGGGAATAATTCTACCGAGCAAAAATGAAAAAGATGAAAAAATAAAAGGAACAGCAAACCTTCCAAAGTCTTTGATCTCACCATTCTGTCACAGTTTACGGATAAGAAAATATCGCCAAAGTATGTGCACGATATAAGAAATACGACTGAAATATTTGATCGATTTACTTAATGACGCCACTCAATGCTTTTATTCCGCGCGATGAAGACTCACATGACCTAACAGAACATTATTACACGGAAATAGTGTTGAATCATCATCGTCATCACTCTTTTATCGTCCATCATTGGACATTGACGTTCCCCAAGTTTTGCAAGACTTCTCTCTCATTTGCGTCGCAGAGCCAGTACTTTCAGATATTGTCTAGTTCGTCTCTCTATCTTGTATTCTGCCTGCCTCTGTTTCTCATATAATCCACGCAGATGTCCATCAATTTTCTGTTGTCCTTGCAACATGACCAGCCAATTAACATTTGGGATAACTTATGGAATCTGCAACGTCTTTGACTCTCAAATACGGTACTGTTTTGTGATCTCTCTATGTGAGATTATGCTTCTTTCATGTGCACGTTGCATGGTTCTCAGTTTAAGGGTCAGTCTCTCAGTTAGCTTAAATGTTTCAGCACCATAAGTGACTACCAGTATAGTGCCTTGATTGTATGCTCTTTTTTTAAGACTATTGTCTTGTTTTTGAAAGTTGAGCTTGCTCTGGAGAAGGCTTGTCATCGTCGCGTGATTATTTACTTGATTTTTCTTCTTTTAGGGAATTAGTGGAGATTTGTTGTCCTGGGTAGATGCAGCGGTCTGCTTTCACTAGTTCTGCGTTTTTGGTCTTGATTTGTGTGTTTTTATACCTGATATGACTGTTCCAAAAGCTGATGTGGAGGCCAACTTTCTATCATTCTCCATTCAATTCATCTAGCATTTGTTCAAGTCGTGGAGATTCTCTGCAAAGAAGGCGATGTCGTCTGGAAATTACTCCGAAATGTCGAGATTGTCTAATTGGTATTTTTTTCCCTCGATAAATCTTTTTTTTTACACTGAATTTTGATCGTAAAAATAATTGTTTTATATCCTAGTTTTCATTGCATACATATTTGAACAAATTATAAACTCACGTTCTTTCCGTAAATGGACTCAAAATCACATATTTCTGCTCTTTTTGTTGAAGTCAGTATTAACTAACATTTTATAAAAATAAAAGATACAACTTCAGCGAATTGACAAATTTTACTGATTCAGCATAACAGATTCGCTGGTTTTCGGACTTTAAGCAACGTCGAACCTGACGAGTACCTAGATGGGTAACCAACATGGTTTACCAAGGCTTGTACCTTCCTATGGATCATGTAAAAAGCCTACTGTGGCAATCCAGTAAATCATCCTGAGGGAGAGACTGATCAATAGATAATAGATAAGGCCCAGTAATCTCCTCTAAACATCGACCATCAGAGATATTTGAATAGGAAATAGCGCAATGAACCATCTTTGGTCTTTCTGTGAGCCCTGTCCAATACTCATGGAATAAGATTTGAACAATGTTCTTTTGATAGGACACCACTGATCAACACGTTCACGCAACAAAGTGTCAAAATCTCGTATTTGCAAGAAAGATCCACTGGAAGTTTTAGCACTAACGACGCACGACTCTTTGATACTTTATTTCTTTTTCTTCAAATGAAGTAGTGAAACAAGAATAGAAATGAGTAGTGAAACATTCACTAACATAGAGTAAAATAATGAAAATCTAAGTACGTTTGTTGTCAATTCTTTCTTCTTTTCTGTCTTAAAGGTTTTGTGACGACTGCCTGATTATGATTCGACTTCTGCATGCTTGTTTGTGGCTTGTTCCATGTTAACACAGACAAAACAGTAAAGGGTGTCGCAGAAAATGTTCTAAGTATAAGAATATTGCATTTCTAACTTTATATCAAAGATAAATTGACAAAATGCCAATACGAGGGTATATGGGCCTTCACTACGTCTCTATGAGTGATGAAACGACACTGGAGTGCATTTTTGATGTATATGTCTGGATGAAGCGTAAAAAAAACCTGGCATTAGATCACCTACAAAGAGCAGTCGAAAGGACGTCGGACTGTTTTAAGGGGGCTCCAATCGCTGATTCGGATTTGTTTTCTCCTTGATCAGTTGCACCCCCAAAGCTAAATAGCCTAATATGCCCTGCTTTTATACCATATATATATATATATATATATATATATATATATATATATATAATGTGTACTTTAGAGAGTGAGACAGACTCGGGAGTGAAGTTTTTGGTGGTAAGGTTTATTAATCTTTATATGCCAATAGTCCATACATGTTTCGGGATTCTTCCCATCATCAGTGGCGTGTACTGTGTGAGTGTGTATTAAAATGTACCATGTGGAACCAGAGTCCACTGCCAGGGGCTATGCATTGTGGGTAAGTTTTGTTGTCAGGGCTACTAGAAGCCTACTGCTGAATGGAAGAATGACCAGCAGGTGTCAGGACTTTGGTAAAGTAGCAGCAGTATATATATATATATATATATATATATATATATATATATATATATATATATATCCGAATGTATTTGTATGAACAGAACAGCCCCTAACAAAGTTTGAAGACAAGTCACCGATTTCATTGTCCGAGCCATCACCGCTACGTAAATCACAACTCCCACAAGGGAAATAACCCCAAGTCTATTAGCAGTTAGTTACAGTTCAGTGGAAGAAGATGAAATGTATAAACAAACGGTTATTATGCAAATTCTATTGGGGAAAAGTGACTTGACAACCTGAAGTCCATCAAAAGCATCTTTCAAGCGAGTAATTTGTAAAAATAACTTTTAACTACAGTGTTTTTGCTTTGCCAGTCCTTACGAGATCATCAGAAACACTAGCGTTACAGTTGTATTTGCTGTTAATTAAATTAAACAATCCATTATTTTTTCGACACTCCTGCTTTCGTAAAATAGTTTCTCTCCTCAAGACGGAATCTTAATTGTTAGTTAACTCAATTGTTTTAGCTAGCTGCTGACGGGTGATTTTTCTCTGAAGAGTTACGACCAGAATTTTTTTTTTCTCGTTAAGAAAATCAGTCATTGAAGATTGCCTTCAAACAACAATATCTATTCTAAAAGCAGCTAAAACAGGAAGATGACATAGCGCCAGAGACATTTGAGTGTTCTTAAGAACGAATCATTTTCGTGATCGAAAAGGCGTGTTCATTTTGTTTTGGGAAAAATGAAATTCTATCTGTTGAGAAATCGCTTGTTCAGTAGCAATTTGCTTCTTGAAGTGAACATGGGAGAATTTAATAGGTTGTTTATATTTGTGCTATAATTGGTACTGACTATGAAGAACTTTATGGGTGGAATTTGAACAGGTTTATACAGGAAATCCTTGTACCCCAGGCAAGAAACGTTACAGGTAAATAATGTGAGGTAGTAGCGATGCACTTGTTAGCCTGGCACATTTTGTGAGTTGCTGAAACGCAATTCTTTATACGTATAACTGGAATATGTTTTTGCATTACTAAATTCCATCTCAGTGTTGGTGCGTTCCGCACAAGGCAATTAGGAACAGTGGTCGGGATCAGGACATTTTCTGTTTTCGTATATTACAAATCGTGAGTGTTCATATAGGGGGTGGTACCAGGATTTCCTGTACATATGTTTTGAGATGCGCAAAGTAGCGTTACAGGATCGGCAGACTAATTTCGAAATTCAGCCGAGACTATTTGCGTTCACTTTGCACAATTGTTCTCTGAAAAGGCATGACTTGACTTCATCTCTAGTTATTAGTAAGTAGCAGTCAGTTGAAGAACTGGAAGGCAGTCCATCTAGAGACAAAGATTCTTGACCTTTCCGCAGCTTTAGCCCCTCTCCTCAGCGTTCCGTCTATGACATCCCAATTACCCGCTCAACCGACCATCATCATCATCATCACCACCACCACCACCATCATCATCATCACCACCACCACCACCACCATCATCATCATCATCACCACCACCACCACCATCATCATCATCACCACCATCATCATCATCACCACCACCACCACCACCATCATCATCATCATCATCATCACCACCACCACCACCACCACCACCACCACCACCACCATCATCATCATCATCATCATCATCGTCGTTTTCTTACATATGCAACGAATCAAAACAAATAAATCCATACTACGAACCAGAGAACTTCTTTCTTTCGCTTGATTTACTTTTACTTTTACAATCAAAATAGAGGAAAGATTACTCTGACAGAGGGAACAGCTTTGCAGTCGCCATAGCTGGTCCCAAACGAAAGTAAAACAGATGTTGTGCTAGGCACTCCATCCAATATCCTTGCTACTTACAGGAATAAGCATGCGACGGTATTATTGATTGGTTTTTACTTAATAGCTTTATGTTTCTTGTTTCTCGTCCTTTGTGACTTGTTTCGATCTCCACAGGTTTATAAGAATCGTGAGTTGGTGTGAATAAATTCCCGATGCTCCCGAAAGGATCGAGCGTTGGCTCACTTGTATCTCTGAGTTTATTTTGGCCTTGAATTAATTACTTGTACTGACGAAAGATTATACAAAGCTAAGCAAAGGATTCATGCATATAAAGCCTTCCCCTCTATCCGAAAGTTAAGTGTTCTAATGAAGATCTTTCGTAGGCTGAACCGGCGCAATACGACAAAGCAATTAACATTTTTTTTCAAACTGGAATTTAAAAATGGTGAGGATAGTATATGAAATCGTGCTGGTGGTGAGTACAGAAGATTGGATGGTAAAGGAGAGCGAGAGGGTGTGCGCTGCTTCTATAAAAGTTCAAACAAAAGCTGAGCACTACTTCCGTTTTTCGCCCTTCTTCGTGAAACGATGGAAAATGACACTTTTAATTTTTTTTTCCTTTCATGCAAGAATATTTAATTAATCATCAGCTTTTTTTTCAGGCTCTGAGGTAAATTTCGGAAAAATTACACTTAGAGTTCTTGAAGTCGACTTTCAATCAAATATCTTATGACTGAATGCTTGACGTTTTCAAATGTTCTGATAATTACCCTGACTTCGTTTCCATTTGCCAACTTTCTTAGCAGGCATCTTTTCTTTGCATTGCAGACAGACATTTCATTTAGCATTGCCACAAATTGATCAGATTGATTCAACGTTCTTCTCGGTATAAGTCGGTTCGATCAATTAAATTAATAGCATCAATCAACCAATATCGTCTACTTGGATATGCTATTCAAACCGTCAGACAGTCCTGTCACTGTCAAAATTTTGCAGTTTCAAATAGAAGAATCATTTGGAAAATTGCATTACTCAAATTAAAACTGGTGTTAGATGGGTTGGGAGAAAATGGTGAGGTTGTTCTTCAGAGAGAAACGATGGGAATGGTTCCAGGAAGTATGCCGTAGGATATTATCTGCGTCTGGCTTGGACTCAAGACAAGAGTGTCCAGTGCTCATAATGGCTAAAATCTTCATATCCTGTCCACACCAACGTCGAGTTACGGTCAAAATCGTATCAGGAAACCCAGTTCTCACATGAACACCGAAGTTAAGCAACAAGCTTGGTCAGTATCTTGACGGGTGACTGTCTGAGATTATTAGGTGCTGTAAGTGATTGGTAATAACATAGAGAGTCTGTTGTTAATCATTCTATGGAAGACACCGATCTGTAAACTATCTTCGAAAAAAAAGAATCAAAACACCACTCTCCAACCCCCTCCCTCTACCTGAAGACTGGCCTATCTGTGAGCGACAAGAAATAAAAGAATGAATGAACCACTGCCAGAGTTTTCGTATCATTCATAATGTATGATATCGTCGGACTATTTTCTTCGTCAACATGTCCATTTGTTCACAACGTTTGAGCGTATGAATATATAGCCGGGGAAAATAGTTCCACAATATCTTACCTGATGGTGGATATACCGCATCTAACTAAATTCCAACAAGAATTCTGATATCAATAATATGATGTAGTGATATCACCTTTTCATCATAATCCTGGATGATACGATCAAATGATTTATCTTATCAAAATTAGTTTCAAAATTCTACATATCCTTTGGATAATGTCTTGGACTATTCTTTGATATCTAAAAGCTGATCCAAATATGCAGCAGTAATTTTCCTTACACTCCAGCACCTTCCTCAGCATTTTTCGCAAACAAAATGAAGTCGTTGTGTGAACAGTTTCATCTGAGCCTTTAGCTCGTTATTCTAGTCTTTCAAATTATGTTCTCGTAGTCGTTCTCGCAATGGTTGGCAGTGGGTATGTATTGTGTGTCTCATGGTTCTTCACGTATGCTCTCACCAAGAATATCATGGAGTTAAATACACATAAAACATTATTAGTATGATTAGTCTAGTGTCCCAGGCCGATCAAAGCTTCGTTATGCTCACGGCACCAAGAGTTCCCCACTGGTCACCCATCCAAGTACCGACCAGAACTCAAGGTTGCTTAACCCAGCTGTCATCATGAGAACCAGTGGATCCAAGGTGATTTCCAACGATAGTGAACAACATAATTCCCGTAATAACATATTTCTGAAAGTGAAGTATAACTAAAAGATGATTTGATCAATATACTGACAATATATACATATATATATATATATATATATATATATATATATATATATATATATATATATACATATATATATATATATAAACTCTCAACTATAACACAGACAAATTGTATACGTAAAAGTGGTCTCGAAAATAACGGTAAGTCTATAATCAAAATGTTGTATATTTGACTTTAATCTAGTATCTACCTTGATCAGGTCATCCGAAATGGGTTTAGCGTTCCGCAAAAAGGTCCTTGTCATCTACCTAGCGTATAAATAGCATGTGCATCATCCCGGTGCCGATCAGTATATATATATATATATATATATATATATATATATATATATATATATATATATATATATATATATGACGTAATTTTGTCTGGCAAGCAGAATGCTTGGAGGCTATCATCACGAAAATAGTTTTCCAAATCCCTAGCTCCAGTCTCCAACTCAGGTTATTTTCTATGCTACATTATTGATTGCCAACATAGCGAAGAATAGCAGAACATCAAAGGTCCCCTGTCTCTGCAGCGCTAGCGGCTGTAGTAAATCGAACTGATCAAAAGAAGATGATCCCTGTTCTTATATGTTTCGGATGAACTGCATTGAGTCGGCCCATCTGCTCTGATTATTTCGTATGCCAAACTGCAATATATATATATATATATATATATATATATATATATATATATATATATATATATATATATATATTTAAAGTGAGAACTATCTGTTTGTCTGTCATACAATAGAAACCACAAAATCACGAACGAAGGCAAACTAAATTTGGAACGAATAAGTTTTCATTTTTTTTTTTCCATAGGAAAATGTGTGGGAACCGCAATTGCGGTAACCTTGATAATTATAATCTGATTTCCATATTTTGAATATAATACTAAAATTGTAACTTGCCAAACCAACTTTTACGAACATAATTATAGGATTTAAAGGAAGGTTTTAAGACAAAACGGTTTTTGGATCTTCTGAGAAAGTTCCTCTCGAATGTTCTATCTTACTAGAGAATTAATTAAGATGTGATTCAAGTTTCCATGTGATGATGATTTGACAAATAAAGCATGTTTCAATTTATACATAGTTCAAACCCATAATCTGTTCTTTCATGTGGGAGATATCAAAATATAAAATTATTCTTTTTAGTGAAAAAAAAGAGAGGTTTCCAGCTACTACAAATGACAGAATGAGTTGATGGTGCTTCCTTTTTGAAAGCTAGCTGAATTTAATCTAATTAAGTTAAAAACAAATACATGAAGAGACGACACCAAGCAAAGGCATACTTTGGAAGAGCTATACACAAGTTGATAAAATTATGAAAATCAGTTTATGTATAGCCATGATTCAAGGGAAGACACTGTGTGTGAAACGATTTTCAGACGTTTCAATGAATGGAAACACACCTCTCGACCGAAAAACAAACCCCCGAATTCGACCCATAATTCAACCGATAGCTAATGGCCCGATCCTCGACAAAATATCATTCAAATTTATTGAGTCTGTACGGAAAAAATGAGTGGACAAACATACCGGAAGAGAAAAGTATATTAAGAAGGTGAGCGACTTTAGGGCACCTGTCCGGAAGAGATCTTTGGCAGAAGAGTCTCGCAAACATTGATGATGACTTCAATTCTTCCGAACCCTAAAAATGATGGTCTCGTACCAAACTACATAAATTTGGATGCCCGTTGAACCTAACCGAGAGACCGACCTACAAACTGAGAAGCATGCAGCGTGCGCATGAGAGAATCATGCTCAACCCTACATGGAGAGATCACAAGATAGCACAGTACATAAGGAAGAAAACGGGAGTCAGAGATATCATAGAAACTATTGAAGAACTAAAATGGCAATGGGAAGGCCATGTTGCAAGAATGACAGACAACCAATGGACATCACGACTCATAACATAGATCTCCGGAGATCACATGAGAAACCGAGGGCGCCAGAACATAAGATGGAGAGACGAACTTGACAAATTCAGGAAATACTGGCTCAGCGACGCCCATAATAGAGAATTGTGGCGAATCCTGGGGAAAGTCCAACGACGGACGTTAGAAGACTGATGATGATGATGATGATGATGATGATGATGATGATGAATGCCAACGACTAATTTGTCTAGCTGATCATGTGTAGTTATTCCAATCTCTACTCTGTGTCACATCAGTGTGATTGGAGATATGCACCGAAAATATTCGCTTTTCAAGTTTATTATGGGATTGCCAGCTGTTGTATTTGCGGCTAAAAAAATCAGTGCCAAAATAATCAAATAGCTTAAAATCCATCATCAGACTAAGCTTACAGAAAAAATGGATAGATAGATTTTTAAAAATCTATTTTTCAAGTATATCCATGTTGTCTCATATCATTTGTGTGTATTTTTCTTCATTAACTTTTTTTCCGGATTCGGGCGTCACCAATTGTGATAACTCATAGTGACTCTGTAAAACGACAATGAAAGTGGATAGAATGTGATCATCCCTAGGCAACAAACCACCCATCGAATACTCACGAACAGGTTGCTATGTCACTGCCACATAAATGTGTCTATGTGTGTGCCCGTGCGTGTGCACGTTTTGAATGTATTTATGTGCCTATATATATATATATATATATATATATATATATATATATATATGTATATATATATATATATATATGTGTGTGTATATATATATATATATATATATAGATATATAGATAGATAGATAGATAGATAGAGAGAGAGAGAGAGAGAGAGAGAGAGAGAGAGACGTAAAAACATTGACCTTTATTTGGTCTAAATATTTTCTTTATTTTTCTCAATTTCATTTCATATTTTCTCCTGATCAATAATGGCGTAGCTAGAGATGTATGGGCCCGATGGGATTAGATCCTTGATGGGCCCTCCAACATATAGAGAGATTTTTCTATATAAACAAAAAAATTGCAATGAACAGACATACACAATCGAAATTTGTAAAAAAAAAAAAAAGCGGAAAGGAATTATTGTTTATGGAATTCAAATATTTACAAATAGGTCCTTGTAACATGTATGGTATCAGTAAAATGCTTTGGATTAACATTTCTTCAGAAAGATCATAAGGGCCCAATTTCTGTTGGAGACGTTTTCAAATCGCCCCTTAATCCCACCTATGCCTCTACCATTTAGATTACTCAATTACATATTTGCAAGAACAACCTAAAAGATGAATGATTTTTAACAGAATGGATAGCTCAAGCAGACTATCGCTGCAATTACTGGGAGGAATTTGAGTTCTGGAGATTTGGCTTTTTGAAGACCCCTTTCAACATTCAGTGAAATTTCTCCGTAGAAATGAAATGGATGAACTATTATTTATAAAGCTTGTTTTTTGGGGCGGGGGGGCTATATGGGGGGCCTCGGGATACGCCCTCAGAAAAGCTCCCTACCTACCCCTTACCCACAGCAGTGCCTCTGGAAATAGGTATCAAAATACCAAATCGGCATCGTCCCAAGACGTGCTTCAAATTAGCCAAATGAAAAGGCGTTTTCCCTTGCGGCATTCATAATATTTCGAGCGTAAGTAATGTAACTAATCCTCCCAAATCATATCGATGATTGTTAATTATAGAGTAATCAACTTATTTCAAAACGCCTCACACGTATGTTTTCTTGGCATCTACACAGCTATTGATAGAGGCTGAAGGCAACTAATATAATTTGGAGTGGAGATAAGAGAACTGTCAGGTAAAGCTATAGGTGTACGTAATCTAAACGAATCGCTTAACTTTATATATATATATATATATATATATATATATATATATATATATATTGTGTGTGTGTGTGTGTGCGTGCGTGTGCGTGCATTAGGGGAAGGTATACATATAAGAGAACGATAAAGAAGTAAAAGTGTATGGAGACTTTATTTGGCATTTGACTTGGAGACTTTACATGTTATTAAATTTGTCATTTTGTTTATCAGTTGGTTCATAAATTAATCAACTAGTACGCCATAAAAGTTCTAAGAGGGCTCCTATCTTCAGCGGCATGTATGTACCTTTTAATGGTTGAAAGGCTTCCGCAGAAATCTAATTTATCATCAGATGGTTTGCTTTTAAAGCAGAAATAGAATTCAAGAAAGAGGATTCCTGGAGGGTCATAATGGACAAGCCCAGACTATACTATGTCTGTGGTGAAAAGTGAGGTGATCGTGATGGTTTTTCTATTGGAAGAAGTAGAAGTAGTTATGGGCATTTTATTGATTGTGCTGGTCAGAGGAATAGGCATTCATAATTATTGGTTGTCATCGATGCTAGGGAGCTGGATAATAGTTGAGTGTCGGATTACTTAGGCTCTTGGTATGTTGCCGATGAGGCTCTCTCTAGTGTCTAGGAAGTCTTCGTTATGAATGTTCGAACATCCGTTGGGTAATGTATGTTTTGTATCCTTAATGGTCATCGTTGATATTCTGAGCTTTTGAGCAGTACAAGTGAAATAAGGCTATAAACAGGTTTCTATGAGTACGGGGGTGAGACTATGCAAAATCCCTGATGTTGGATAGGGAAAGGTAATTTCGTGATAATAATTATATGTTGATGGGGATTCAAGTTTTAAACGTGTGGTTGTTGTGGAGAATGAGGTATGATGGTAATGAAGGGTGTTTGGGCCTGAGTAGAAATATTGTCTAATGAACAGCATAAGGAGTGAGAGGATTATGGTGTCATAGATCAGTGTGTTTTTTTAATTTAGTGTTGTGCTCCTTAGGGGGAAAATTTTTAGGTTTGTTGATCTATATGTACTTTTAGTCGTGTTGGGTGGTGTATTTCCTTTCTTTTTTTTCTTCAGTGATTTAGAATTTGGTGTCTATAACGGAATACTAGCTGGGGTTGCAGCTATTCGGAGTAGGTTGGTATGATTGGGGGATATTAATTCTGTACCTGTACTTACTGATTCCAATGTTAAATTGCAACTCGGGCTTGACGATATATTGCAGTTTTTACTTATGATATTCTAGAAGGTAGATGATATTTTTGCTTCTGCAATTCAGAGTGAATGTGTTGGTGTACTTAAGGGTGTTGCAGCATAGAATATTTTTTGTATTGCAGATTTCCAGTGACTTTACTCGTTTAGCTAAATTTAGTAAGTTATAATTGAGTTTGTCAAGTTCACTATCTGTAGAGCAATGTCTCCCGATTCTATTTGCTTGTGAAAATGTTGTTGCTTTCGTGGGAGAATGCGTTGCAAAAGAGTAGTTATTTTTTCTTTTTTTGGTTCTTTAGCCGCTTTATTATTAACGGACTCTTTGGGGGAGCGAGTGCCTTCATCGTGTTTGATATTAGAATATGGGGATTTTTCATCTGTAGTGACTAAGATTGCCTTTTCTGGCATTGTTTTGATGTGTATGGCTTTGTTTAAGAGGTCAAGGGTGTTTCAAAAGTAGGTTTTAACTTGCTTAGTTAGGGGTTGGATGTGTTGGTGATATTTTGATTGATTGGTGGTGTGACAGTTTGTGGAGGAAATGACTTGTGTATATCAGTATTTAATTTATAGGTGTTTGAAGTAGATAAAACCTACCAGGTTCCGTGGAGGTGGGTTCAATGTTCTTTTGTCTACAATGCTTTAGTTGTGTGTGTATGTGTATATATATATATATATATATATATATCCTTGGAGGGAGGTTTCTGTGTATCACTTTTTAAATACTTGGATACGTGATTACATTCATAAAATTATTGAAATATATATATATATATATATATATATATATATATGTGTGTGTGTGTGTGTGTGTGTGTGTGTGTGTGTGTGTTTGTATATGTGTTTCTGCATGTGTGCAGTAAACATGCCTGGTTAAACACAGTGGGCAAAGAAAATATTAGTAATTCTTTTTTGAATTCCCTCTTGTTCCTGCACAAGTGAGCATGTTTGGATTCATGAAATGTGATATTTGTTCAAAGTCTTTGAAAATTCCAAAATTATCTCAACCACAATTTTTGACTTGGTCATTAGTGTATTGGTATGGTGTTGTGTATGGTAGAAAAGGTGCATTATGTATATATGTGTTTGTGTGTGTATAAATAATTATGTATATCTATACATGTATTTATGCGTGTATATTTAATAATGTAGCAACGCACAAGTATCTCTGCTTTCATAGCCATTTCTAAAATGGTCCTTCTTTTGCTTTATCTATATATCTTTGCCAATTTATAAAATGCATGCAGTTAGTATCAGATGCCTTCGATTTGAGAATTAAGAAACTGTGACATGATAATTTTTGGAAATCGACGTAACTAATCCGTCTGCCTTTCTACGTAGGATCGACATAAATCCATCAAAATTCTTGGCAGCAGCAGCCAGTATCAGCGTCATCGCGAAATCATTTTTGGAACATTGCATATTCTATGCCTATGCTTGAATAGGCTTAGTTCTCCTCTGCCAACGAAGTTAGAAGATGTATGCGCTTGTTAAAGTTTGGAGATCCCCAATCAAAATCATCACTGTATGATGCATCCTTTTATGGTGTGCAAAGACTCAGGTTGAGCAACATGTATTACCCGTATTTTAAAAGTTAGTAATTACAAGGAAAGTATTTTTTTTGTTTTTGTTTTATCACGGTCAATTCTGAAAACATTGGTGCTCCAAAACTATATCAAATTTTTAAGGACGTCCTGTGCCTAAATCCTTTAAACTCTATCACTCAGATGATCTATGGTGTAGAATTTCATTGATGCAATCTTCCTTGTCATAGTATTCTACAGATTTTTTTTTTTGGATTGAAGTTTGATGAGTTGGTTGGCCATTCCGGGAAATCGATATCATAATCCAGAATCTATTCTCACATGTTCCTAAGTGTCACCGCGGGTGGTTATTCATTCAGAAGAGGTTGGCTATCTTGGAGCCACATGTACTAATCATGCAGACAAGAAAGAGTGTAGCAAGTGAAGAAAATCAACTTTTGTATATTCAAAGTTATCTCCATCAAATTTATATGGATGAAATTTATTTTCACTTTGAATCTTTAATTAGTTATTACGTCTAATAACAAAGGTGGACAGAATTTGTGTATTGATCAATGCATCTTCTGAAGGGTGGACCATGACCCAAGGAATGATTGATTAAACTCGGAAGTAGACTAAAAAGTCTTTTGTTTTTTTTTTCATTCTAAGTGACAATGGCGTTGTCAGAGGTATGTACATTTTGATTACTCCTTGAATGTAAACGCCAATCGGCTCTAACGAGTTGAGTTTAATCTTTGGAATCAGCTCTTGTTTAATCGTCTCTTTGTTGGTTGTCATCTAGATATACTCATAGTAAAATCGCTCCCATAAGAATAATTGTGTTGTTTCTACATACCACGTGGCCAAACCAGTTCATACCACATTTCTTCCATCTGTTATTTCATCTGATATTCCAAGGTAATTCCTTATATCGTCCATTTCGATGTGATTTGTACGAGAAACTCCCACCATACTTCTTTTGCTTTCGTTTTAGGAAATTACTAAATTCAAGTGACATTTTCTTTGAAAATTTCTTCCTTACAATACAAGCTATTTTTTTATAAGATCAGTAATGTTCACGACCGAACTGTTCAGGGTTCTATTATGCATTAATGTGCTCTCTCCAGTGTACAACAATGCCTTAACCACACTCCATAAAAACTGCTTTCTTCAACGTATCCCTGTACTTCTCGATAGAACAATGGTGCAAATTTTCTAAGATTTCACGAGACACTTTAAATTTACAACAATTATTTTTTCAATCATTTTTGATAGATGAGACAATGTAAATCATTATTAATACTTTTTTGACTTCTGTTTACGTTCATTTTAATTTCTTGTTTTTTATTATTAATTTTATTTTTTTCATTTTTTTTTCATTTGTTTATCACTTTTACACAAGCCGTGACAGTGAGTAAATTGCGTTGATCGGAAACAAATGTGATTATTCAAGCTTTTCAATGTTACATCCAAATAGAAAAATAATCGCTGATATCTAAATAGGATAGAGTTATGATTAATTCCGAGATGACAGTAAAATTAGATTTCATTTGTCATTTTTGATGACTCTGTTGTGAATGGTTAAGATGGTTTCCAAACACGAATATTATGAGAGACAATTAATTTTGAGGCTAACAAGAATCATTTATTTGAGCAAAAGAAGCAAGCATTTTTGCCTGTTGCTGACATTAATCGGAAAATCAAGTAAAAATGGTCGCAAAAACATACGAGTCTCTCAGTTTTTTTTTGTAGTTTTTTTTTTCACTTTGTATGGGGGTAACGATGCTACTTACGATTATGTTGAATAGATTCCTTAGTTTGGTTCCACCTGTTTTCCGAAAATTCGGTTTTTTTTTACTGATCACTGCCAAAAAGGTCAAGAGAAGTAACTCAGGCATTGATCACCCCTTTTTTCCGATTGTTTTCTAGCAATCAACCCCAACACACAACGCTACCAAAAGACATCGGTCGCTTGAATGTTTCTATTGTGTTACTGTGTCTTATATCATTATGTCACGGTCAAATCACATTTGATGCATTGACTCGAGTACGATTACCGAGGTTGAGCTAATAGTGAACCTGATCTGCACCAAGATTAGTGAAGGTTGGGAAACATCAGGTGTTGCAATCAGCTTGAGAGTCACCATTCGCTGCCATGCTGATTTCAAAACGTATTGATCCCCCCTTTCGGAAGCATTTAGTATGGCTGGAAACGAGGAAAAGGAATTAGGGTGCAATACTTCTTCCATACTAAGCACTCTGGCATATCAGCTCAAAACTTCGAAATTACTTAGCTTGTCTGCCAACAAATATATATATATATATATATATATATATATATATATATATGTGTGTGTGTGTGTGTGTGTGTGTGTGTGTGTGTGTGTGTGTTTGTGTGTGTGTGTGTGACAAATAGTTTACCTTGGTCAAATCTGAACAGTAACGATCCTTTCAGATATTCCTATCTCGCAAACGGCGTCAAGCAGGTTTTTCATGCTGCTCTTACATTGTTATCTGTATTCTTTGGCAAGATGTTCAAACAAACTACATCCACACTCGTACAATAGGAACTCGTAAAAGCTATAGTGAATATAAACTGACGCTGAAACAAATAGTACAGCTTGCATCACCTGTTCACACCTGTTCACACCTGTTCACGGATAGCAGATCTAGACGCTTACTCAAAAGTCACCCTATAAAGGCAACGTCCTGTTTGCGGAAGTCCCCACACCCTTTGGCCAGGAATTCAGTCTCAAGAAAACCGTCATATTTTTGACGCCAGATTTGACAGATATGTAGACCAATAACTTGCTAAAGCAAGTCAAGCTTTTGGTAGACTTCATAAACAAGAAACAAAAACAAACAAAAACAAAAAAAAACATTAAATCGGTAAAAACGACTCTGTGCATCTCACCCTTCTGGAAAAGACTAAATTTTCGGACCATGTATCATAGCAATTTCCACCTTCGTGAGAGTTTCTATCAGCATTGTCTCTGCATCATCCTCAATGTCCACTAGAGCCAATACCGAGACCCCTAAGCAAGGGACAACAAGCACTGGGGCTAAAGAATAATTAATCTGCGGGGCTAGGTTACTTGACGTCGTCGACTGACCGATGTTTCACAAAGACCCTCTTCTTTAGAGAACTAGTCTCCATCAGTGAAAAAAAGGGTCCTGCTGATTCTCAAGAACCATCAATGGATTACAGAGGCTGTCGATTGGAAGGCTCAGTCAGAACAGGGTCTATCAGACCAATCTCCTTCATGAAGCAAAACAGATATTCCAATGATTTCAACAATTACTTAGAAGTTCACGAAGCAATGATGAATTGACATTGGCAGACCTGATGACGTTGCAGGGTTATAAAAATCTGCCTTTCTCAAGCTTGGACTGAAGCCTTTTTAGGTGCTCCTGAATAGCGGTTACTGGCAATGTTTTGCACTTTTCCTAGGTATTGACGGCAAGACTAGTCACCTAGGGAATCAAATACTAGGTGGTGCCACTCATTTGTCAAAGACAGAAGGATTTCTCCAACAGAAATGGAAAAATTGATTAATCAATGTCAAAATAAGATATGAAAACCTGATGCTATGTCAAAACTGTATCACCTGATTAATGTAACAATTTATAAATATATTTATATATATATATATATATACATATATATATGTGTGTGTGTGTGTGTGTGTGTGTGTGTGTGTGTGCGTGTGTGTGTATATATCTGACTGTAAAACATAGATATATAAATAATACTATACTTTGTAAGGCTTCAGAGTTCAGGTTTTCGGGGGCACAAAGAACTCCATGACTGGCTCTGATTACAGTCTCTCTTCCTTTCTCGAGTAAAAATTTAGTTTAGACTGTCGACGTCTTTTAATAATTGGTTGACCGACGAATTCAGATGTATTAATAGTGAACGTTTTGCACTGATATTTAACTGTGAACATCTGGCTCAGGGTCTATTTAGAAGTACTCTTGTTTGAATGTTGACGAGGCGAAAAAACAAGATCGAAAATAAACACACGATTTGTTTGGAAGGCGATAAGTGCTGAGACGATTGTGTCCGTTTCGAAGAAACATTTCAAAAACAAACAAAATCAGAAAAGACATTGTATTTTCTCAGAGACAAACAACGTTTGAAAGAAATCGACACCAATCAAAATAGATTTTTTGCTTCAATTTAAGTCGCACTTTTACGTATCCTAAACAAAAATGGTTATTGATTATTTTTTCACCAATTAAGTTTTATTTTGTTTCCTTTTATTTCTCGTCTATTCAGTACTTTTTTTTTTCTTTCAGTCTTCTACTTTTTTTCTATTCTGTTGACCTGTCTGTCTTTTTGAATCTTTCCTTCTTTCTTCTTCTCAGTTCTCTCGAGTTTCTTTCTTTCTTTCTTTCTTTCTTCCTTTTTTCTCACTCTCTCCGTTATTTAGCTTTTCTTTCCCTCATAATTCATAGTATTATTTATTTCTATCCACGTTTTTCCCTCCTTTCTTCCCTCAATTCTCTTTTTTCCTCTCTCTTCTTTCGTCTTTTTTTTACCTTTCTTCCTCTTTTCCTTCTTTTCTCTCTCTCTCTTTCTCTTTCTCTCTCTCACCCTATTCTCTCCTCTATTTATTCTTCCTTTCTTTCTTTTTTCCTCTGTTTCTCTTTCTTCCACTCTTTCCTCCCCCTCTCCCTTTTAGTCTCTCCCTTTTATCACTTTCTCTCATCTCTACTTATTCTTTCCATGTTCTTTCTCAACCTCTACTCTTTTTATTCTTTCCTTCGTTCCTTTCAACTGTATTTCTTTCTTTTTTGTCTTTGTTTTCTCACTTACATTTCACTCATTCTATCTGCCTTCTTATCTTTCTCTTTTATCTTTCTTTCCTCTATTTCTTTGCTTCTTTATTATTTTCTCTTTCCCTTTGGCCATTGCCCTGTCTATTCCAATACTCATCTTCGTTTCTTTCTCACTGAATGTCATTAGTGAGTGAAACTTGAAATGATAATATTCTGGTAAATAATTAACAAACATAATAACTTCGTGCCTGCGGATAAGCTCTGCACTAAATAACAGTAATTGCTTCATCTGACAGTTGAAACAACTGTAGTCTCTGTCTGCTTCACTACAGAGAGTTGAACAGATAATCGAATGTAGAGTGTGAAGTCAAAAACACCAGTCCAAGCCTGGAGTTGACTTTGTTTTTATACGATAACAAAACGATCCTAAACAAAATTAAAGGAGTACAAATTAACATTCACTTATTGTGATTTGAAATCACGACTACGGTATTGGTAGCCGACCCCCCTCATTCGTTCCTCTACATTTGAAGCCTTGTATCAGACTAAGATATTTTTTTTACAGGTTTATAGCAGACAAATATATTTTAATCATAGCCTTTGTGTATTGGTGTTTTCGACGATTGGTTCAAAAATGAAAATAAACACAACAACTCCCCTTTGATAAAAATCATTCTGTAATTAATCATTCGATGTAATATTGTGTCCATTGTCTCTTTATTATGACTGGGGGTAATTTTCTAATATTTTGATGTCTAACTAAAGAATTCTATCTGATTGATAGTAAGTGTTACATACATACATACATACATACATACATACATACATACATACATACATACATACAGACGGATAATGTATTTAAATACGGACATTTCGTGAATTATATCTAGGGAAATTGGGATATTTTTGGAAGAAAAGGATTATCTTACTTTGATTGCAATATAAAATATGATTTAACCGTAGACTAAACAATAGTAAATAAAACAAAGAGTAAGCTCTATATAAAATTTTGGGAACACAGTGAAACCGGGAATTCTGTTATTGGCCTGAAAAAACGTGCGTATTATGACATTGTTACAAAAAGTTAGTATTTGATATATGCATATATATTATCAGGAAATGGATACATATTCCGACACAAGAGAATACAAATGACTTATGCATTGAAAATCTATTTGAAATGGATCCCTGTTATTACATGGTGAATGTGCCTGTTATCATGGCCTTCAACCTATCTGCAGGGTATGTGGTAAGAGCAACGACACATAAACGCTGCAATCCATCGGTCGCAGGTTCGATTCCTGCGTCAGGGTATTTCCTCTAAATATCTATTCTATTTACGCTGTCTTGGGCAAATGTAACACTGACCGTGTAATAACAAGACGTCATTCCAAATAGAGTTTATAAGAATATGAGACATTTGTATTAATTCATGTCGGATTATATATCCATTTCTCAATAATGTATTTGTCTGCGTTGAGAAGCACTGATACTTTCAAATAATATGACGTAATTGTAATTATAGATGATTGTGAATGCTCAAGGAATCCTTCCTTCAATACATGGAACTCCTGAGATTTGAAGTAAGATGTTGACCTTAGCAGTCTGATTCATCAATAAGATATCAGTACAATGATGACATTGTGTTGAAACTTTAGGCATTGGGTATGTCAATCAGATTCTATATGTAGGAGAAAAGGGGAATTACATCAAATTGGCCAAAAATCCAGATGAGCATTTTTTTACAATAATAAAACATTTATTTTGGCCTTGGCATAACTGGTGTCTATTTAGCTCAATAGCAGAAGCAACACTACGTTCAACCGGCTAACTTATCAGTGGCTGGTTCAATTCTTGTAGCAGCCCGATTTTTTCCATTTGTTTATTCTATTTAAGTTGTCTATGATGAGTGATACAATAAGCATATAATGACAGGAGATCATTTCAAATAAGTTTCAATATAATATATCAAAATCTATGTATATATATATATATATATATATATATATATATATATATATATATATATATATATATATATATATATATATATATGCTCAGTTTATTCTGGCATAATGTGTAGGGCACCATGAGTGGAATGAACTTGCTATTTATTTAATATTAGCCTTCTAAAATAGCTCACAAACAATTGATAACCCATTCAGTTTCGTTTAATGCTCACACATGTTACATATTCTGTTAGAAATTGTCAACTTAACCTGCTATCAAAGAAAGAGAGAGAGAGAGAGAGAGAGAGAGAGAGAGAGAGAGAGAGAGAGACGGCGTCTTGTGTCTATTCACGTTTGTGAGTTTCTGGTCAGGTTTGTAAACACAGAGTTTTTGTCAGGAAAAATATCGTCGAACTTCTATCACTGGGTTTTGACCTTATTTTTGCTTCTCACAACATTGAGGTTGACCACACCAAAAACCAGTGACGTCATGACAGCTTGAATGAGGGTTTCGTATGCAAAAACCGATGACGGATTCACTTTTTATATTCAGAAAGTACAAATCAGAGGAAATGAAATGAGATATGGGGTTTGGGAATGATATTGTATGGAGAAAATGTCTGATTCGTTTACATATAAGATTTAAAGGAAGCAAAAGAGTTTTACCCTAGAGTAACCAAGCTTTGTTCTCCTTTCTTTTGTATTATAGCACCTTTCTTCTCATATATTTCCTATTCTAAATCTGATACATAAACATTTTGCAGTTTTCATCATTATTTTTCTACTTGTGTTGTGTATTTCTAAGTTGTTGTTTTTTCAGATTATCAGTTTTCCCCACTTAAAATTATATATAAGTTAGTCTTCATCCATCTATATGGTCAATGAAACGAGACTCAAGTTAACCTTCCAGGCACAAGCCTGGGCGGAGCGTATTGAAATTTTGGTCATGATCAATCGACAGAGTTCCCTTCTTGGCTTCAATGATGTGCGTGGTACAACAGAAAGATGAAACCCTTTAAGCTAGGCAGATGCTCGGTGGGAAGGGCTACCGGAGGGGAAGTCAAATATAGCATCAAACCAACTTGTAAGTTTAAAATCATTTGTCCTAGACTATTTGCTTTCTGAATGCGATACAGCTGGGTCAGTATGGCATTTTATCCATGCCTTTTACAATGGCGTTCGAGCAAAATGAAGTTAAAATGGCCTCGATCAGAATTTGAACTTGGGTCTTCGATACCATTGTCAGCGCTGCTAAACAGTAAGCCATTCACCCCGCCAGAAACGTTGATTTACCAAGTCTAAAAAATCTTGATTTGATGTCTCCATTCGATCATATAAAAATCTACTTGTGTTTTTTTTTTCCTTCTTAGGTTTGATCTAAGATTTTTTTCCTTCTCTCTGAAATGACCTAATGAAACCACGACTTATACTTTCCTTAGCCTTTTTCCTCTTTTTTTTCATTATTTTATTCATTTTTCCATTTATCTATCAATTTTCTTTCTCAATCCAACTTATCAGATACACACACACACACACACACACACATACACATACACACACGTGTGTGAGGCTGTATATGTTTGTGTGTGGGCCTGCATGTGTGTGTGGTTTTATATTAGTCTAAGAAACGAATCCATCAGATTTATTAAACTCTGAATGACCATCACTGTAACTTTGCTCATGATTACCAATATAAAGTGTGTCAGATTGGAAAAAGTGGTCAATGATAAACTGACAAATGATCGTCATTAACCATTAATTTAGGAACGGAAGAAAAATCAATATATATATATATATATATATATATATATATATATATATATATATATATATATATATATATATATATATATGTAAGTATGGACGATTACACACACTATTTCGTTGCATCTATCAATATCCTGTGATCTATCCATTCTCTCTCTCGCTCCTACACACATTTTCAATCTCAATCTTTCACTATATCACAAAATGTGAGAGTTTGGTTGGTTACAATGGTTGAAACACCGTTTAGCTATAGTGTGATAAAGCTTGCATATTACTTATATACAGTAGGGAATTATGTTCACTTCAGAGAAATATATACGACTTTTGGTTTATATTTCATTTCTTCCCCCCCCTTTCTCCCTCCCCCCTCTCTCTCTCTCTCTCTCTCTCTCTCTCTCTCTCTCTCTCTCTCTCTCTCTATATATATATATATATATATATATATATATATATATATGCATATATATATATAAATAGATTGTGTTTTATATAACGGGAGATCATTTCAATTAGAGTTTCTTTATAATATAATGCAAATTACAATCATCCTGTCCGATTATATATCCATTAATTAATACCATTATCGTTACGCTGAAAGAGATGAATAGTGCAGATACATACAGTGAATAAAGAAAATGAGAATTTGGAGGTAGTCTCTGTTATCCAGTGCTTTGGCTTTCTGGAAATGGTTTAGCTCAATGATGAAAACTACTCTAAAATGAAGTTGTATTCATGTTGGTTGCAGGTTCGTGTCCACTTTTTTTAATTGTAAATTCTATTCATATTGTCTCGGTCAAAATGATATATACTCCATGAAATATTAGGAAAATATCCCAAATAGTATTTCAATAATATAACTCTATTTATACTCATTCTGTCAGACCATAAATTCTTTTTTTGGTGACATTTATATAGAGACATTTATGCAAACTAATAAAATGTTTATTAAAAATACGAATTCATACATACGTGTACGTAATCACACATACTATTCAAACTTGGTAAATATAAAAAAAAGGCCCGAGTTTTCAAGGAAACAGCGTAATATTTTGACGAGCATATTGGGTACTGAGTGCCCCAAAATAGAGAATTTTTTCCCCTTCAAATGGAAAGAGGAAAGATTTACACATACAAATAGCAGTACATTCAAATTTTTCTTTTGGTTTATTTGTGTATTTAATCGAAATGGAAATTCGAAAACGTTTTTTACATCATTTTTAAGTCTTCCCAGCTTTCTCCGTGTTCTGTCCGGTCTCTCTCCAGCTAACTACAGCTGCTGCTGCTGCATTGTCACCTTTTCCGTTGGCACTGGTCGCCTCTTAACCTGCATAACACACACGCTTGCGGACATTGAGTGGCTGGGGTGCCCGCAAGGGTGAGAATAAGGACAACAATAGTTGGCTGGGGAAACGGGTGTTGGGTAAGGTGGAAAATTAGTTAAAAAAAACTGACAAAAACAACACAAATATTCCTGAACGGGAAAACTAATATTCTTATCGCTTAATCAAAAAATAGAACGAAAATAACGTGTAAAATCCCAATCAAAAAGCCTTACCGAATAAGAAACAATAGAAGGTATCACTTAGGCCAGGATGAATTACATATATATATATGTATATATATATATATATATATATATATATATGTGTGTGTGTGTGTGTGTGTGTGTGTGTGTGTGTGTGTGTGTGTGTGTGTGTGTGCATATATAAATGTAGGCAGTTCTGTGTAGAATAAAGAATCGGGCGTAAACTCTTCGAATCACACTTCTTTATGAAGAGGGTGGCCCTTGAAGGATTATGCTATGACTGCATTTCTGCTAAAATGTACATTTGTATAATCCATAGATGCCTGAAGGATCCCATCATTTTTGGAGGGTACTATGCAAGTATTCAACGGAAGAAAATAAACTTTGAGAGAGAAAGGATAACAAATAGATCAAAAAACGCTCTATTTGTGCTAACACACAGTTTCGGCAGATTCATTTTATGGTCTTCTTCAGGTGTGTCATGCAATATTCGTAACGGAAAAGCATTCCTTTTAGGTTGGATATCGCAAGGGTTTTGTCTTTTTTTTTTTTTTTTTTCGTTTCTTGTGATTGCTTTGTATCACAGGAGAAAGAGACCAGTTATTATATTTTGGGGAGGCCGTTGAATAAATCAGCCGGAACGTTCTTTTAACATTAAGTATGGTGAGATTGGATAGTATGAACAAAAGTGGCAATTTCAATGATATTGGCACTTTCCTTAGGTGGTATGAACAATTTGAAAATGTATGTAAATACTAGAAAAAAGAAAAGAAATGTCGGTGTTGGACTGACTCATTGGAGCTATTATAAAATTTTGATGTTTGGCAGCCATAAGATATGAAGAAAATTCGCCATCACAGTCAATAATTGAACAACCACAGCGTTACAATTTGGAGACATGTGAAAAAAGATCCATTGATTTCTATTGAAGACATCACTGAAGTTTCCCATTAGAAAAATATTCCAAATAGAGAAAGAACAAACATCTAGAAACATTTAACGCTTGTCAACCAAGATGGTACGAGTAAATCTGTCAAAATAAGTCACGAAAAACGGTCATTTTTTTTTTTACAAAAACAAAAAAGGAGGAAGATTTTTTTAGAAGAGGTGTAGTGGAGTAACGATGCTAATTTTCAAATTTGTGGACAAAATGTTGGAGCCAGGAGTGCTCAACACACGAACGCATAATCAGATACGTGTTTACGTGTTTATGAGTTCTATGGCTATTCGTCATACCGCTTTGTTTCCAGTCGAACACACGCACATATAAAAAGGATACAAAATCCAGCCATCTTTGATGGCTATGCTAGTTCAATCTACTCACGTTTTCATCGTTACAGAAACATTTTTAACAACATTTTATGCAAATATCAACGTATACATTGACGCTTTATTTATCTATGCTCGTAGTTTTCTGAACTGTTAATTTTAACTACTTTCAGTAATCATTAAGTACATCAATAATCAAATGTTTTCAAAATCTTGTTTTTTTTTTCAACTCTCTCAAATCCTATATTAGGATTTGATATTTTCATTTTTTACAAACCATAAATAATAAAATACATTTAATCAAATGAAGTCACACTTTTCATTCGGTGAATCATTACAAAGCATGAAACTTTTTCCTCATTCACATTCTATATCAACTGAAAAGGAGATGAACTAGCATTTATCAAAAGTCACTCATTATATGCCAGAGAACTGCAGGTGGCCAATGAGCCGCCTTTGGTTCATCTCTGGTACATCACATGGATATTACATCTTGTATCACGCACAGAAATCGAGAGGCTTATATAATGAAACGATATTAACACTTGAAACAGATTTACGAATGTATATTTTGAAGACATTTCGAAAGGAATATAAAAAAGCAATAAGAAGAGTTGGAAAAAATCGTTTCTAAAAATGCTTTTGGTATCACTAAGGTGTGTCTTACGCGAGGGGGGAGACGATTTGTGCAAATTATGACATTCAACAATAGTGGGTAATTACAGTTAGTTTGGGGCCATGCTCTTTTGCTACGTCGCATGTTGTCGGTCGCTTCGTAAAAATATGGAGATAATAGGTACGAATATTTGTAAAGAATTGAAAGTATATATAAGGTTTTATGGGAGAGTCAGATAGAAAATTATAAATAGATGACAATAGATTTCGTAAAATGAAATTTTGCCGATGGCATCTATTCAGTGGAGAAAAATACAGATCGGATATGCATACACATTCGCTCAGACGTACATATATGCACACAAACACACACATATATATATATATGATTACACTATACATTGAAAGAAATTTGTATTAACAGAATTCAGAGTTTTAGCGACAAATACAAGAAAGAATTAAAAAAAACATTAAAGAATATAAATTGAAAGTTGTGTAAAAAAACCGACAGAAATTTTTAGTCCCAATTCGGTCAAAAACCTGTTATCGTCTTTAAAAAACGTAAGTTCAAATTTTAGCTGGCGTTGAATAATTCACTTTATGTTAATGCTTTTCTGACAGACATAAATCCACTCTTCCTTTTCTCTTCCTAAAGGAAAAGTGTTCCAGTAAACATTTGAACGAACCATTTTCCCAATAATTTTTCTTGCATACCCAGACAGTTCCAATAGAATTTTATTTCTGTCTAATTTTAAAGACGAGGGATCATCATAATGTATAGATATCCTCATCTCCGTTTATCTTATGAACACAACGCTTCGGCCGTTGTACCCTATAGCCTTCGTCAGGTGAGTGTCTTAATAAAGAAGGTTGAGAGTGCTGGATGAGATGTTCCCATCGGAGAGGGAAGCAGTAAGTCCTAATTCCGCCATCTGAATTTTGATGGGAGAAATCCTTGGGTCATAATCATGTCACTGATCATTTTTGGCGTCATAATCACGTTCAAGTCCGAAATATGAGCCACATACACATTTTTCTATACGGTTAGTTTTCTGAAGGGTTATTTGAACACACAGAAAAGTTGCTGAATGTACGAACCACAACGTTTGAATTGGAAAAACAATTAACCCACTCCTTTTTTCTCCCAGTGTCCTTAGGAGTCAATTATTGTCTTTCAAAATTGTCAGCAGTCTGATTGTTTATGCATTAATGTCAGGGGAATGACCCCAAAGTTGCATTTTTTTCTTTTTTGTAAGCAGAAAATATGCCAGTTTATATATATATATATATATATATATATATATATATATATATATATATATATATATATATATATATATATATATATATAAACACAAATCAAGAATACAATATAATATATCATATGATGCAATATCCAATGTGTGATGTTTCATAAAGTGCTCGATACATTAAACATTTTCAGTTCGAGCGGAGTTCAAAATATAATTATATAAATAATCACCGGAGAGGATTCAGCAATTCTTATATTCCATATATATATATATATATATATATATATATATATATATATATATATATATATATATATATATATATATATATATATATGGTGAATGGATTTCTCTTTTTCTATCTATTCATTTATCTAAATTCTTTTTTTCCGAAATAATTTCTATATAATCAAATGTTGAAGCAAGATAAAATAAATACTTTGAAAAATCTATGCATAAAAAAGCATCCCTATTTTTTAACGAATTCCTATATCATTCAGTACTAATACAAAAATTTAATTGAAAACGCAAAAGTCATTTCGTAAGTGTGCTGGGTCGATCTCAAGGATTCTTCTAAGGGCTCATTCTTTTAATATCCCTATCCTCATCTATTTTCCTTAAAAGCATTTTCATAAGACAGTACCTCCTTTTTGAAGACAATATTTTTTTTCACTAGTTTTTTTCAATCGTACACTGATTGTTCAATGTACCAACAAAAAGCTTTATTGTGCTCCAAAACAGCTAACCCATCAAATTTTGTTTCAGTTGACCAGCTCCTCAGCCAGTGAATATCATGGGTTTTGGGTACTTAAGGCTATCTAAAAATCAGAATTAAATCAACAGTATATTTATTGGAGTTGAAAAGAAAAATCTCCAATCTCTTTCATAGTTCAAATTCGAATGACAAAAATTTCTATAAGACATACGGTACACCCCTATCAAAGTTAGACGACCTTTCCCTCTTGTTTCCATGTTTCTATGTACGTTAATATAAGTCGAAGGGCCCATTGTGTAAACAAGAGGGAACAAGCTGGTCATCCTATTTCCGCCATCCTGTAATCATAGTTAGCATTGGATTAAGAAAACAGCCACTGAGCTGTTCCTACTGTTCTTAAAAGGTTAAGACCGAACAGACATCTTTCTAGATTATTTCTATAATTTGAACATTAGTGAAAAGATAGGGAAGCGTTTGCTGTCACAAACTCTATTAATTTTCTACATAGGATTTCCCCTATCGCAAAAGCATAGGAATAAACTAAGTAATTCTCTAGGGCATGTTGACTACATTCTTTGGATTAATCCATACTAGCTGAGTGTTAAAATCTGATAATCCCTGAGGCAGGGTCAATTTTAACACCTCCATTAACGACGCTAATACTTTGATGGTCATCTTAAGGACCGGATTTGAAGCTCTAGGATTAAAGGACTCTCCCCGATGCCCAAGGGCAAGACACTAAATGGAAAGTGAGATAATGCATATGTTATATAAGTATGGTCATTCTTTCTGGCTATATTGTATGACCTATTCATGTTCTGAACTCGTGTGACTAGATTAGAGGGTGGCCTCAACAGTTATAATAGCAAGTTTGCCCTTAATGATCTGTAGTTTGATAAAGAGATAAAGAGTGCTCCGTGCCGTAGAGATTTAGTTAATGCTACTGTTAGGCAACTCGTTTATGCTGATTCTTTTCTTCACTGGTTTGTACGGACCAATTACATTGGACACATTGGTGCTAGTGAGAAACTGAGCCTAGTCAGGGAATAGTCGGTGCCGTAAGCAAACGGGAATCAATCACCGGCCGATTGATATTAAAGATTACGTACACGACGCCACTCTGATAAATAGATTGAGGGTAAGTGATTTCAGGGCTGGGGATAGGAGTTGCATCCATCTAAGAGGGATTGTAGCGAAAAGGAAGATGAGCCTTTCCGTCGCCTCTGTATCTGGTCGACTGGCCGTATTTATTTACTATCATCTACGTTTGCTAAAAGGGGAATCAAGCTGACAAATATTTAAAGGGATGATGAAAGAGAATATTTGTTCAAAACACGAAGGATTCTTTTAAGATCATGTATACATATATATATATATATGTGTGTGTGTGTGTGTGTGTGTGTGTGTGTGTGTGTGTGTGTGTGTGTGTTTGTGTGTGTGTTTTCTTGAGGAAAATGCCAGAGGGGGACACAAATAGAATATTTTCTTAGCATATTTATTCTTCGATGGATTTTTTTTTAATACGAGCTCAAATTTTGACGTTACAGTTTTTGAATTATTGACTGTGATGGCGAGTATATATACTCAGACAAAATTCACGTAAAATCCTGATTTTGGAAGCTGGATGTGATGTTGAGCAAACGAGACTTTTGCAAGCTGACACTAAGTAAAAAGTCAGCAGGGTCAGGAGAATTGGATTAACAAAAGAAATGATATCTCCGGTATGCAAAACACGACCATCGAATCATCTTGTTCAGAGCGTTTTGTTAAATATGATTTTTCCAGGAGAAAATTTAGAGGCAGAACAATATCAGCCAAGTTTCGAACATTTTTGGCAACAAGCACATTGCCTTGTCACTCCCAGATCTATCGTTGGGTACTGGCCAAGGTTAGCGATAATATTTATTTAAATCTAACGAAATACCGTTTACTTGCCTTGATAAAGTGAGTAAATTTTCGCATTCTTGAGCCTAATCGCCGGGTGTGATCACTACGTATTTCCCAATAAACCAAATCGATCGAAGATTGAGCCCAGTTGGGCCATGATTATCTTATATTTATAAGCAGGCACAACTTTCCTCTATCTAGATAACAGCAAATAAAACAATTAGCTCCAGCAGGAAGAAAAGTGAAACTATCTCTCTCTCTCTCTCTCTCTCTCTCTCTCTCTCTCTCACAGACACTTATATATATATATATATAAGTGTGTGTGTGTGTACGTATGTATTGAAGCTTCACTAATCTTTTAAAACTCAAATTTATGAACTGAAAAACCGCAAAAATGAGATAATAAACAAACGGAGAACAAATATTTTCATTCTGAATGTTCCACATTTCATATCAGCCTTCACCCTCACGGGACATTAAACGCATTGCATATAGGGTGCACCTTCTGAGTAGTAGTAAACGGACTGTCTATTGTACCTGCTAGCAGGAAATTCAGAGTCCTTACGTATCAATGATTTTTCTACACACCCTCACACACACACACACACACACACACACACACACACACACACGGAAACATATATATATATATATATATATATATATATATAGATAGATAGATAGATAGATAGATAGATAGATAGATAGATAGATGAATGAATCTCACAGCTTTTAATACTAAACACCAAAAAACTTTTTCCAAACATATTTTGGGTCACTTCAGTCTCTTAATTTTCAATATCTGTTGATACAATTTATACAATTTTCTTCAGTGTGTTTTCATCTATTTCATATGTACTTCGTTATCATGGTACAACATTTGAATGATCTCTTGTTGGGATCATCAGTTGTTTATTATGTAACATTTATATTAGGATGGCACCCCAGCATTGTTGATTAAACACCAACTCTCCTTATGCTATGTTTCAATACATAGCTCATGACATACATGTAGTTTGTAATTTTATTTAGGATGATGTGAGTATTGTATATTCATGTGTTTTCATTCTGAGCATCATTTCTTTCTTCTTAAACAGGGCTTACTCGTGTAGGTTACCGAAAAGACGCATTTGATGATGAGGGATCAGTAAGTATAGCAACGGATTTGACTTGCTGTTTGAGTCATTTTATTGAATATATATATATATATATATATATATATATATATGTGTGTGTGTGTGTGTGTGTGTGTGTATATATATATATATATATATATATGTGTGTGTGTGTGTGTGTGTATATATATATATATATATATATATATATATATATATATATATATATATATACTCAAGCACAATAGTATTTAGCAGATAAAATGATTGCAGTGGTTTCATTCGAGCACCCATTCCGTTGTGTTGTGTCAGCTTCGTCTTGTTTCGATGTAATGGAGCGTTAATGTAATGAAACCGGTACGAAAGTGAATTCAGATTAAAAGAAATCATTCTCAGTTTGTTTTTTCAATCAATTTCGATTAGAATGCATGTGTTATCAGCATACTCTTGTAATATCTTCGTTATTCGTGGAATCAAAAGGTACTCATCAACATTGATTCATTTTTAAAAACACTTTATATTGTATATATTTTTGTGTGTGGAACCGGGGAAATATTCGAAAGATTTTACATCATCCATTATGATCGATGTCAGTTCATTAGATAAATAGACGAATAAATTGATTGGAAAATAAATATTTCCATCAACTGTAACTAAACATCCTTATGATATCCTCATTTGCATTTACTTATCTTTATATTTTGCTTTGCATTCTCTTTAATTTGCTTGTCGTATCTTTTTACTTACTTGCCGTATTTTGAAACTTGGATGCCGTAAATTTGTGCCTTCAATATATTTTTTTTTTTTTACATATTTTTTTATGCTGCTTGGTGTATTTTTTTTCTCAACTTTCGTGGCATCTTTTAAAAATTTGCTTGATGTATTTTTTCAACTTTTATTCTATTTGTCTGTATTACTTTGAAATTTACTCGAGGACAGTTATAGACAAGCTCGGAGGCTGTCGAGATTCTTTACCGTATAAAAACCAATGGACATTTACCAAAATTTATATTCACTGTCGATCAAAAAAAAAAAAAATCAAGTTCCTCGTCAGGGCCTGCAGTATCCGCAAAATATATTATATATTCTCAGGTGATCTAGGTATCAAATGCTCCTCTGAAAGTGCAAGCGGGTTTCGCTCCACCTGTGACGGGACTAAATTTTAGATATTGTGACAGATGGCTTAAAGCTTTTAACTCCTCTGCTATAGCTGTGAGTGCAGTCACTGCAGATTCATCGAAAGGGAGTGACTACGAGACATGTCATGACAAATGAATTTTGGCGTTGAATGACTTGACTGAGCATGTGCTGTCTGGAAGTACGACGATTCTTGATGGTGAAAGAGTCTTTGATGTTTCCAAATGCGTTTGCTCGTAAGAGATAAGTAGAAATGTAGAGAAAAGCATCGGGACAAAAGCTGTCTGGTTCTATTCTATGAACAGGGTTGGTAATACCGGTCAACATATCTTAACGGAGATGATGATAAATTGTTAAATGTGCATTATAATATAATCTCACTTAAGTTTAGTTGTTGGATTAATCAACTAATGGTCCCATTCCTAGTTTCTGCAAAGCGTTTCACGCACAGGATTTGCAACCAGTGCACAGGATAGATTAATATGCACACAAAAGATTGCTCACTGAAAGTATTGCAGTATTTGATAATCATGTAAACAATTGATAAGCATCTAATAGAATGATTTCATCGTGAAAATTCTTGAGATGTTTGTCTAATCATACATTAGAACAGATTGAATGAGTTGGGGCTTAAAAAAATCAAGATAAAATACTTTAATAATTATAAAAGGAGAAGAAAAAGAGATCCAGGCTCCTCAGTGCCGAAGCATATGTTAATAGCCCAGTCTGTCTCTTCAACTTTTATTCCAACTGAGGATGATTACTGAAACCTTTCTATTGTATAAGCAATGAATAGAAAAAAATACAGTACATTATCTGCCTAAATGTGCTTACTAACTATAATGAAATAAGCTATTAAAATTCTGCATGATATATTCTCGTTATTATTTGAGACTTGTCAGTTGAGCTCATTCAGTAAACCAGCCATTCTGGTAATTCGTTGGATGTGAGAAAGAATTACAAAAGTGGATATGGATTTTACAATCGTTTTAGACCTTACTTTTATTGTGCATTATTCTTGTTGTTATGGCAGTTTCGGGGTTATAATGATATATAAATTACATTTATTGAAAATACCCAGGTATCGAACTATTTTTTGTTAACCAGTTTGATGTTTTTTTCATTTGCATGTTTGTTTGTTTGTATTTTTTTTTCACGACACAGCTTTTGTACATCTTTAATCCCCTTTTTCTAGGTTAAATAAGACAGTCACATTCTATTTGGTGGACAGTGTTCACGCAGTAAGGTTCGCAGAAATCTGTTTAAAACTTTATAGCTCAGAGGTTGTGTATCGATCTAATTTGTAGAATTCAAAAAAAGGGGCGTGAAAAACAAATAACAGAAAATGTCTGCTTAAAGTAGAAATGATAAACGAAATATGCACTTACTTTTGTCACTGGTGGAAAGAACATTGAGCAAAATATCATTATATGCGCATAATGACGATTAAAATTGAGATTGGGGTGGTCATCATACCCTATAATATTTGCTCTAACAATGTAACAGACCCCCGTGAACAAGAATATTTCTAAAAATCTGTCTGTGTTACAATAGTTTTTTCACTGCATTCTTCTAATTTCTGAAATTATAATCTTCGGAGACAAATTTCCCACTACCAAGAGAATTCCGTCAGCGCAATTGTCGTTGGGCAAGCCATGTTGCAAGATTGACAGACAACCGTTGGACATAACGACTCATTACGTAGATCCCCAGAGATCATACGAGAAACCAAGGCCGACAGAACACGAGATGGAGAGACGAACTAGACAAATTCTGGAAATACTGGCTCAGCGACGCCCATGATATAATTGTGGTGGATCCTGGGGAATGTCTATGTCCAACGATGGACGTCAAAAGACTGATGATGATGATGATGATGATGATGATGATGATGATGATGATGATGATGATGATGATGATGATGATGCAAAGATAATCGCCCTTGTCCATGGACAGAAACGTACGAGAGATAACCCTTCTATGACCAAGACTGTCGAAAATAAACACGTGTTATAATCTATCGACATACATAAGAACTGTAAGCGAATAAATATTGAGAAAAAATACTCACTAAAATATAACATCCATTTTGGCTCAGACCAGAAAAACTACTTTTGATAAAGAGTGAGGAGAAAATGGAAGAAAAGGATGGAAAGAAGGGGGAAAAATAGTTATAAAAAAAAAAAGAAAGAGCCTACAGAGAATCTTCCAAAGAGAAAATGAAGGAGAAAAACGGAACATATTTTCCTTAAAAAGAAACAATGCCCTTACCTGCAAGGAAACACGACTTTGTATCAATGCTCAATATCCGGAATTCGCTAACCTCTTACAAGATTTTTTTTCAAACCAATGTTTCATTTTACGGCAACTTTTTTTTTTTTTTTTTATAGAAACACACATTGATGTTAAGAAGAAATTCCAGTCTCTCTATATATGGGATCCTCGCAATCAAAAAACTATTTTTTCCTTATAGCAGCCATAGAAAAAAAGAAAACTCAAAAAATTGCTCAGTAATTATTGAAATTGTAACGATTTTGTCACTTTCGATGCTGCCAGACAGAAAAAGGTAAAGATTGAATTGTTTGTGATCTAATATACAACAAGATGCAAAAGTATTTCATATCCATTATAGAATCATCGTAGCCCCATACATGGTATCTTTGACCGACCAGCCAGGTGAGTTTCTGCTTATTCTGTCTTTTGTTTCCGTATGTATGTGTTCCTGTGCACTCATGGTCACAGTTCGGGGGCAACAATCTTGGGCAATCCCCTTGATATGTATGATCATTCTGGTCCAACGATTCCAAAATTTTGTGCTGTTATGTTTGAGATGATTTTAGATTTTCAGAGGATAGCTAGTCTTTAGATAATTTCATAAAACTATAGAGATAATTAATTCTGTAACATGGATGGGCAACAATGATTCATTAGTAAAAGGCATAATGTTTTGTTTTTTCTTTATAGATTTGCTCGAGCAAAATCTCGTTATGTTGCTATAGAATGCTGGTCTTTTTTTTACAAAGACATGAAAAAAATACATTCTTTTTTTTAATTTGTATCGTGCAAATGGTGTGTGAGTATACACACATACATTGCAACCAGCATACTATACAAAATGGCATTATCTCGTGCAACGTATAGAATAAAATCTTTACTCAATACCTTACTTTAAAATATGCTATCATAATTGTATTATATGAAACCCTGCTAATACATTCTTATTCAAAATGGAAAGGGAGATTGTGCTAAAATTATCTTGAAAATATTTCAAATTTTATAATATCACAAACATTCAGTGAGCGCTTGCTCTTATCCCATGGAAAAATACACGATTTTTGTGCACAAAGACTACTAGAAATCAGAAGGAAAATTGCCCCCGAGCCCCCAAAGTAGTTAAAGACCCGTCGCCCAGGCTATTAATTTTATGGCTTTTATCGTCGAATGTTTATTCTAGTTTTGGGCGACGTTCAGACGGACGAGTCAAAAATTAAGCAGGCTATGCGTCGGCACAGAAAACGTTCTATCAAGCAAATTGATATCTTGTTGGTGTACAGCATAAACACAAGCATTGTTGGCTTTGTTTTCAATATAAAAGGAAAGAAAACATAAGGAGTCCAGACAGTTGCGGGCATTATATCAGTATTTATTCAAAGTTTTGTCTCAAGTCGTAAAATGTAACTCGTCACTCATGTGTTTGTTTGTTTGTTTGTTTTTCGTTTTCTTAAATACGTTGCCACTTGATCTTGGAAATATTTATGAAGATTAATTCCCAACCAAATATTTTCGGAAGCACTGGAAGAATTAATTTTTGTTTGTTATCTTTTAGAATCGTTCCTATTTTTATTTCCATTAGTTTGTTTTTGCCCTTTCGTTTCATTCCCCTCCCTTTTTCCCATACTCAGAATCGGGTCATCTGTTGGAAAAAAGTAACATATGCTAGGGGCATCGCAATTTCAAGTACCCAACCCAAAATGTTTGCAATCTATCAATTCTAAATATGCATTTGTGCTAATGTTATATACTATACTGGGCTGAAAATTTATATACGACTGGGTATTTAAGATTAGCAGTTTGGGCCAATTAATATTGTAAATTTCAGTTATTTTCTTAATACAGTAATCAACAGGAGCGTGGTATCTATGCAATACATATACAACACACATGGAACTGCAGTTATAGCTACTGCACAAAGATCAAAACGAAAAAAACAGTAATACAATAATCGAAATGTTAGACATACTTGTTGTATTATAGGTAGTATAGCAACTGTTGCTAAACGAGTATCCATATATGCATGTATGTAAAAAATATGCGATGTGCGTGTTTACAGGAGTCGATTTGAACTAAATGGATGATTACATGCGTGTTAGTGTTTTTCCTCCAGTCAAAATAGAGATTCTGGGATAGATAGAAAATAAGGGACACTTTGATTGTTGATAATGAGTATGATCTTCGAAAAAGCAGATACATTTTGCATCGTTCTCTCTCTTCGAAAAATACGTAGGCAACAAATTTGGGTTCAGAGTTCGAGAAATAGTGGCTGGGTTTTCCCACTCTCAGTGGAGTGTACTGCCATTTTTCTTTGATTTTTGTTTTTGTTTTTAGTCCGATAACAATTATGTGAACTTTTGGAGTTGTTTTCGAACACCGATATTCTGTACATCCCAAAAGATACCTCACAGGATTTTTAGTTTGCATATTAGAGAAATGAAAAAAAGTACGTTTTGCTGATCATCTTTTATCGTCTTCAGGAGATAAGAAAGTACCAATGATTTTGAAAACTTGAGGTAAATAGAATTATTTATTTTTTTACAATAAGTAACTTCAATTGAATGATTCACCTTTGCACAAAACACGCAATTCGATCTCTCTCTCTCTCTCTCTCACTCTCTCTTACAGAAGAACGACACTGCCAGTGGCATTTTTCGACCAAAGACTACATTAGAGGTTGGCACATTTTGGCCCTTATCCTCTAGATCCTTCTTTCTTGTCAAGCTGTTCTTCCAGCTCACAATCTTCTGAATCCTTTTTTCGTTCCTAGATTTCTCTTGCGTTATTAACTTTCTAGATTCAACTCTGAAAACCAAGCAAAGAGCAAAATATCTGTTTACTCAAATACACATGACAAGTTATACATATATAAGTACATATATATACATATATGTGTGTGTGTGTGTGTGTGTGTGCGTGCGTGAGCGTGTGAGTATCTGCATGTCTCTTTCTGCTTATATAATTGTGTTTGAATGTGATTTTCACTTTCACCAGTAAAAACAGATAAACAAAACTTTTGTATCACGATAATATATTACCTATTTGAGTTGGTTAAACACTCATATAGAATATATATCAACAATTGTCGTGTTCGAAAGTTTAATAATGATAAAAGCGACGTATTCTGTTTTAGATGCATTGTACATCTGGCTGACAAAAGACTGTTAATGGTGGTGGTGGAGGTTTGCAGGATTAGAAATATTTTGAGTCTCACTTGCCAGAAAGAATAAAAGAATAAAACATTGATAGTGCAAGGCCCAAAAAACAGTTTGTTTCTAATCACTTTGCATTTTTATTCAATATTACAGTATTTATTCACATGAACTTCAACGTCCTATCAATCAATGATAATTATGTTTTATTTTAGAACAAAATATTGTCAAATTACGGTTCAAATATTATGATTCCTAAGATTAAAATTGGCTGCACGTTGATATAATTCGTTTAATAAACAGAACAATATATGGAAGGTCTTTACGATCGTTCAGGTCCCAGGACGCACAACATGAAAATATTCCCTGTATTTGTGCGTAAGCATCTTTGGGGACTGTTCCATACATATCAATGTTATGTTAGAATGCATATCGTCTATGCATGTTGAGCACCTTTTCATTACGATATTAAACATCTTGATATACTGGAGTCCGTTCATATATTGAATGGCTTTGAGCATCGGAGCTATTAACATTAAGTTTTCATTGTATCAGAGGTGACATTATACAGATATTTAGGATAATAGATATCTCAGGATATCTAATATGAAAATCCTTTCAGTACTTACGCGCGCAGCATTAAGAGGAAATGCCTTCTCTATCCGATTAGCTAACATGCCAAACTCTCGGCCAGAATATATAGTGACAGCAAAGTTAATAAACACGTTAAAAAAAAACACGTATATATTTTTTGAGAATCAGGGGATTCTATGTATGATGAAAATTGAAATAACCACTGGAAGTCACAAACACAGGTAGGAGTTTTGGATCTGATTCAAGTGGAAGGGATACATCAGGAACCTGACTGGAAAATGATCCATGAGTATATCTTATCAAGACTAAATGTTATCGTTACTAACAAAGAATGGATAAGGAAAACTATAATATAAGTTTTTTTCCTGTGAAACGTCACATATTGAATGAATTGGTTGGTCGAATGAAATGCCACTGTGGGGTGGAATTGTCCCGCAGGACGTAGTTTGCCCTCTCCTAGTTCATGTGATGGAAGAAGATTGTATCCTGGGAAGGTGGAATGTTTTAAATGGCTAAAAAATGGTGATTTGTTCGACGGTGTTTTTGTTATGTTCTGGTGGAAAAAATCTGTTTCAAGCTAGACATTAGTAATTCAATAAATAACTGATTTGGGGCCAAAACTCAAATGTCAACTGATACGTGATATCAATATATACAAAATATATACCACTCATATATGTATATATATATATATATATATATATATATATATATATATATATATATACACACATATATATATATATATATATATATATATATATATATATATATATATATATATATATATATATATATATATTTATTTATATTTATATATTACTTGCTATCTAGCTATTCATCCCTCCATGCAGACTCAGAACTTGACTTGTTCACATTTTTCACATCTGCTTTTTATTCATATCGGTGATTTCATCGTCTGTTTTCCCCTTCAACATTAATTATTGTCACTTTTCTGTAGTATAGAATCGATCAGTACAATAACACTGACATCGTCTGCAATAATGTAGGAGCTGGGGTCCTACAAAGCCAACTGCATTATAACAGAGTCGTGGTAACTGCTGGTAGGAATGAGTGATATTCAAGTGCAGGCAATAGACGTATGCTGGTATCTTTTCATTCTCTCCTTTGTCGCTTCCAATCTAATATTTTAGTCTACGATTTTATCGAGATGTTATGAATTAGTTTCATTTGCAAAAATGTTTTCACTTCAATTGTCTACCTTTTCTACTCTCCTTTCTTAACCTCTTATCAAACTACCTAAATTCCATTTCTTCAGTCACCATAACCAATCAAATACTACCTAACTTTATTTCATCTCTGCTTTTCGTTACCCTTTAATGAACTTCCCTTCCCCCCTCTATCCCGACCTCTCCCTTCAACTACTCAACTCCTGCTTCCCCCCTTTTTTCTCAAAAAGATAAAGATTTTTTTTATAATTTATTTTTTCATGTAAAACAAGAAATTCATTAATTCATACAATTCATTTTAAAACAATATAATTTTTAATAAGATGAGTAATATTCTTTTCAGTTTTAGAAAAAGTATTACATTTTAATTTAAAAAAAACTCTGGTGTACTCATGCAAATTTTATCGCAGGTTTTTTGTTATAAACTTGTCCCTCCATGACACAATATTCAAAATATATTATCTAAATTATGTAAAATACAATATTTCGAATATGTTATCTATTGCTATTTGCCAATGAAAAGAAAAAAACCTCTAGAAATCTCTGGCTAAAGATTAAGACAATATTATGGTTATCTTCGATGTAACTACAAAAATATGATGAATTGATAGGAGCTCATGTGTTTGAAATGCCAGTGTTATGAACATCTGCTGAACATTCTAAAAAGCACAATGAGTCTTCATGGTAGAGGGGATGATTATGATGTTGATCAATAGTGACATGAACCTACAAAACCCATTTCATAGGCTTGACGCCGTGTTATTCGAATAAATCCAATGTAGAATCGGAACCACAAAACTGATTCAAGTCAAAAGGTAACATTTCACCATAACCAAATTTAATTTTAGTTCAATCCAAACAAAGATGACATGTACTGAGTACTCAGCAGGAAGTCATTTAGTACCATTTTTTTATAATTCATTGGTATGAATCGGTGGCAGATTGAACTACGAACCATCGCACTGGAGACGAGAACGCGGGCACTGCACAACAATGATCGGTGTGTTTTCTAGATTTATAGCACAAAATGCAGTTCCTTTAGTGGAAGTGTAAAAAAAAAAATCTTGTCTCTAGGAGAGAGGAACTTGAGTGATCTTTAGTATTTTAAACTTACATTTAAGGCATTAGCCTCAGTCTTTGGTGATTTGGAGACTTTGTTTAGCGATGTGGATTCTTATCAGTTCTAAGTATAATATTAGTTTTATATTATTAGTATTAGTATTTGGAGATTCTTATTAGTTCTTGGTATGTGGCTCAGGAGAATTAGTAACATAACCATTAAGCAATCGATAAAAGTCAGCACAAGTAACCGGACCACTTATTCTATTCGATTTGCCGGTACAGAACCTCAACTTTTAGAGAAAGTTGATTTCAACTAGATAGAAATAAAACACAAAGACACAAAGTTTAGAAGGAAGATATGGAACAAAAAAAAAATCTCTATAGAAATGCACTTATGTATTTTGGATAATGTCTAGGTTTCGTTTCGTCTTGTGTTCACAGAATTTCTTTATTTTTGCTGTTACCATTTATCTTTTTCCATCTCCCGTCTTCTCCGACTCTTTATATATATATATATTTTTTTTACTTTTATTGTTGTTTGAATTCTACAAAAATTCCATTCGTCAACGTTCGGATATTTGTACAATTTTGAAAGTCGTACCTTTTTAGCAATCTCTTTGGGAATGTAGACAGTAGATAAATGGATCATGTAACTTTGTTTTATCACAAATTCGTCGTTGAGCTCCTGCTTTTCCAATGCTCAAAGCATGTGCAGGATTATAAAAGAAATGGTTTTAAGGATATTTGGTGGGCTGCCTCCCACTGAAACGCATCGAAACCCCATAACTGTCCATTTCGAGTAGTGTCCGCAACTTTGAGAAGAGTCGTCAACATTCCGGCTTTCGTTCTCAGACAATGTAATCTCTACTTTCCATCTTTTATATTAATGCACCGTTTTATATATCATACATCACCCAAGAAAGCCGTGGAATGATTCGGCTGAAATGTGGTATGAAAAGATAGGAAAAACAGACTGGATTTTCCGAACAAAAATTGGAATGTCCATATCATGTTTCGGTCGACCACACACCATTCATGTACCTTATACCAGACGCGGTATAAATTGGATTTTTTTCAATACTTACTTTAATTACCGTCTTATATACATGCATGAAAGTTTGTCTGAGTAACAAATTCTCGAAGCTCAGCTTAGATAAACATAAGATAAAACGGACAGAATACTGAGTAATTGAAGATTGTTCGGCGCCATCTTCAATTAAGAATGCTAATCAATACATCCTGCTTCATTTACTTTTTTACAATCATTTGTTGAAATGCTTGAACAAAAAGAAAAAAAAACTTGATGTATCATCTTTGACCGACTTTATGCGGATGTGCTGATAAAATATTACTTCCCAAAGGGGCTGATAGTCCGAGAAAGTTTGAGAAACTCGTCACGTAATTGTTATTTCTTCAGTACAATAGATCTGTCTCAGCCTGAGGAAGAGAGACTGGAAAATACATCTTGAATTCCAAATTTGATAAGATTGTTTGTCAATAATTGGAAAGGAACTGCTAATAAACAAATAAGCTTCTTCAGTGTCTTGTCGTATTTTGTGTATTAATGGGAAGCGTGGAGTTTTAATCGGATTGTGTGCTCAAAAACTATCCAATGAAATTCATAACAAGCTGATGCAACTCAACAAAATTTATTCGTAGAAAACCAAAAAAAAAAAAGAAGGGGGAATTTTGTTCCTGATAGACGGGTTAGCTGGCTGCAAATCTCCCCATCCACGCCCGCCATGATCATCATCATGATCATCATCATGATCATCATCATGATCATCATCATCATCATCATCAATAAATCAATCACCATTCTTTCAACATATATTGTAGGAAATTGACCTTCCCCAAATATTCGCTGAACCTTTTGACGCATTGGCGTCACCGAGCCAATATAACCTGAACTTATCAAAGTCGTCTCGCCAATTTGTTCTTTCCGACCAAAATTTTGCATATGACATTCCGGGATCCTTTTTGTTAATTGCTACGTCTTTTGATTGTTTGACATTGCTGCAACATGGCAAGTTCATGGTTTTCATAATTTCTCAGGCCCCTGGTCGCTCTTTAATATAGGTACTTGTCTAGATGTACATGAGATGTGAACCATTATCCGTACAAGTTGCATATTCCTAATTTGAGACCCAATCTTTTGGTTGAGGTCCATGTTTTACCCTCCCCCCTAGTGACAACTTGGAAGGAAGCTTTGCAATTTTGGTACATTACCCTTGAATATCTCGATTATAATTTTGACCGGGCTGTACAGCGTTGCAAAATGCCATAATCGATATATATATATATATATATATATACTCACTATTTATTTATTTATTTGTTTATACATTGTTTTTTTTATTGGGCATCATTGAGTGAAACATGATATATTAATTATTACAAAAGAATATAAATCCATTGTAAGTAAAAATAAATAAATAAATAAATATTCTGTTATACACCATTCTGGGAAATATATATCATGTAAATCACAAAATCTCATCCATCTGTTATCTTGAAAAATGTAATTCACAGTACGTCATGAAACCGTGATTCCCTTTGATAATGGCATGAATATACATATAACTTACACTAATGGTTGTCAACATATAATTGACCATTTTAGAGAAGGATGCAAGAATTCATGTTTTTCAGTTCAGATTATGGAGACATTTCGAAGAAAATCGATATAACAGCTTAGATAAGATAGATGAAGAAATGCTTAAAATTATGCAACGGAAAAAAGATGATATTGTTGAAGCCATACGTTTCATATGTAGTTTCTGACTGAATATTAGAGTCTACGAGAAAAGCTCTTTTCGGGAGAATGAATGTGTCAGTGTACTACCCCCGATCTGGATATCCGCCTGGTCGGTCTCATCTTTGTAGGAATTATAAAGAATCGGCTATTTCGTATTATGATTTGTTTTTTCGCTGAAGTCCAGAAGTGTATTGATGTTGAACTTCCTATATCTTTCAATTACATTGAGAAACTTCTTAATCAAACAACACAGATGACATTGAAAAATATTACTTTTGAAATAATAGTACAATCTGAATGGATATCTGTGATGACAATTTCATATCAATGGTACCCATTTATGTATTTGATGTAACGGACACAAAATTATCTAAACCCCAAATCAAGAAAGAGAAAGTATATCTCGTAATGTTCATATCATTTCCTTGGAAAATAAAGGACTTGGAGATATAAATTTTCCTAAAGTCTTTATCAACAAGGTTTTATTACTATCTGTATTATATAAACTAAGATAAGAAGAGAACAATGCTTTAGTGACGTATAACTTAGGACCAATGATACGATAGAAGTTTTGATTATAAACAAAGAGAAGAATCACTAACTGAGATGGACTTGAAATCTTAAAGCACGACTTCCAAGTCTCGCAATTATGTGATCAAAACTTAGCCAAATATTGACGGGTAAACTAGAGATTGCAAAAAAAAAAGAAAAGAAAATTAAGTCAAGAAAACTCCCAACAAGAGGTCTAAATTTGAGAAAACATTCCCAAAGATTCATTGGATTTCTCTATCATGGGTTTTACTGAGCTAATACTCTCTGAACTTGTCTACTAGGCCCCTTTATTGTATTCAGCCGATCTCTAGGGATCCATGTTGCGGGTCACGATGTCCATCAGTCAACTGCTATTCTTGAACATTGCTATTTGAGTTTCCTGGTGGATTCGATGATGTTTCGATGATGTTTCTTCCTGACGTACTGTGATCTCTTCATGTGAGGTTGGGCAGGATTATTTTATATGCACGTTGCATGCTTCTCAGTTTGAAGGTCCGTCTCTTTGTTACGGTCCATGTTTTAGCTCCTAGGTGTGATTATCGGGAGAATGCGTTTGTTGCTTACCCTTCCTTTTTAGAATAGACCTGCAGACTGAGAAGCATGCAACGTGACATGAGAGAATCAGGCTCAACCTCACGTGGAGTTCGAAAAATCATAGAATCCACAATAAAACTCAAATGGCAATGGGCTGGCCATGTTGCAAGGATTGCAGTCAACCGATGTACATCACTACTCGAAACATGAATCCCCAGATATCACATGAACAACTGAGGCTGGTAGAATACAAGATGGAGAGAAGAACTAGATAGATTCAGAAAGTAGTGGCTCTGCGACACCAACGATAGAGAGGTGTGGCGAATCCTTGGGAAGGTCTATTTCCAACAATGGACAATAAAAGACTGATGATGATGATGATGATGTTAATGATGATGATGATGATAATGATGTTGTTAATGATGATGATGATGATGATCTGGACAGTTAAGAATAAAAATAAATTCGAAAAATACAAAAGTTACCACTATGCATTTGACACCTAAGATGTACAAAATCCAATAGTTGCTCGCTTCATTGTAGCGCAACACCGCTCTGCAAAGCTGTCTCTAAAGAATTCAATTTATCATTCAATCAAATGCAGAAATTCCAAGCCAAAGAAAATTTCATAGTAATTTAAATCTCTTTTGGCCTAGAAAATAATTATATGTCCATTAAAGGATGATTATATATAATAAACAGACATAAACTGGCCGAGCCTATCCCAACCTCGGATTTTAGTAATATTCATACGAGAATACATCATAAAGATGTTATTAAGAAATTGAATAAAATAATAGACTTGGTATTTGCTGAAGGAAATAGTAAATACATTGGGTTTGCAAACTGTTCTTGTGCAAGACAAAAAAAAGGCAACACCTACCTCACGCGCTCTACCCGAAACGCGAGAGTTAGTCATTTTATCAGGGAATATTAGGAGGTGATGAAGATCATAGGAGTCGCTATGCAAATTGCTCCTGTGTCTTATGGGGCAAATTTGTATTCAGATAGACATGAATATATAGTAATGTCGTCTTCATTGGATCTGATACAAAGCAAGTGCATTCATTTTTAGGTTATACCCGTCTTATTGACGACTCCTGTTCTCTTCATGATGGGAGAGAATTCGGAAAATCGTACAGTAATTTATGAATAGACATCCTGATCATCTATCAGCTTGACCATGATGAAATAGTAAAGAAAATTGGAGAATATATTAACAAGAGTATGAAAATAGAAATAATGAACAACAGCTATTAAAATGAATAGATTTCTATTAATGTTAGGGCGATTAGGTAACAAAAAATATGTATTCAGTCTTTGAGCGTGTGAAATATCATTGTATTGACTGGGAAAGGGGAAAGCATTTGGTTTTAGTCAATTTGTCTGAATGATAGGCAGCTTGGTTGGATCGGAGATCAAATATTAATTGACAAGCAACAAATCGTCCAAGTACAATAATAGGAAACCCACAAGGTGTTTCAACTACTATGAAGTGGTTCCATTACGTTTCAACAACAAATATGCGGATAATGCATTCAAAAATGTGAAGGAAAAAAGCAAATTGATGGAAGCGAGATTGTATACGACGTGGAGAAAATTGGCTGTGACAAATTTTCAAATTTCTCCGTTGAGAATGTTGGTAGAAATCAAACACAAGCAGTTTTTTCCGTATAATTAGTATTTTCAAAGATAATTTCATAAGGTGATTTCCATGCATCCTGTGAATAAAAATGACTCAACAGATTTAATATCCACATGAGTGAACACTCAATGAATGTGACACGAACAACGAGCAACGTTAATAAGTAAATTACTGATTCCTCATTATTGAATACATTTCGGGGGAAATCTATGTAAGTAATCCATGTTTCGAGTGGATAAAATGATATCCATACACGATTCATTATGATGATATTCTATATAAATTGATTAAGTATGTGTAGGACGTAAGCTATATATTAAAATCATGGCAGAAAAGGTGGTAATGTCCGATCAGCACTGCCCCTATGTCATGCTAATATAAGTTTTTTTGTTATTTTTTGAATCTTCAGAATCGTTACACGGTAAACAACTGATGACCCTAACGAGAAAAATATTTCACGAAATATCAGGATGACATTGAAATGTATGAAAAACACAAAAAAAAACGAAGAAAAGATTGCATGAATTACATAGACAGGAAATGTATGACTGAAGGGACACAATAGATGAAAAAGCTTTGAAAAAGCTTTATGATGTGTTCAGTATGTGAAGCTGTAAAGTTTCTGAGACTTTTAATCGTCTATTCTATTTATTTGTATTGGCCAAGTGATACTCTATCCATTACAGAAAAGCATCTCAACAAGAGTTCCAATATGATATAACGCAATTTATGATCATTTTCTCGGACCATATATCTATTTCCTAAACACGCATACAGAGATTCAAACGTGCGCGCACACACACACACACACACACACACACACATACATATATATATATATATATATATATATATATATATATATGTATGTATATTGCACTGATTGTTCATCCTGGTTTCAATTTGGAGGAAACAGCTTGAAACAGTCTCAATTTGTTCCTCTTAAGTTGCCATTTGTGGTCTTATAATTGAGAATCTGGAGAAAAAAAAATGCAATTGTTATTTATTTTGTTTTTGTTTTTTGTTTTTTTTTTTTTTTTAATGATTCAGGTTGCTTCCTCGAAACATATTGTGCAAAAAATGGTTGGTTCAAAAATTTATTCACTGAAAAATCATTTTCTCCGGAAACATTCAATTTCTAAAATTTAATTGAATTTGAAAAAAATTGTTTCAAATTTTTTTATATATTATTCTATTCGTATGATACATCAAGAGCATCTATAATAATATACTTCTTCCTGCATGCATCTGACCATTATGCTCCTAGAAGTACCAAAAGAGATATATGTTTATCTGATAGTTTAATCAGAAGTATAGGAAGAACAAGGTAAAAAAGAACGGTACGCAGTTTGATAAAATAGTTTGAAGTGAGTGGCTTGAAAATAAATTAAGTAGCTCCTCGAAAGCACGGGAAGATTTAGCAGATGAAAGTAAGCCATTCCTATGTTATATTTCTATTAAGAGATCGACGCGTAACAAAATGCATGAAGGAAACGGGACGTAATGGTGAGAAAGATCAGCCTAAGTACAGTGTCCAATTTTCATGTGTTTCAAGATGCTTTTTTTTTTTTGCAGGATTTTGTTTATATACCGGCTGTACCCCACAGTGAGATTTTTTTCTATGGGCTTGACTGAGTGACTCACTACATATCTTGTTGTGCCACTGAGGTATCTACGTTGGGAGGGTGTAGCATTTACTTGCTTCAAATATTCGACTAAGATGTTTTGATGGAAACCATCCGATCGTCAACACTTGGCAAAGGGAGGTAACTCACATTCCGACAATGTCAATCGATGCTACGGATGCAAGTGCATCTAAAAGTATCAAAACTAACTCCATACTCATTTTCCACCCAATATTTCTCTCTCTAGAACAGAAATCATTTCCATCGACATTCGAAAGAAGAGAAAAATGATATCTTTTATTATCCGGTTGGGCAAGATTTTATCGTTGGTAAGCGTGCACCACCCGCGAGTCTAAAATATCCTGACGCAATGGTATACAAAAAAAATATTAGCAGGAGAGAAAAAAAGGTTCTAAACTCATTTTTTTCTTTCCCATCCCTAACAGAACTTAAGTGTCAGTTGCAATGATATGGCTTTAGGATAAGGAAATACTTTGTGTTACAAAAGTAACACCCGACTTATCCCAAAATTAAAGCCTGTTCTAAGCAAAGAAACTATGAAATTACAATTCAAACCGCTATTAGAAGAGACTATGAAATTCGTGTTTACCTTAGATAGAATTGGTGTTTATTCTGAGTTAAACACGGTGTCACTTGTGTCAGCTTGTTGATCGTTAGTACCGGAGAAAATCAACATCTACAGTCTACGATCTCTGTGTGTGTGCATGTGTGTAACTCTATTTATCTATCTAATTGTGTATGCATTATTGTACACACACACACACACACATACATATAAAGATAGAACTGATATGACATGCTTTTATGCTCTGCACAGCGTTCAAAAATTATCTGACTATTCAAAAAAATGTTTATACACCTTCAGAATTGACAGATTTTGGACCAAAGATTTCCAGTTTTTTACATAATCTTTCAATGTTCAATATTGCTTCATTATTTTTGGAGTTATGATTTTTTTTAATCGTCAGTCAATTCAAAGCAATGTGAATCCACAAATATCATATACGGAAATGTGATTGGCAGGAAGACCCAGAAAGCTTTCAGAGATATAGGCGCTGCCACGCCCATGATTCGGTGGTATGGCGTATATTGGGGAAATTCAATGTCAAATGATAGGCGTTAAAAGATGATCACGATAATGATTGCAGTAGTGTTTTCTGGTGGCTAACCAATAATTCTTGGAATCTAAAGGGGGAATTGGCTCCCTCAAGGATACTATGAGTAATTGAATCTTACGAGTAAACAAGATATTCCTAAATTCCACAAGCCAGCAGGATGCTCATGTCGAAACTTGTAGGCGAGTGAAATCTGTTCTATTTCAGAAAGAAGATCGCTGACTAAAACAGGGGTTTCCAGGCTGTTAACGGTCACATACATTTCTTTCTAGGGGAAACAGGTAAAAGGGAATATTTGTTTGAGAGGCTCAGTGTTTCTTATCAATAAGTCTGCCAACATACTTTCAAAGAGCTTTGATAGAACAAGGAAACCCTTAAAAAATGCGTATGCTTTTCAAATAGGGAACGTGTGTAGAGGGATTTATAATTGATTACTTTAATGATTCCAATGAATAAAACCAGAGTAAACACGACTTTTTGCCCCCTACGCAAAAAAGGCATCTGACCAGCTGCAAGAAGTGACGAAGATGCATGACCCCACCTTGGTATGAGCAAGTTGAGGAACTGATCCGATGAGATTGTAAGATATGCGATATTGAAAAATGAAGCGTCCGTGAAAGAGGAAAAAAGATGCTGGAATTGAATTCTAAATTTTGGAAGCCCCACGAATAGCAGGATGAGATCGAGTAACTTGGACCTGTTGAGGATTAATCATACCCCTATACTGCGCCAAAGAAACCCTCTGAGCAGATTTTTAGCGTTCAGCAAAAGATGGGGGATAGTGTCTGGTGACCAACAGCTGGAAGTGGTGATGGATTGACTTGCTGAGACGAGAGACAAGCGTTGGAACCTGAGACTTAAGACTATAGATATGGAAATATCAATAAATCTACCCTAGTGTGTGTTTGTGAGTGTGTATGAGAGAGTGAGAGAGAGAGAGAGAAGGAGAAATTTACAGAAACTGCATTTAAACATTCAATCTTTACTTTCTGGTTCAGGCTTGAAACCCATTGGCCTTGCATTAACCGCCCTATTCTTCTTGTTTACCACTACAAACTCTTCCTCTCCGTCTCACAAGTCGACCGTTAACTGACCAAGCAATTGAACCTAGCACGTCCCAGATTGCCTTTAGTTTGGGTGAGGATTGGCCGACAACAGTATAACCCTACAGAAATAATCATATTCTAAAGATCGTAGTTCCCCTTGGCTTGTCCTATCTTCCTATGTCCCTTCTTCCTTTTGTTCCCTTTTCTTCCATCTCAACACACGTCCGAGGGGATGTTCTGACTAAAGCAACAGTACTTTGACATTGATCTTTCACACAACGTTTAAGAGAGCCATTGCTACCGTGGACTGACCAACGGGAAACGTTGAGAACCAGTGATAATTGGTCCCATGTACAACAATTCTCAACTTAAGGCAGGCAGCAAACTAAGTCTGATAACCCAAGTAAGGGAGAGAGTTTAGAGAAAAAGCCTCTTCGTTCCTTGTTGAAACGGATACAACTCAACATGACTCACACGCAAACACACACACAATATATATATATATATATATATATATATATATATATATATATATATATATATATCAGATTGAAGATGACAATCTGGAGAGGTAGAATAGTAATTACAAATGAGATTTCCTTAATGAAGATTAAAGACTTACTGTAAAATATATATTTGTTTGTGCACATGTTTGACAGAGGAGGATGAAGAGTAAGAGGTAGATGGAGAGTGATTATATATATGCGTATGTCTCTCTCTCTCTCTCTATCTCTCTCTCTCTCTCTCTCTCTCTCTCTCTTATATATGTATCTTTGTCTGTGTGCGTATACATGTGCGTTAGTGCTTCAGATTGGCTTGTTTCGATTTTCATGTATAACTCAATTTCTGACATTTCTGAAAGGAAAACGTGTCCACCACTTAAAAAAGAGAAAAGATATTTCAGCAAGCCTAACCACCATAAAAATGTTCAGAAATTAAAGTAAAAAACAAAAGACAAACAAAGTTAAATATTTGAACGCTATGTGCGAGTATGGAAAATGTTTGGCCCAAATTCCGTTGATTCTCTGGGTATGTAGGTGTGTTAATTCAACCTTTTTTTTCAAATGTATCATATTCATTTTTATCCCACTCTAGCTGTATGTTGAAACTCTAACGATGACAAACGACTTTTCTCCGATTTATTTTATCTACTTATTCATCTCTATTCAACACCTCAATTGTGCGTGTTTGTGTCAATTAGAGGAAGTGAAATTCGAATTGCTACATTAGTACCATCATTATTATAAGCTGCAGCCAAAGGGGCCCTTAAAAATCCGCTGTAGAACAGACTTCCCGTATGATTCGTCATACTACAAAGATCATCTGCGCTTCTCTGTCTTTTTTTTTTCGACCACAATTATACATATGACCCCTTGGGATCCAAATCGTTAGTTATACTATCAAATCGTTGTCTTGTATTCTTACAATTGCTTGCTCATTGCTTTTTCATTGGAATAACTAATTTAATGATATCTCTGACCAATGTTTGTTCCGTAACATGATGTACCGCCCTGTGACTTCTCTCATATTAAGCAGGGTCTTCATCAGTGTGCATTTCACGGTTGTTTGTAAGGGAGTCAATCTTTTGGTTAAGTTCCCCGTTTCAGCTCCATCGAAAGGATCTTTATGGAGTTTAATCAAAAAAATCTTGAGCTAATAAATATGTTAACAAACTCCGGCGTAAATGGGGTCTACGCCTTATAGTATGATTGCATTGATGAATCTTGGGATTTATGCATAGCAAGATTATGACGTAAATGTACACATTGTTAGGGGGCACAATACTTTCATGCAACTCAAGTTAGACTAAAAAATTGCGTCCCAGGTAGTATTCTTTGGACTATTTGATTCAGTTCGGAGTCTGTTCCAAGGACCATTGCGCCCTATGGAACAACATACGTTTTCCTAATGGACGAACCGACTCAGCCGTATCTTGATCGATTTGAGCACTCCTCCTTGGTGTAATAGGTAACGAGCCAGTCTTGCATATCATTTCTGTTACTCGTTTGCAATGGTATGTGTTGGCGAATTTGATCCTCACGTCAGTGGACTGGTGCCAAACGTAAGCTAAGCACGGTAATTAGAAATCATTAGCTAAAATTGTCCTCGAAACTGTTGGTCTTCCTGAACATGTATGTATCTTGCATGCAGACCACGCTGATGGAGCTAGAGGGTGAAAATTACAAAATATTTATACGATTACTCCCTATCATGTCTGCAAAAACGTTTGCTATTCAAAATAGCTTCCTTCGAAATACTTTTTCGGAGGAGGGTTCAGTTTGCAATGTACGCTGAGGCTGAATTGATCCCTCTATTCGTTCCTTGTTTGTTTCTGAAGATTAAGGCTTTTTTTAAATTAATTTCTGGCTCACAAAATTATTCATTGATAACTCTATTTTCCAATTTTTCTTGTTGATGATGGGCAACCCGACATGCTGCAAAGAGATGTTGGTCTCCTGACAGTTTCTATTGAGTGAGTAACCAGACTGGTTATCTAACGTGATTAGTTACAAAAAATGACGCAGGTTATGAAACAGGAAATACTTGATTTATTAACTAAATAATCAGATAATTAAAAACAAATACTAATATAGGAAAAAACGGATATATGGATAAATTAATACATAGTAGGGCTTGCTATAACAAAAGGTTACCGTCCTAGTGTGATTATTCGTTCGGTTTTTTTTTTTTAGGGTTTCATAGAGATTCGTTACCCCAGGTAGATGTAGTTGTCTAATACTACATTCATCAGGGTGACCTATACACGTGAGACATTCAGTGCCAGTCAGCTAGTCAGCAGGACCAACCTGAAAATCGAAGAGACCTATGTTGACAGTTTTTTTGTTGGATTTTGCTGGTTCCAAATAGATGGATGGATTCATAGTAAGTGATTCAGTTTTGTTTATTGGAATAAGTAAAGAAACACACACACACACACAAACACACAAACACACACAAACATATATATATATATATATATATATATATATATATATATATATATATATATATATATATATATGAACAAGATCAGATAAATAGACTGAGGAAAACATTCAAAATTGAAAATATATTGTGATTTATGTTCCTGTGTGGAGAATATGAAAATTTTACCAATAAGGCTTGTATGCATTCGATTGGAGAATACATATATGTATATATACTTATACATACTATACATACATAGATGTAACACACACACATACATATATATGTATATGTGTGTATGTGTGTTGCTGTATGTGAATGTACAGCTATGTTCTAAAAAAATGAAAGAATTAAAATTAGCAGCGTGATATTCTTCGAAAAACACAATAAAATATTAATGATGTCATGAATCGTACAATTGAAAAAAAAAACGAATGCCTTTTTTCCAATCGTGTGATTCAAAAGAGGATGAGAAGCCAAAAGCAATTGTCATGCTATTGAGGTAAGAAAAGAAAGCAAAATTAATGTTCTGAATCGAAGGAAAAAAAAAGGAATAAATGCAAACATGAGGAAGTCTTGCGAATATAAATCATGTGGCACCTGCAATTACTATCATGCACTCATGTGAGATCGCACGCTGAAGAACTCTTTCAATTTCACACACACATGAACACACACGCACACACGCAAGAATACGCATACACATTGATGCAAAGATATATCAGATGGGTGAAAAGGCCTTGAACAAACGTTGAATGATGTACGAACAATCTTACTCTTGCCTACAACCAAAACAGTTGATTGAATTCTTTCCACAAATGTTCAAAAAAAAAAAATGAAGAGGCAATTTAAAGAATTAAAAAAAGCCTTTATTAAGTCACTAGTTATCAACTGTGGAAAAATATGGAATGCTTCTTAAGATAATAGATTTTATATATATATGTATATATATATATATATAAATATATATATATATATGTATATATATATATATATATATATATATATATATATATATCGATTAGCTGCAGAAAATTGATCAATAACAATGGTTAACCTTCGTTTAGCAACCTTCTGCTCATCACACATACATGGTGGTATATATTTCATATATATATATATATATATATATATATATATATATATATATATATATATACTGGAGGATGTGATGCATTTGGTTTGGAGGACACTATCTAACCGTGTTTCTGAAGTGTTCGAGCAGTTTCTCCACATTCCCTTTCTCAGTTCATATCTTGATGTTTACCTACCTCATAGCCTTTTAAATGAATAGTCTATCATCCCAAATGTTGGGTATGTGATAATTTTATCAGCAAAAAGGTTACCTTTAAATGGAACGGGTGCAGATTTCGAAAAAGAAAATTATTATCTCAAAGATGTCTTTTTAACTATTGTACACAGCCAATGTCACGTAGGCTATACAACAGTTCTCGTACAATCACCCATGTCAGGCAACGTAGAGCCTAGTAATTACCTAAATTGGAATATGAGGTGTATCAGCAGTCGGGGATCATGCAGGAAGCCTCTTGTGGCGACATTGTTAATCCACAGGGGAAGACCAATCTCTGCTCTACGTTCAATAATTCGAGCCGAGAGAATACACTCCCTTGACTTTACTCCTGCTAACCCTCTGACTCGCTTGCGACTCGCACATGTACACACGTATATCTTCGAAACAACAAGAGTATCACTCGTGTGCACGTTCTGTGTTAAGTACATGAATACACAGAAGTGTTTTATCAAAATAATATACCCCTAACCACAAGTAATGTTTGAACGGTGTGCCTCCAAGATAATGTGAAGGATGATATATATAAATCATCCGGTATATCTAGGATCTACAAACACGTCATAATTTTCATTTTTTAAGATATAATTCCTCTCAAACTGGATACGATAGATATATCTGCACTTCAGGCTATATTACTTTCATCATTATCTATTGAAGTACTTTGTTGTATTCAGTCAAACACGCTATACTTTCCCAAAAATTCCAAAATTCACATCTGATTTGCAGATTTGCCGAACTCATCTACGCTCAAATATCATACTTAATCGGCAATAAAATAAGAGATTTATTTTTTTTCATTTTCACAAAATTCCTCAGAGCAAACATACAGTTGTCCGATCTCTATCCGGCTTTTTCATTCTTCTCTCCATCTTTCATTCTTTTCTCCACCTTCTTTTGTTTATTTGATTCATCTTTTTATGCAAGCATCTTTCCAGTAACGACTTTTTCTTTTCCCCCTTTGTCCCTTCCTTCCTTCTTAACTTTGTTTCTCTCTCACTTTCTTTTTAATATCTGTTCTTCTTTATATCATTCTTCCTGATTTTCTTTCTTCCCTTTCAAAATGGTCTTTCTTCTTTATATCATTTCCCTCTTTTTTCCCCTTTCTTTCCTCCTTTTTAATGATTTTCTTGTTCATTTAATTTATTCCTCGTTGAAAGGGAACATCTACCCTTTAACTAAATCCCTTTTCTTTCTTTCTTTCTTTCTTTCTTTCTTTCTTTCTTTCTTTCTTTCTTTCTATCTTTTATTCTTATTGTTGCTCTTTCTTTGTTCCTAAAATTCATCAATTTGAACCCACGACTCAAGCCATATCGAAACTGATTTTTCTTTCACTAAAGAGCCTGACCCTGCATTTCAGGAAAAAAAACCCCCCGAAAGTCTTCTATTTGACCAACTTCAGTCTTCGAACCCAACGGAGCCAACAAAGTCAGATCACGTCTCTTTCGATTCCAATCAATTACTGACCTGATCGATCAACACCTAACAACCTCCAGCCGCCTCGACACAACACTGATAGTCGATACCAATGTAGATTTTTAACTAAGGATTCCTTTTTTTTTTCTATTGCGTTTCGTACGTGACCAGGCCACCATTAGTGCTATTTACATTATATTTTGAAGAGCGTCTCACCATTGTCCGTCTTTAGAAAAGAAAGCCTTTCTTTTTATATGAGGTTTTATTTTGATTACTGAAAATACTAGAAAAGGAATCATTTAGATTCACTCTGATTTACGTCTGAATCTATATCTTTGAATGTATAATGCAGATGTTATGGCCAGGAATTGTAAGGGAGTTGTTTTCTGAAGTCTTGACATTATGCGATAGCTTTAGCTTTATTCTGTATATTATTTGCTCTATTGTCTTCATCTTTGTTTGTATTTACAAAACGTTTTCATCAACATATGATGTCTGCTCGAAAAGTATCTTGCAATTTAATTAAACAGTAGTAACCAACCTAGGGCAAGAGCACGTCTTTACCCTTCAACCTACTCCCTTCTAAACCTCAAGCACTTATTTACGTTCTGGTTTCTTTTCAATAACAACACACTCTATTGACTGGAATATGGCACATACATACATCATTTATAACAAAATATGTTTCAAAAGCAGATACCTTCGGTAGTAACGAGTGAGGAACATTACAAACAAAGGTTATCAGTGTATAGATAGTATAATGTGAGAATTCAAACTTGGATCAAAATAAACAGAGACAACCCCTGGGGTTATGCACGACGTTCTGTTAAATCAAAATGAGTGAGCTTTCAGTGAACATGGAAATGGGCCACTCGTATATGCACTTAGTAAATGACAGCTGGTAAATATTGATGATGAAAAAACAGAAAAAAACTTGTGCAAAATAGTAAATCAAAATGGCTTTCTTTAGCCATAATGGAGCCAGCCTATCGTAAGTAAAACTATATTCGGCCTTGACCTAGGCGGAAAATATGATCGATTGTGCTCAACTTTGGAGATTTTATGGATCAACAGAGAATTTTTATTTATTTATTTATTTATTTATCGAAGTAGCCTTTTTCCGAGCCATCTGGCAGTAAAAATAAAACATCATTGGGGGTAAATTGGTATATAGGCTCAACTTGGACGGAAAGAAGATGACAGGGGGGACTTGATGATTCTCAGGATCATTGAGTGTCCATAAAGGTAAATTCAAGAGTAGAATAGCAATCTATAGCCTTATTGTAACCAAAAAAATACGTTTCTGGGGACGAATTGTTGGGTTAATTTGAACAGGCAAAAGTGCTTGGAAAGGTGATGCAGACACAAAATATAAAACTTTACTCTACCTTTATATGCAGAGGCCAACAGGGCTAAGATTTTCAGTACTCTTATCACCTGAAAAGACAGAAACGAATATCTTGAAAACTTTCCGATGGAGATACTATTGATTTATCTGTCTTAGAAAATTTGTAATTGAAACGATTGAAATATTCACAACGATGATATCCAAATGAAAAGCAAAATATATATTCGTGAGAAATGTAGATTTTCTAGTTCTTCCTTTCATTGAATTTCGTAGATATTTCGTGTGGTCTGACTTGAAAGGGAGGCTAATTAGATATCCAAGCAAATTATCGAAATCTTGCTTTCATGCAGACGGAAAAAATATCGCTGCATTTGGCTCACAAAAGAAGGTTTGGATTGAAATACTAATCGAGAAAATAGTGCATGCATTTGTTCGAGAGAGAGAGACTGCGGGAAATCTTTGTAAAGAAAATGGAACAAAAAAAGAGGGAAAACTGTATTGTAGACCATTGTTCAAAATGGTGCGAATATATCAAATAAATGGATTGATGACTGGTTGGCTGATAAAACGTAGTCAGAAGGAACCTTGAATGATAATCTTCTTTTTTGCTACTATTTGTTCAGATAGTAGTTGGTGCAACTCCTATCCCTAACTTGACAATCACTCACCTGTGATCGTAATCTTTCAGCATAGAGGCATTGAGTGCCATTTTTTTATAAGTCTTTGGTATGACCCTGCCAAAGATTGATCCCCGATTGATAACAGTACTTGGTTTTGGTAGATGGTAAGCAATTTAGGTTCTGACTGGGATCGAAATTGTTTACCTTCGGTGATCGGTAGAAAACCTGTGTAGCAAACGTAATTTGTCCGTACCAGGAAGAAATATAGCGAAGAGTCTTTATAAGAAATGCATGAAAAGAAAAGGAGAAAAAAATCTTATCGACCAAAGTTCAAAATGGCGTAAAGATATTGAATGAAGGAATCGTAGGACTTAATAAATAAGACAGCAAACAAACATGAAAAAATAAAAGAAAAAATGAAAAAAAAATTTGTATAAGAATGAAAACGAAAGTGAAAGTAGAATGTTAAAAAGCTCTTTGTGTTTGACAAATTGATCTCACACTTGGTTTACCTAACAAGGTACGCTTCGCATTTCAATCGTAGTAAATTGATGGCGTTTAGAGTCCAGCGAGCGTCGTGTCACGGGCAAACCGAGCGGAGAAAGGCAAGTGATTAAGTGGTTAAGATGTGCCTCCATTATCAGGGTGGAGCAGCTGTAGGTGGGGGTTATGAGGAAGATAGGTGTGGGCTGTGGTTGGGTGATGTTGGGGGCTATGAGGAGTAAATAACGGGTAGAGTCAATGGGATTCTTTCAAGAGGGGAAGAATGTAAGAAAATAGAGAGGTCTCATAGAAGTTGTTAAAGATATTGGCGTAAAGGAGAAAGAAGGAAGAATCATGTGGGAATGGTGATCACATCTGAAAAGAAGATGCATAAGGAATACGACTATAGAAGTATATGACATGAAGGTAGGCGCAACGATATAACAAACTTGGCTGCTGCAGGGTCAAACACAAATCCTACCTGTATTCCAACTGATTATGATGACTAAATATTTTGTACTCTTTATATGATAGATGAATAATGATACATTGTTTTTTTTATATAAATCTATTTATCTATTAGATTGGAACAACTTCTTAAATATTTTGAACATGCATTGTCGTAATTATGTGAAACTTGTCAGTTCAGCCCAGTTGCATAGAGAGCGACCTGCCGATCGCATGTTCGTAATTATAAATTTAGTATAGAAATGTTTATTTCAAAAATCCTTCAGTTGAATAGTAAAAAGTTTACTCCCCCCAAATCAGGTGGGGATTGTTGTTGTCATTGGGAAAAGAACACACCAAACTCCAGCATAACGCTTGCCATAAAGGAAAATGGAACTGGCACGCTGAATTCGAGTCTGGTTACGTTTATTTTATATTAATTCTTTTGGGATAGGCAGAAATCCATTTTTTACTCAAAATAAGTGTATATAGCAGACGTTTGATTTCAGTCTAAAGAAGTGATGGTAACTCTAACAGCAAAAATGAAAAGCCAATGGCTTTATAGTCCCTTAATTGTCCTCTAGCCTTTGAATGTTTGTCGTGGTGCTAGCATCACTGCTCGACATCAACACACAGCAACTCACATTTCTAGATGTATATTTTAATTTCTGATACTAATATTTACTCATTCATTCATTTGATCTCTTTCAGCCCTCAGTGGAGCATTAAAATTGAGTACATACCGGCGCAAGAAAACGATTCTCAGATATATATCAATAATATAAATCAAAAATACTATACATACTCATTTACAAGTTAGTGCATGGGTCGATCTCTGATCAATATTTAATTTGGATTATTTATCGGACAAGGGTTAAACGTGTTCTAGAATAATCAGATATAAGAAAAATAGTCAGAGAGAGCGTCATGCATTTGGTTTCATCGAATTTCTAATTAGGGAAGTTAGTCGACCCTAGCAACATATCAAAAAGGATTAATGCCTTTTCCGTGGTCAAAAATAAAAAGATTCAGGAAGAATTCGAACTCGGTTTTGCCAATTCTCTTTTCTTTGCCAATAACTGTTCCGCTGTGCCGATATGGAATCGCGATAACTCCCAAACAGCCCGACTAATTGGCGTTTTTGGCAACAGATTCCTCTCTCTTTTAGTGTCTGTGTCTATCTGCTTATCTATGTGTGTATATGAGTCTCTGTGCAAGTGTGTGTGTCCACGGGCGTGACTGGTTGCATTTTGGGGGATGCAGCTCTGAAAATGTGTATGATGACACCTCTAAGCACCATCTAAATAACAAGCCTTTCTTTGAAATAAAAAAGTACCATTTCATTATTTTTAGGGTCATCTTAGACAAACTATGCTCAAATTTGTTGTTGATATGTTTTTAGATAATTTTTATATATAAAAACGGAATCATCTAGCAGGCACCCTATCCCAATAAAAAACTACATACCCCCTATCGAAGAACAGAGATCAATAAACAAGATTTACCGGTTCGATGTTTCCAGAAGTTACTCCGTGAGAGACAAAGCAAGCCATCAAGCAAACAAACTAAAGAAAAGCCCCAGGACCGAAAAAAAAACATCATCGATCGACCCCAGAAGCTTATGTAGTCCTCACTAGAAAATTTAGTCACTCAATTCAACATATGCCTCAAACAAGGTAAAGTCCCAAAAGATTATAACACCCATGGTGTTCTATGTGAAAAAAATGATCTTCTGAAATCTACACTGGGAAAATAAGAGATTCAGGACAGACAGCGAATATCCAAGTAATCTCAGATTCGCAGAAAATCTTCATGATCTCCAAATAATGTTTGACGAATTAACCCAAGGAAGCAAAAAGGAGATCTGCACATCAACTTGATAGAAGCAAATGTCATGTACAACATACGCATTGAAAACAAAGACTGAACGATCATAATTAAAAACACAGAAATGAAGAAAGGCATAAATAACACTGTGTCTACCAACGACGACGAATCCCCATGGAATCATATATATATATATATATATATATATATATATATATATATATATATATATATATATATATATATATATATATATATATATATATATATATATATATATATACACATGTATATACACATATATATACATATATACATGTATATACACATATATATACACATAAATATATATATGCACACACATATACATGTATATATATATATACACATATATATATACGTATATATATGAATATATATATACCTATATATATATATATACACTCATATACATGTATATATATACACATATATATATACATATATATACATATATATATATACATATATATGTACACACACATATAAATGTATATATATACACATATATATATATACATATATATAAATATATATATATACATATATACACACACATATACATGTATATATATATACATATATATATATATACATATATATATGTATACGCACATATATATATACACACACGCATATACATGTATATATATATATATATATATATATATATATATATATACATATATATATACATATATATATATATATATATATATATATATATTAGAAAGCTTTACAGCATCAAACACGACACATTAAAAAAAAGTTTCAGTAGTTTTTTTGTATCACTCCACTCACACATTTCCCAGTGTCTGTTAATGCAATTCATGTAATTTTCTTGAGTGTTTTTTCCAATGTTTCCCTTATACCTCGTTGATATGGTACAGTGTATGAATTGTCTCTTGAAGGGATCATCAATTGTTTACCATGTATTCGTTTTGGGGATTTTGAAAACAAAATAGTTATATCAAAGCAATTTCTTTAGTTTTGGGAGGATGCAATGAGCTTTATGCCCGATCTTACTATGATGACGACTGGGACTTTCACTTTACGTTAATGTCGATGTGAAATGAATGATTTCTGGAATTTCCCCTTATATTATCATGCTTAGAAAAAATTGCTGCATTTTTGTTTATTTTGGACATTCATACGATAAACAGAGGGTAAGTGTCATCGAACGAAAATTATTTTCCTAACAACTGACCCTTATCGAAAATTAACTGATGTTTTTTTGATTGACAGCAGAATTATTAGGAAAGTAAACTTTCAAAATTTCTTTTTTTCACTTTCACTGTTAAGAGAAACTGAGAAAATCAACTAAAAAATATAATGAAAGTAAGTAATGGTCCCAAATTAATGTTTAATGTTTACAGCAGCTGTTCTCAACTTTTTTCCCCTTTGCAACCGATAAGACAAATGTTTTTGGGACACTTCACTCAGTTGTACTGATATTTAGTCGTAATCTTTCAGCAAAATATATTTGTACTAAAAGGTAACAGAAACAAAATTCATATTCATTAAACGATTAGATGGCATTAAGTCATTCACAGTAAGAGTGATTAAACTCAACATTTCTCTATAAACCTAATAAAATTTACTCGAACACAGATAGAGAGTTGGAGGGGGAACCACCCTCAGTTTAACTGGTTTACAATACTTCATCTGATGAAATAGATAAGTCAGTTTTCGCAGCAGTATGTTGATGGGGCTACTTTTGATGTCAAGTTTATTTTTCTCGCTTTGCATCCCTATATATATATATATATATATATATATATATATATATATATATATATATATATATATATATATATATATATATATATATATATATATATATATATATGTCTGTGTGTGTGTGTGTGTGTGTGTGTGTGTGTGTGTGTGTGTGTATGGATGGGTGTGGGTCTGGGTGAGCACATATGTGCGTTATTGAGAAATAGATATTTGACCGGGCAGATTGATTATGTATGCGTTATATTATATAGCAACAATTTGAAACGATCCCCTGCTATTACACGGTCCGAGTTACAAGGGGGGTTCATTGCAATAATTTTAATATAATACAACACGATTTATTTTCATTTCTCTCAGATCATATATCCATTTCTTAATAACATGACTGTCAGCGTCGAAAAAAAACAAAAAACAATTAGAGTAGATGCAGACTGTGACTAAGCAAAACGAGAATTCGGAGTTAAATCAGTCATTGGGGCCTTTGCATTACCAGCGGTCGCAGTTTTGATCCCTGCAGCCGCATCATTTTCTTTGTTAATTCTATTTACGTTGTCTACGCCAAATGGTACCACTTAATAGAGGGACATCATTTCAAATAAAATTTCAATATGATATAACGCAGTCTATAATCATTTATAAATAAACAATCTAAAATATTTATATATATGTATGTATGTATCTGAAAAATCAATATTCGATTTTTTGCTATATATTTTACATAGATAACTTGCAATATATATATAAATAGACACGTATATTTATATACAAATATATATATATATATATATATATGTATATTTATATATATACATGTATATATATGTATATATATATATATGTATATATATGTATATGTATATATATATATATACATATATATATATATATATATATATATATATATATATATATATATATATATATATATATATATATATATATATATACATATAATTAACTACTGAATATCATACTCACTTGACAAGATGAAAAATAATGACCGTCTCTACTTCGAGATTCATATTAATGGCCAAATATATGTTTATAAATATTTACTTACGTCTCTGTATCTACATAAAAACAGAAAATAGCGTGTTTACTCGCGGTCTAACGCTTGCAAACATCAATGAAGTATTGACACATACAACAGGGTAGTAAGGGAGCCATATTTATCAAAAGGGAAAAGTGGAAAGAAGGAAATCAGTGTTTTCTGGAGCGAATATTCAGCGAGAAATAACTAACCATTACAAAAAGAGGAGGTTCACTAGTCCAATGACAGCGGACAATGGAAAAGACACTTGAATGAATTATGGAATTGACTGTATAATCATTTTTCCTCTCCTGACACTAGGTTCAGTGTTATTAATGTATTTTTCCAACGTTGGAAAGTGCTCGATTTTTTTTTTTTTTTTCATTTTTGCTGAAAAATGCATATCAACCTTTTGCAAGTTGTCAAGTGATTTTCTATCAAGAATCAAGAAAATAGCGATCAAAAAAGGTGAATATTATTTTTATTGTACATTACTGGATTAAGTATCATCAACAATTAAAATTAATTTTTTTTTATACTAGTATTTTCATTACTAAATTGTCAGTAGCTTTCCATCGTAAGTTATTCAGGCTTTTTCATTTATGATGATGGGGAAAATAACTAATTATTTTCCCAAGAAACCATACATGGATACAAACCATATTGTTCCGGGCACCAGTTAAGCCATTTTAGGGTATTTATGATAATGTCAGCCTCCAAATCAATAACCTCTGAAAGGAGTCTCTAAATTAATGTAATACAGAGTTTCATATGTTTCAAAAACATACAAATAAAATAAGTATTCATCTTACATAACACATTGTTTCCTTTCAGTTTATGCACTTAACCGACTGTTAATATTCCTCACATAGGTCAAACATTTTACGGTATGTATATTAGATCAATATAGGACGAATAATTAAATGAATCATTGTGGTACTTTGACAGCATTAAATTGAAATATATGAGAAAACACGTGTATTACATCTCAAAAGTTTGTGTTATCTCAAAGACAAGCTTCATGCATTTCGCTGGAGTTGTGGCAGCGTTGTCAAAAGCAGGAAGCTGCTGCAAAAACATGTTCGATTCTAGAAATGAACCAAACGGAAGGTGACGTATATAATAGTTGTCTAGACACTGTGCATGTGGAACCCACTACATACACAGCATTTCCTTCAATCCATTTTTACAAGCAAACATATGAACAATTATGCATATTTACCATTGTTGTCTGCATTGCAGAGTGCTTTTTAAAGCGCTGGTGCAACGACAGCGAAATGCATGAAATCTATTTTTATGTAAGACACTTCTCAAATGTTTCACTTTCACATTGAAAAATGTATATGTATATATATATATATATATATATGTATATATATATTCATATATATACATATATTCATATATATATATGTATATATATATATGCATACATACATACATACATATATATATATATATATATATATATATATACATATATATACATATACATATATACATATATATATATATATATATATATATATATATATATATATATATATATATATATATAACGGCAGGAAATGAGTATCCAATATATCCCGATTTTTTTGTTTAATTGTTCAATCTTTGTTTCAACATTTTTCCGATATATATTCTGTCAATGTTGAATCTATAAGTATTTTCAAGATGAACTTTTTTGCGGTGTATTGGATACTTTTTGAGCTCACTGTACACTAATTGCATCTTTTACGTCTCAATATATATATATATATATATATATATATATATATATATATATATATATATATATATATATATATATATATATATATATATATATTTACACACACACACACATACACATATGTGTGTGATTGTGTGTGATTGTGTGTATGTAATCATTTTGAGAAATGCCATTCGTTTCAATCAGAGAGCGTGCCTGTATCCCAACTTTCGCTTAAGTGGCTTTTATTAACTCTATTCACACACGGATAAAAATCGTTTTTCCCAATTACTTCAACATGTCTTATCACACAGAAGAGGATAAAAAGCTGACAAATACGTAAATGTTTTGTGCGTCCATTTTTTTGATGATGATTCGTGTAAGATGTTGTTGTTTATCTCTACTTATGCACGAGATTTGGCCATTAATCATAAAGCTTTGCCTTCAATTAAAACAATAAATATCTATAATGTTTTTCCATCAATAAAAAAAGAAAAAAGAAACATAGAGAAAGGACGGAGAAAGAGAGAGAAACAAAAGAAAAAGAAGCGAGAAAGATAGAGAGAAAGGAAAAGAAAACCAATTGTTCAAGTGAGGACTTACAACTAATCACTAGATTATCCTTTTCAGGGGACTTAGATAAATTTTCAAAACCCTATTTATTTATCAAGAATTGGAGATTTGTTACTTTAAGGGAGAAATTCGTGAGTACTGGCAACGGCACTTCATAAGTCAGTGTTTGAATTTGTCTAAGGTAAAACTCCAATCAAAATTTGGAGTGGACATTTTTTTTTCTCTAACTGTAACCAAAATAAAATAAAAATCCTTCACCAATTTTATGGAGGTAAAAATCTACATTCTTATCACGAACACTTGATTAATAGGCTGGTCTCTTACCGACTGATCTCACAGATAAGTAAGGGATCATTCTATCGTAATGAATTGAAGCATTTATACTAAAAAAACAATATGTGATTATTTGTTTCATCTATCACATATACGATACAAAAGTTTCGGTAATCATTTTTGGTTGGAATAAAAGTAGGAGTCAATTCTGACCCTGCGTCAGAAGGGTATGCTTCTCAGTCCGTCTCATCCCGGCAATATGTGGTAAGAAACAAAGACGAAAAAGAAACGAATGGATAAATTTAGTGGTTAGGTCTCTCCTGCTAACTGAAAGTGAAGCATTGCTATAAAACCTTTCGTTAACCTCAAGTCATAACCCTGGGAAACAATTACCATTCATTTACAGGGGAATAATTTTCAAGCAATTCATAACCCAAAAATAATTTTCTGCTATATCTGCTAGTTTTATGCTAAGTGTAACACTGCTGCGAGCTTCTCAAAGCTTCCCTGTTGAATACGGGCATATGTAGCCAATAGATGCAAGAAGGCAGATCGAAATAATGCACAGATTTCGAGGTATCTTGTAGAATCGAAACGGCATAAATAAATTTATTTTGCAAAAGGGAATACACGTATAAGTTCCCGCTATTTGGAATAAGTGCCTTTCCATATATGATAAAAAAAATTACTCTCCGTTAAATTATATATGATAACATTTTAGTTTTCACATAAAATAGAGGCGATGGCATTTTAGGTCGAGTCTTATGGCGATCGGTAGGTAGATATACAAGGTATTATTAATTCTGATAGAAAGTTTGTGAATATGTAACGGCTCAAGAAAAATGATAAATGCAATTTTCAGGTTTCTTTCGGTAGAGCAAACAGAAAAAAAACAGGAGTAATTTTTTTTAAAATCTCGCATTACAAAAAGGTGCATCAAAAGGGCTCAGATCTTGGGAGAGTTACTCTCAAAGGATTTAGGTTCTCAAAGCTACGTCAAAAGAGCAAATACTCTGGAAAAAATCCCACAAAGGTGCTTAATACATAAGATCGGAGAACCTGAAAGAGGTAAACACAATAGAGCTGGTTACTTAAAAGCTACGACAAGAAGGTCAATAGTCTGAAATACCCATTTTCCCTAAGCATGGGAAGTGTTAATTGAGGATTGATAATCTGTCATTTGATCGTAGAAAAGAAACAGAAAGCTACGGCTCCAAACTGCTAGACATCCTAATTGAACTTAACTTACAGTTTAGGGTTAGGGTTAAGCATTAGTGTTAGGGGAAAGGCTTGGTTATTTCTACTTTTTTAACCAAATACCCTACATAGATATGATATTCATGTACGTTCATCTGAACTCACGCTCTTTTTTTAGAATAACTTGACTGTGCCCGTTGTTCTTTTCCTGCATATCCCTCCACGCGTGAGTATTTTCCACTCCTAAGCACTTTTCTAGTAGCTACTCTGTAAACATAAACTTTGTAGATAGCTCTTTCGGGGTCTAATCCCTTTTTCGAACATCGATAAATTCTAACAGTCATGCTGTCAAAGTGTTTACTCCGTCTGAAATCCTTAATCTTGGCCCTTCTTTACACAAGGATGACAAAATGTCGAAAAATAATGCCTACATTAGTCGCTGTCAACTCGTAGGACCGAAGCGGAAATAAACGGATGCCACCGAAACGTGCCGAAGTGCCTTCCTCCTTCGGGAAAAAAGAAACTGCCGTCAATTTATAACAATCAATCTCGAGTTTACCGGCGTAATAAAGTTACTTTCTCTCAACATTTACATCCGCCCACAGGCGATCACGGAATGAATCCATCTGTCACTGAGAGTTGGAGAAACTAGTGAAATCCCATGTTTCAAAAGCATTGAAGTAATGGTCAAGCGGCTTGTGGTGCCGACCATTACGACTATAATGAGTTCAATTCTCACTGAATGCTAAGCTACACTGGCCTACAGATTAGTCGGTATTCCGCCTTTAAAATCCGTTACCATAGATAATCCATCCCCCGACTGAGCGATTTCGGAAGAAAAAATCATAATCCTATACTTATAATTATGTCCATAGATATGTATATCAATTATGTTTTTAGATTGTGTTTACTCTATGTCGAACAATTGAGTTTTTCTCCTCATTTCTGATGTAATCACGATGTTTTGGTCGGGTTAATTCTATGGTCCCCTCAGGTGTAAAATGTAACATCCGCAAAAAAAATGAGTCTCTCTCCAGTCAGCCTTTCCTTCCGATGGTTCAGAGCAAAAAAACACTATCAAACAAAACATCTATCCCTAAAATGTAATGCATGTTTATATTCTAATTCCACAACCTTCCCTAGTACAGCATGTGCCATAATTTTTAGCATCATAGACAATAATTAGACTAATTGTGAATCTAGGGATTTCATTAAACTACTGAAATGTTCAGGGATTTCACGAAATCACTTTTTGTAACAGATTCATTTTCGTCCATGACGGGATGTACCGAAGAGAACCGAAGTTGAAAAATCGTATCGACTGAAGCATTCCAAGTGCTTAATTCTCTGTTGGCATTCACTCAGCGAACATCGGGGCAAAAGTTAAGAGTGATGAATGGACTTTGTAAGAGGACCGGTGAGAGGCGATGCGCATGCGTCAGTGTCTAGTGTTTCGGGCACAGAAAATCCCATCAGTCATTTTCAAGGAGAGATGCCTATTTAACTTTGTCCGGGTCACTCTCATTATCAGAATCATAAAAGCATTAACTTCTGTTGAATGCGTCTGTAAAAGGCTTACACAACACTTTTCAAAGAACATGAGATCCGTTAGATTTCACACACACCTATGTGCACGCACACACACGCACATATACACACACACACACACACACACTCACACACACACACACACACACACACACATATATATATATATATATATATATATATATATATATATACGAGCCATTATACCGACTGCTGGACAGAAACTTTTCACATCTTCTGTGTTGACTGGATATCTTGACAAATTGCGTCAAATATTTCTATATCATTTGCCAATTTTGTGGTCTCTTTCTATTGCACTTGCTGTCCTGAAAGTAACAATTGGTCAGCTGTTGTTATTTACCCTCGCTAAGTATCCAGCAGACCTCCATGTTTGTTGCCTGATTATATGTATAAAATCTTTCACTCTAGTTTCACCTTCAATACTTGTTGAAATTTCCCAATTTATCTCAGTTATCTCTGGCATTGCCCTCCATGGCTCCCTGTCAGATTCGAAGTTGGTTCTCAACACTCACATACTCACAAGTATACTTGTAGTTTGTATTTTGCTCCATCTGTTGTCATCTCTTCTTGTTGAGTGCCCAGCCCATGTCCATTCATGTCGCGTAATTATTTGAATGTCATCCTTCAATTTAGTCTTCTCTCTGATCCATGCTTATCTTATTCGTTATATCATTCGGAGTTATTCTTTGCATTGCTATGTTCAGCATTTGTAGTTCATAACTAGTATATTGCTCCCATCGTATATATTTTCTCTTTAAATATATTGGCGGGTTGCCATACAATATATCCTTGAACAAAATAAAATGTGCAGCGTTCATAACATATTTATCAAATCTATTGAGTTAAATCCATCTTTTTTTCATTCATTTTCTCAATCATTTTAAGGCTGGCAACAAATTTTAAAGAAAGACAAATTAATATTTACAGGCTAATTCAGTTTGGGGTGTTTTATCTTTTGTTTGAAAGTAAATTGGGTGACATTTGCTTCTTACCGGTAAGAATGAGGAAACCGTCAACTAAAAGCGTCAGCAAAAGTGACAACATTGGTTTGTTCAGTTTTCAAGTGATTCTGGCTGGCTACACACACACACACACACACACATATTTGCATGACGCATATATATATATATATATATATATATATATATGTGTGTGTGTGTGTGTCTGTGTATATATATGCATTTATGTATGTATATATATATATATATGTGTGTGTGTGTGTATGTGTGTCACACGAATATGCATATATATATGCGTGTTTGTGTCACATAAATATGCATATATATATGTGTGTGTGTGTCGCACGAATATGCATATATATTTAGCAAAAGTGCATACGAAAAACATAATGGGTGGTGAAAAATATACTAACATTATTTTCTAGACATAATAAAGTGCAAATGTTTAAATTTCTATCCCTCTACCGTTACTGCTGCAGCATATTCGTGTGACACATATGTTTGTGTGTATATATATATATATATATATATATATATATATATATATATTCGTGTGACACATATGTTTGTGTGTATATATATATATATATATATATATATATATATATATATATATACACAAACATATGTGTCACACGAATATGCTGCAGCAGTAACGGTAGAGGGATAGAAATTTAAACATTTGCACTTTATTATGTCTAGAAAATAATGTTAGTATATTTTTCACCACCCATTATGTTTTTCGTATGCACTTTTGCTAAATTGTTAGAATATTTTGTGTCTAACAGCATTTTCAGTTATCACCCTCCAGCAAAATACAGGAGACTAAATAAATTATTGATCATCCTAAACTCAATATGCTCTAAAAGACGTTGCGCACGCAGCGGTTTCTATTGAGTGACTAGCAGTATTTGTTGCTCATTATTCTCAAATCCTTAATTTGGGGTCCGGTAGAATTCAACATTTTTTTCCTATATAAATCAATGGTAATTTGTTTCTTTCCTTTTACAACAGTTTTCCTTGATGGATTTTTTTTTCAATTTCGTGCGCTCCATTTTCAGGGAATGAATGAGACCTGTATTTTACAAAGACGTTCGAATACTCTGTAGAGTCAATGAAAAAGGTTAAAACTTTACATTGGTTTATTTTGTTCAAAAAGAAACGGAAATTATGTATGCAAATTGCAAACTTTGTTGGTCCGGATACTGGTTTTGGAATGGTAATTTTGGGACTTTAATCATAGACTACGGATACCAAAATAGAAGTCACTTGATTTATTCTAGAGTCTGTTCATTCATGCAAATGAAACCCTATGTTTTTTATGCACAAGTTCCTACGTAATACAGGTCTTGTTAGTCACTCAATAGGAACCCTCTCGTAGCCAACGTATTTTGGCAACATGCCTTGTTTGGGGTGATTAATTAAAAACTTGCAAAAAAAGGAGATAAATGAATATGTTACTTCTCTCTCCTTTTGTCGGGTAGTGATCACTGAAAAGTGAAAAGTGTACAAAAATGCGTAATGCCGCCCAACACAAACTAAGGCACTTATTTAGCATAAATATACATTATTAACTGACCATCACCCCACAGCTACAATTTAATGTGAGGGGTTTGAGAAAAACAACTTTTATTTTGACATTTTTGAATTTTAAGCCCTCTAGCTCCATTCCTGCTACTCTTATGTCCAATATATACATGTAATAGCCTGCTATGAAGCCAAACCAGCTACACGAATTGAAGACACCAAGGTTGACAGTATTAGGTACTGTTCTCGTTGACAGTTTCTGATAAAGACGGTTCTTTTATGTCCCAAAAGAAAAGAAAAGATGATACTCGAATATATATATATATATATATATATATATATAATGTTAATAAAAAATAATGTCTTAACCTTATATATATATATATATATATATATATATATATATATATATATATATATATATATATATATATATATATATATATATATATATATACGGTTAAGACAACATTATTTATATTTATTCTCGTATACATGGCCCCTTTTGATGGAAAAAAAATCATTTTGAAAAGAAAACGGAATATATTTCTAAAAACTGTCTACAAAAGATAAAGGAGAAAAATAATTATTTATCCAGGGGGGAAGATTATAGGGTCAATGAGAATTTGCACAGTATGAATTCACACAGACATAAAAAGAAAAGAAAAGAAAGAAACTCCACGGGTATCAAAAGCAATGAATTTTTCTTATGGACATTTTAATATACTTATCCATGGAAATCTATAAATATTTTCACTACGGCATTAAACAACGATCATTCTAGCCCAATGGTGGCGTGTTCGTCTCCACTTCGATAGGTCGTGGTTCAATCCATCACTGAGTCATATATTATTAAAAATGATAATGCCCCTCCACAAAGCAGTAAAAGATCATCAGAGTTATGCAATTTCAGAGCTAGTCAGTATCATTGGGTGTCTATTGGGGAATACCAGATGACGTAGGCAAAAGAATGGCCTCAACAGGATCACCCTGTCAGAAGTGAATTTTATTACCAACAGCCCATGTTTAGCTACTTCTGCGATCTACTTGACGAAGGCATGAACTGGAAATCGCGATTCATAAATATATGCAGATGATTATACAATTGTGTTATATCATATAGGAATTCTTTATTGGAATGATCATCATTAATTACACAATCAATGTGCCATTTGGCCTAAATAACGTAAATGGAATAAACAATTTTTAAAAATGGGGCTGGTTCAGGAATCAGACCTGCGACCGACAGGAGAGCTGCTCCAACGTTGCTCCTATCATTGAGCTAGACAGCCACCGGTAATGCAAAGGTCCAAATTAACTCTGGTTTCTCATCTGACTTACAACTGTTCCTTTTGCTTGTTTGTTTCAACTGTATTTCACTGCAGCCTCCGAGTGAAAATGGTAACTGCAATGTATGCATATATATTACTGTATCATCCATAGACAGTTGTTTCATTGTATTACAACTCTTCAGTTTGGCTATAGAAAATCCGTTATCCTATCCAGTACCATGAGGTAGGATTGAAACCTTCACTTCAGACCGCTGAGCCACGGAACTGGACGGTCAGTAGAGCTGAATTCAAGTGATATATTTATTCAGCTTCTTAAATTCCCTATCTACCAGAGTGCTCTATTCCTATTGAAGAGCATTGCATAAGCTTATAATGAACGCGTTAAGAGTGCTCAACCCTGAATATATATATATATATATATATATATATATATATATATATATATGATCTAAAATATTTTTGCGGGGATAACCACTGAGATAAGGCATTTCGGTGCGATATTTGAAGTTGATTGGATCAGCAGTTCTCAAGAAACCTAATGCAGTATGATTACTTGATAATTGACCATTGTATGAATTCTAAATTAGTCAGCATTTTAGATTATGCAGTGTCGAGTTTGGTTTTTAGGTGGGTGGTCATTGGTTCTCTAAAATCAAAAAAAAAAAAGATTAATAAAATATGCAAATTCTCAATCTAAACTTACGTATGATTTATATCAATTATCAATAGATCTAGATTCAAATATAAAATATCTAGATTAGCAACACTAAAAAAAGTAATCACAATGATTCGAAACCGATGATTCGTACGACGGACGAATCTTCCCATGACTAATATTGCAACTTTTACACACCATAAAGTCTGACCCCCTTTCGAACATGCACCCTTGGAATGAGCATTATTCTGGTCTAAATGAATTATATATATATATATATATATATATATATATATATATATATGAGAGAGAGAAGGGGAGAGAGAGAGAGAGAGAGTACATAAAAAGTGTGAACACACATATAGGTATGTGTATTTGTGTGCATATACGTGTATATGCTGTTATATATGTCAACGTACACGTATACAGCACACTTAAGATTTATGACATCAAAAAATATCTAAAAAAATGAACTAAATGTACACGCAAGAAAAACTATCATCCTAAAATTCATGTTTAAATATTCAGCCAGTCTGATATGCAATAACAGGGACTCTGCCTAAGCTTTTGACATTTTTTTTCCATTAAAAGATTCCACGAAATACAAAAAAAAAAAAGAAAATACATAACAAAAGTTCAAAATCTTGGTAGATGCTTCTAAAGTGAGAACGAGAGATTTAGACAAGGATGGAAATTGAGCACAGTGTACGCAGGTGTACAGCGTATACCTATTCTTTAATTTCTAGATTTATTTCATGTTCAATATCTACTAAGGGGGACATTACCATAGACGTAGTTCCGAAAACCAGATCTTACAGTATACACCGTTCGCAAAACACATTTTCCATCACTGGTCTTAGGGTCGAGCGGATGGCAACAGTGTAATAGTAGACAACTCTCTCTGTCTCTCTCCTATCATTCTTTATTCATGAATTCCCGCAACCAATTCTTTTACCAACCAATTCCATCTCATTTTTTTCCTTTTTTTTCTTTTTTTTTTCGCTTTCTCTGGCGATATGATTGTTTTTTCCTTCAGTTTTGTTTTTAGAAAATGTCATCAAAACTGTCAACAAAGGTCTCTTCAGCATTTAAGATTGTCCGACTGGCTATGTTCGTTTAATGCATATAGGCCGCTCCAATGGAGCTAGAGGGCTGATCACTAACTCTACGTTATATAAAGAAAAATACATTTTTTTAGAGGAAAAAATTGAATTCAAGGTGGAAGCTCAATTTGCAACACGATTTCATGTTTGCTTAACTGCCCATTCAGCATTGCACGAACAGCAACATTCACGTTTGTTTTTGTGAATATTTGGAACTTTTAGATGATCACTGCCCAATAAAAGTCGAATGAAGGAACTCAGTCTTTTATCACTTTAATTTTCTTTAATTATTCCAAATTGATCACCCCAGCATGATAGAGTTCCAAAAGACGATGGTTACGAGATAGTTTCTATTGTTCTACTAACCAAAAGATGTTTTTTCCCATCTTATGGCTCCTTCAAAGATATCGTGGCTTTCCCCTCTGGTTTGTTTTTCTTTTTCTTTCTTTTTACTGTCTGTTTAATATGCAAGTAAACTCGGATGTTTGAAACCATTCTCATACTACTTTCGTATTCAACATCGATGAGGTGCGTCACATTTATCCCATGGTTACAAGTCGGATTTCTCCTCGTTACGTTTTGGAGAAAGTGCATTGTAACGACACTCCTTAACCCAATACGTTTACTGGGGTGTTGGATAAGTCCAATTTATTTTAGTCATTTATTCCTTCACGGTAGCTGCTTGTATTTCAGAGGGACGAGGAAATAAGTTATGAACATTTTCCATTCATCTGGTCTCGTTTCATTTTGAAGCTATTCAAAATGTTTTTGAGTTATTTCACTGGCAGATTTTCACTTCCAAATTCATCAAACTATGATTGCCCCTAATGGCAGCGGACATAGACGTCTGCTAGGGAAGGGAGAGACTGGCCTTTTATTTGTCACCCTGAATTATGCGTTCTTATGTAGGGTTTGGGGGTTTGAAAATTGGGATCTCGTAGTCAGTAAAGGATAATAGTTCGGTTCAATTGTTTCATGCAATGCATATATAAAACGATGGTATTGTTCTTCTAATGGAAAAATGATAACTTCAGTGATGGCTGCAGGTTGAAGTACTCGGAGTTTATACCGGTACATTTCAGTTGACTCAGGAAAATTTCGCTGATAGTTGAAATTCATATGCCCCCCATTCGTGGCCTGCACCAGACTCAAAAGCCTGTGAGTTGCTCAAAGAATGGACTGTGGAGGAAATATCTCCATCTTTGTAATGATCATTGATTTTATTCTGTTCATGTTTCATAAATCAAAGGGCCCATTATGTATAACAAATATTGCATAACAGAAGGAATGATTTATTTCATATATTGATTTTCCTACATTATTCATTCATCAATAACTGATCCTATATTTTTTGATTCCATAAATTATGAGTATATCATATGTTTTGGTTTCCAGCAATCAAATGAAATGACAATAATTGCTCATTTGACATCGTAGTTTCATCTTTGAACTTTTCCTTTATTTCTTTTAAACTTTAAAAATTCATACACGAAATTGAATAAATGAATATCGTATAGTATAGCGTTGTCGTGTGCACGATCATGCTGCTTGTGAGAAACACTGGTTGAAATATCAGGAACAGCTATCAGAGATGGTAGCCATTTTTATATGTGATTTGGTTTGTGTGCTTCTTTATACATTATTGTTACTTATGGGACAGCAATGCGATAGGAAGAGACAGACTCGCAAAATGAGAAGCATGCAACGTGCACATGAGAAAATCACACATGGAGATCACAAGACAGCTCAGTATATAAGGAAGAAAACATGTCAGAGACATCATACAATCTATTAGAAAACTTAAATGGTAATGGGCAGGCCTTGTTACAAGAATGACGGACAATCGATGGACATCACGACTCACAACATGGATCTCCAGAGATCACATGCGAAACCAAAGCCGGCAGAATACAAGATGGAGAGATGAACTGGTCAAATTAGAAAATACTGGCTCTGCGATGCCCACGATAGAGATGTGTGGCGAATCATTGGGAAGGTCTATACCAACGACGGACGTTAAAAGACTGATGATGAAGAATTATTTAATAAGGATCACAAGCTCCTCAACTCGGGACGAAGGCAAATAACTAGCATACTCGAGGAAAATTGAAACCTAACAAAAGACAGAGACAGGACTGTCGAACGTGCCAAAGAATTCTACCAAAAACTTTATTCGTCCAAACAAGGACTACAAAACGATGAGCGAGATACGCAAGACACGAGCAATCAACTCGAGGACTTCCCAAAAGTAATCCCGTGGGAGGTGAAAGAAGCCATTAAACAGAAACCAGCTGTCCTCTTCAACTTGTATCCAAAAAACAGTAAAGTTCCAAACGATTGGAACACTGGTATCATAATGCTTTTATATAAAAAAGGAATCCCGAAAGACCTCAACAACTATAGGCCTATAAGCCTACTCAACTGTGTTTACAAACTTTTCACAAATATCATCACCAACCAGATCACAAAAACACTCGATGAAAACCAGCCACGTGAACAAGCTGGTTTTAGAAGAAGCTACTCGACCATGGACTACCTGCACTCGATAAATCAGCTGAAAGAAAAAGCAGCTGAGTATAAACTAGCCGTAGCATTTATTGACTTCAAGAAGGCGTTTGACTCAGTAGAAATCCCCAAAGTCATGGAAGCCATCAGTTAGCAAGGTGTAGATCCAGTATATGTTGAAGTGATGATACATATATACAATCACGGCAGCTCCTTTATCAGGCAACAAAAACTCGGACCCCTTTCAGCTTCAGAAAGGAGTAAGACAAGGTGATACCAGCTCACCTAAACTCTTCGCAGCCTGCCTCGAGATGATCTTCAGAAGGCTAGACTGGGAGAGTAAAGGAATTAAGATAGACTGCGAGTATCTGAGCAACCTTAGATTTGCAGACGACATTGCCCTTTTCGCAGAGAACCTACACGACCTTCAACTAATGATAGATGAATTAAATGAAGAAAGTCGGCCTACACATGAGCTTCAGCAAGACGAAGATCATGTGCAACAACCACATCGAGGATACAAACACGAAGATCAAAATCGAGGACACACAACTGGAAGAAGTAGATCACTACATCCTACATCTACCTAGGACAACGAATCTCCATGAAACCCTCAAAAGAAGAAGAAATCAAGCAAAGAATCACACTAGGATGGCAAGCCTTTGGCAGTGCTAGCTCAACCTTCAAAAAAAATAATATCCCATTAATCATAAAGAGAAGGGTGTATAACCGATGCATCCTCCCAATAGTCACTTATGGAGCTGAAACATGGAACCTAACCAAGAGACAGACCTATAAATTGAGAACCATGCAACGTGCACATGAAAGAATAATGCTGGGCCTCACATGGAGAGACCACAAGACAGCACAGTTCATCATAGAATCCATTAAAAATCTCAAATGAGACATCATACAATCTATTAGAAAACTTAAATGGTAATGGGCTGGCCATGTTGTAAGAATGGCAGACAATCGATGGACATCGCGACTCACAACATGGATCCCCTGAGACTACATGCGCAACCGAGGCCGGCAAAATGTTAGATGGAGAGACGAGCTAGAAAGGTTCAGGAAGTACTGGCTCCGTGATGCCCATGATCGAGAAGTAAGGCAAATCCTGGGGAAGGTCTATGTCCAGCGACGGACGCTAAAAGACTGATGATGATGATGATTATGATGACACTCTCTGCAATTGCATGATCCAACTTTTTGGGCGTGTCCTCGAAACAGATAAGCGTTCAATTGGGGATTTAGTCTATTAGAATAGTCATTCTCAGGATTACTCAGTCTATTAAACACATCCTTTTACTGTATTCCACCATGTTTAATCCACTTACATGCAGAAACTGCCCCACAATTGAGCTTCAACTTCAAATTAAAAAATACATAATCCTCTGTATACGATTGTGTATACAAATATGTATGATTATTTTCCTGTAGATAACAGGCATCTGAAATTTACGAATAAATCTTTTTAGAAAATGCTGATCATTGAATCAAGAAATACGATCCTTTGAATAACTCAAGAGCAACAACAACAAAAAAAAACGGAAGAAAAAATCCCAAAGTAAAATGCTTTTCAATTTTCCTTGTAAACTACATACAAGTATATCGGTTCCCGATTGTAGACATCGTTTTGATATTTCTGAGGTTACAACTCGTAGAAACTCCGAGTAGCACCAGTAAGATTACCATTTGTAATAGGTGTGGCTGAACGAATGCATACGACATTGGTCATAATTCTGCATAAAATTTGTATGAGGCATTCACTTATTATGTCTAATCCGAAAGTTTCAAAAAATTTCGACATTTTCTTTGATTTTTCAGGTTTTCTAGTGTATCAACAAACTTATTCTTCGTTAAATTTCAACTTGATAACCTTCTACCTTATATTTAAGACGATAATTCATCCATTCGTTTCTTGTTGTTTTCTTTCAGGCCAGGGAGAATGTCAAGCTGGGCAAAGAAGAGGGGACAAAGAGGGAATTGGTCTCATGTCTTACATAGCAATTGTAGCGCAGAACGGTCTTTTTCTGTGAAGATTAATGGGATTGCAACTTCTATGATCGTACTAGAACCAGTGTCCCTACCGCGATTTGGTTGTAACAGACATTAATATCTCTAGCAAAGCGTAGCTGATACCTGGTCTTCAGGCAAATATTCACATTTTAAAATAACTTTTAGGGAAATGCAGCTCTCCAGCTGCAAATATACTATTTATTACTAATATATTCTCTTGAGTGTTGAATTTGTTGCGAATTCGGGAATTGCCTCTAGTCAGGCTGGAAAGAAACCCTAGTCTAATATGGCTTCCGGACAAATCGTCGCCTTATGACTTCCGAAAATATGCATGTATTCCAGCAGTAGTGATCAGAAAGTTTCTTTGGACAAATATCAATATAGAATAAAAGGATCCTGTCAAATATAAGCTGTTCCCTAATTCTGATGTAAGTCTTTTTTTAAAAAGCTGACAGAAAAGTTATGTTATTTCGAAATTATTGTATCACATTCGGAGAAATTCAAAAATCCATCCAAGTGAAGAAAAGCACACACCTATTTTTTTTAGATGGGTCCGTGCATCTCTATCTAACGCATTCCGGTTGGTCAGTCCCGTTTATATAAACAACAGAAAGACAAAAGAAGATAACGTATTTTCATTAAAAAAAATCCTTTGAATGTTGCCAAGTATTGTTTGTTGTTATTCATGAATGTTTTGGGAAATGGCTAAACCAGCTAATTCTATTTCCAATTTCCAGCTAACTATATAGTAAAAAACGTTATACATAATTATTCCAATCTCACTTATCAAATGGAATAACCATAAACTAAGACGCCGGTACATACTATTGATGATAATTGTACAATTGAATTTAAACTATTTGTATTTTTCTAATAACCAAATTTTCGAGGAAAACCTTCGCCACTTTCCCCTTATCCTGCTTCTACAACTGCAAATAATAATATCCTGTGTGAACTGATCATCCTCATAAGCAATAGCAAAATTGTATCGATTTTTTTTTCTTGAAAAAAAATGAGTTTCTAAATCTAAATTAAATTCTTACTCGCATAGTCCAGTGGAAGATAGTCGTTTTTATAAGATATTCCTTGTAAGTTATTACTGTTCAAAACTGCGATACAAAAACTAACCAGTGCGATGCCACAGACGTCATGACTTGTCATAGCGACTATTCAGTTCACTGCAACAGAAAGGGCAACTAGTCTTACGATGGTAAGTGATTCAGTCCGATGTCATAGTTGACACACATCACCTTACGGTAGTGCATTAATCTTTCACAAGATGGATACAAAGTGTGTATATCTCCTTTGTTGATATAACAACTAGTGAATGTCAACTATAAAAGTTGGACTTAGCACAAGAGTTACAATGTTCAAAATAAAAGAGAAATCTGGAACAGTCGACACAGAAATTTATTGAAGGTGGAAGATAATTTCATTGATATATGTAGATTAAAAAAAATATCATCACTGTTGACTGTGAAATACCTCTCTGATTTAGCATTTAGACAGGCATTTGTTCTTATTACTATCCCTGATCCACCTAGCCACAGCCCTAGTAAACAGTGAATTATCTTTCTAGGGAGAGTATGTTAGCATAGGATTGAATGAATCAAAGAAGTGACAGAGTGAAACCAATCACACATTTTGGTTTAGTGTTTTTGAATTGTAGAACTTTGTATAATAGAAAGTGATCATAAAAATAACTTGCAAAAGGTTAGAACATTCAAGGGAACATTCAATAAAAGTCACATTTAAAAATCAATTCAAGAAAAGAAAAAAGAATGATACAAAATTCAAACTGGAATGCTCTTTGATCTCCATGCAAACTTCGAATGTATTAACAGGATTATTTCTAATTGAAAGAATTAAGGTAACTGAGTCAAAGAAACGATCCACTGAGCGACAATACCTTTGAATGATACTTTGGCTTCATATTAAGTCGCCTAACTTGTACACCGAACAATAATATTTAAGACGGCCATACTTTCATCAGGTAAGATCGCTGATTTGTTGACTTGAAAAAAAGGAGTTGTAGCCGTACTTTCGTGCATTTACAGTTGGAAAACAAATTTCTTAAATATTCTCTGTACCCCGTGATCCTGCTCTCCCCTAACTGTTGAAAAAATATTTATCCGTTGATTTTACAGATATTTTCATCATTGGAAATTTAGATATTAAAGTCTAACAAGGTTATTTGTATGAGAAAAATGATCGGTTTCCAGAAACTCTTTCGATAAAAATTAGTTGCAAAGTTTAGCAAAAAATATTTTGATTGGTAGTTTGAGGGGCTTTCAAATAAAAATTTCCGTTGAGGTTTTTGAAATGTTCAAAATCTTCACACACATACATTCTAATCTGACAATTGCATACTATTCGCTAATGCAATCATCATTGTAATGATTTACGAGTCTGAAAAAGATCCAACTGCAGGTGCCCTTATCTGTAAAATTCCATAGAAAAAGGAAAAAAAAAAAAAAAAAAAAAAAAAAAAATGTTCATTCCTGATGAGCCGATAATCCTAAAGAACTTAATCAAATTTTAAAATCTGGAGGGTTGGTTGCACATATTTGTTTGAACTTAACGCTTTTTTTTCAAAATCAAAATTAACTCACAGGGCTGAAAACGATGGTATTTTATTTTTTTTATTTTTTCATTTATTTAATTAATTATTTATATATTTCTTTTATTTAAATAGGAATACATATGGTTAAAATATAAACAGAAAATTGATGGAAGTGATAAAAAAGATGTTGCAGGCAAAAGAGCCAAAGTGACAACAGGTCTGGTTAATCACTTGATAGAAACCTTCGCACGATCAACGCCTGCATGCAGTGTTAGAACAATTGACTAAAAAAGGATGTGATCAAGAATAAATAAAGTCTCTTGCCCTTTGGTTGATCACTAGTCAGAACTTGAAAAAAAATCGAAGGGTGAACGTTTGGAACACGCTAGAGACTATTTTAACATACATTTACATTGCAAAACCCTATTTTGGAGGAGAGATTTCAAATCTATTTCCTAGACTTAATACGGAGTGAGTGTAGAAATATTAAGTCCCCTACATCAACTGATGCAGCCTGTATGCAATATATATACATATGTTGCCAGCCAACAAGCCAGCTAGCCAATACAACTTGCGAAGTGAAGAAACCTTCGTCGACATATTTTGGTGACTGCTTTTGATTTAGTTATACATACATAGTGCTAGCCAGCCAACCTATTAGCCTAGTAGACCAACATGAAAACTGAACAAACTTCTGTTGACAACAATGGTGACATTTTTGGTTGACAGTTTCCAATAAAGTTGCCAACTTGGACAGAGGAGCGTTTATCGTGTAAACCAAAAGTAAATCTGTTATCAAAAAAAATTGGATGAAGTTCCTGTTTGTTTTTAACGATAAATAACGATGTAACGACAAATTGATGCATCCTTCCATACATCTCCTATCAATATCTGCTTTATTTAGAGGAAAATTTGTTTCTCTGTCCTTAACCAGAGACTCTTACGGTTAAAGGTATTTTTTTCAAAAATATTCCTTTGCCACCATTGAGTACACGGGACTCTTCCTCTAAAATGTGTTCATAAAACATTGGGTTAAACTGAGAGGCATATACATTTTTGACAGGTTTAACAGCTTTTGGGTAGTGAACTATGAAGTATCAAAGTAAGTATAAAATGGTAAAAACTTGGTCTTGCTCCCATGAAACGGGGATGTATTTGAGGTGTGTAATTGACACAAACACTCGCACACGCAGAAATACATATATGCAGGCACACATTCACACATAAAACTATAATGGGTACAACTACAAGCATGTATACATATATGTGTACATATGTACACACACACATATATATGCATATATTGTTAACGTTTTTGAAAATTTTGCTATTCATAGAGGAAGAATGCACAAAGTTAGGGATATATATATATATATATATATATATATATATATATATATATATATATATATATATTGCAATGTAAGTTTGCTTTTTCTCTCAATTTCTACTTGCATAATGTTCTTGTGTTTTTCAAGTAAGCATTTAAGAATTATATATATATATATATATATATATATATATATATATATATATATATATATATATAAAGGATTTGCTTGACAAAATATTTCATTTTTTCTAATCTTTGGGGGCTCATTTTAGCGAATTCACCAAAAAACAGGGTGAACAAATCTTTTATTTCATCATATTTCATACTATGTTCTCGCTCAACTTGATGTTCAAGGTTGAATGAACCGAAAACTTTTTAACTAAACATGTCATACATATCATATTATATTGTATTCGTGATTCATATATATATATATATATATATATATATATATATATATATATATATATATATATATATATATATATATACACATATATATATATGATATATATATATATATATTTATATATATATATATGTATGTATATATACATATATAAATATATATATATGTATATATACATACATATATACATATATATACATATATATATGTATATATGTATGTATATATATATATATGTGTATATATATATATATATATATATATATATATATATATATATATATATATATACATATATATATGTATGTATATACTTCATAATTTCTTTGGTAATTTATAAGTTATGGATGAAAGACAAGAGAAATTTTTATGATGTTTATGATATTTGATCACCGTACTCAATAATGATCAGATGAAGGCAAATAGAGCTATTAATCTCTTAATTGAATTCAGCAGGATGATCACCCGATGCATGTTAACATGTCTACACCTTACATATTCTTTTTTAATTTTTTACATTGTGATTGTGGAACAAATGACAACTCAAAAGTATTTGATTAATGAATTTTTGTATAATTCAATTTAGGTTAATTGTTTTGAAAACCAATGATGCTTAAATATCATTGGTCGATTTTGAACAAGATCTTCCAAAGATAGATCCACTTTAGCTTTTTTTTGTTTAATAATTTAATTCTATTATTTTCTTCGAAATTTAGTGTCCAGGACTGCAACACATTATTAAACGCATGCCTTGTTTTGGCGATTGCAAAGAAATCAGTTTAAACAAAATATTTCTGCCTTTACCAAGTGATAACGACCAATATCTGTTTGATCAAATACTTATGACATGCAATACACACATACACACACACACACACACACACACACATATATATATATATATATATATGGCAATACATATATAAGTAATATGGTTGTATATGTGTATGTGTGTGTATATGAATAATCAGATCCTTATATATACATATATTAGAGACTATACTGCATACATGTGCATAAATATAGATGCATATGAACATGTATGTGTGTATATGAATATTTAGTTTCCTCTTAAAAAAAGCAAAACATTCCATAGAAATTTAAATATATCCATGATTTTTTCCATTTGGAGTAACTAGTAAAAATGTATTACGTCAACGGAATAAAAGAAATGCAAAGAAAAAGCGTTAGCAGCGCCTAATTACCACTATTATTTATAAATGTTTATTTTTAAAATGAATGCATTTCTCACAAGGGCATCTCCAAGGCAGAATTTGACCTTTGAATAGAAGAGCTGATAATTCTCGGTTTTTCTTTCAGGCATTTTTTATTTTGATTGCAGTTGATGAATTGTACATGGGATTTTATTTTCTCCATTCGAATGGCATGAACGCAGATCTTTGAGAAAATGAGCTGCTTTTTTGTTTTGTTTTGCTTTTTTTTCTTCCGGTGCGTAATTGCATTTATATATGAATAAACGTCCGTATTTGTAGATGCTTTTCCACATGATATTTCTATCCAGATACTATATTATATACATGGACAGTCACATGGACATACTAAAACATTGGGGGTAACAAAACACACAGGTGCACGCACACGCACATTCTTGTGAACGCGCACACTTTCGATTTCAAACGCACGCACACGCATGTACACTCACACATACACACACACACACACGCACATTCATTTATATATATATATATATATATATATATATATATATATATATATATATATACATACGTCATTTAAAAGACTTTACAGCTTTAAACACTAAGCATTAAAAAAAAACTTTTTTGTGTCATTTTAGTCACTTATTTCGTGATGTCTGTCAATGTAATTTATGCGATTTTCTTCAGTGTATTTTCTCTTCTATTTAACATATGCTTTGTTATAATGATACAATGTATGAATTTTCTCATGTTCAAGTCATCAGTCAATTACTGTTTCGGAGACTTCAAAAATAAAACACTTATATATCAACATGGCACCTCAGCAGTGGTGATCAAATACCACATTCCTATATGCAAAGTTTTCCTATATAGCTTACGTCGTACATGTAGTTTGTTATTTTATATAAGGCATTATGAGTATCGTATATTGATATTATTTATTACTACGTATCATTTTTTTTTGAAACGGAGCTTAATTACTTAGTTTACCAAAAAACGTATTTGACGATGAAGGATCAATAAGAATGACAATAGACGTGACTGGCCGTTCATGCCATTTCTATTGAATGTTCACCCATGTGAGTATTAGATGCGTTGTGTAGGTGTTATTCTCAGACTGGATATAAACCAACGCATGATATCATCACAATATTTAAACCAATGTTAATAGTTTTGATCTGTTATAATGCTTTATTTCAGCGTTTCTAACATTAAGAATTATTTTTACTCTCTCATTATACTTTGAGTCTTTTTTTTTGTCCGTCATGTTTCAGGGTTTCAAATTTTACAATTTTAACAACATAACTATTATATAGACATTGGTCATATTATCGAGCAAAATAACTCCATTTTTTACATGGAAAATGGCTAAAATGCTATTCATAAGGTGACTAAATGCATTTAAAAGGGCAAAAGAAATAAAATGAGAATTTTCCAATCAGAGTATTGAAGATACAAACTCAGGTGTTGATTCTGAAGGATGTTTTTGTGGGTTCAGGTAGATGATATTGCCCCAAAGAGAATATATCTAAGTAAAAAAATTACAATACATTTCTATTTGGGTTTCAGTAGCATTGACACAGGACAGATAAATGAGCATCTTGAGTGATATTAACCCTATTGATTGCGACAGGAGCAGCTAAGTTACCTTGTTCCAGATGAGGGTGTAACATCGAATATACTGGTGGGAGTGATTGAGGTTGAATAGTTGGTTTTCCCCAGAGACCCTTTTGGTTGGAGTCACAGGTAAAGGAACATAATAACAAACAGAAAAAAGTCATCAATTACTTTATGTGTGAGGGCGTATGAGAGTTACTGACGGAAATGAATTTATAAAAGAAGCAGGCATTTAAAATTAGGACTCCTCAGAAAAAAGATATCGTTGGATATTAGTTGACAAGGCGACCTAGAAAATACGACAGGAGCAAATTTGATTTCATCTTCTTAAGAAATGCGTCAACAAGAAAAAAGTTTAAAACTTCAAATATGACAACATTATGAATTTGATGAAGTAAAAGTAGAAATAGTTTTGACAGACGAGTGACAAGACTTTATTCTTTTTTTCTTTTTGGTTTCTCTAACATTACTAACGATAGATTATTGTCTTGCTCGTGAACAACAAATGAAAGAAAAGCTGAAGTAATATTTTAGTGAGGATGGGTGGTTGAAGAGTGAAATGATTCTAGGATAACTTTAGAATTAAATTCAGACAACCACAACCACATGAAAAAGAGTTCATGGATATATTTGAATTCATCTAAGATTATTTTTCCCTAAGATACTGCTAGGGAGGCCGGACGAATCTTTGAGAAGCTCTAACGAATATTTTGAAGACAAATACTCGACAATCAAAATCGAAAAAAAAGAAGAATAAGAACATTCTGATAGTGCTAAAATGAAGGTTATACAAACAATGCATCCTCCCGATAGTCACCTATCAAGTTGAAACATTGAACTCAAACGAAAAACTGATCCTTAAACTGAGAAAAATGCAACGTGTGCAAGAGAAAGTCATCTGAACACAACATGGATGATCGCAAGACAACACAGTATATGAGGAAAGACGGATGCTAAAAGGATCACGATAATAATGATGATGATGATGATGATGATGATCTCTGACGACAGACGCTAAGAGGCTGATGATGTTGAACTTGAGGGATACATCAATTCAAAGTAGTGGGTAAGTGCTAGTTTTATTAGAGGATTGTTACCTCTGATTGCAAGCATCTATCGTTGCAGATAGAGAAGAAAAAAATTCTCTAATGTTACAAGTTGATTGGTTAGCTGATATTGAATAAGGAGAAGTGGTGAACGGCATCGAAAACGACATCGGCGAGCAGAGTCCAATCCCCACATGGGGCAGTTTTGCGTTCACTTCTTAAAAATGTACCTCGAGAACTGGATGAGTCCACAACTCCCTTGACCAATCTATGGGTAGAAGGCAGGGCAGTTGCAGCTTTTAAATCCAATAAGGAAGTCCAAACTGGGTGTCAGTATTGGAACTCATTGGTTGAATAAGGAGTAGAGAGTTTGATTTGCCTAATTCAGGGAGAATTTGCCCCAATCTTGCACTTGCCCCGTGCGCCCTCGGGAGTCAGATTAGTGTTACCAGCAACATAAAAAATAACTAAAACTGATTCAGAAACAGTGATTGTATGTAAATCACTCATTTGAGAAATGAAAATAAAATCCTGTCCCGGTGTGTCGTGGGACACGGGAGTAACTGAATGAGGGTAATCGTATCTATACAATGACTAGTGCAAAAATACATTGTGCTACCACATTATGATAAGTCGAAGGAAAATGATGGGGTGCCTTTGTCATTTCCTTCCATGACAACTGCAAGTGTGTAAGCCTGTTATCTCATCCCTCCATCTTATATCTTATATTTTCCACTCTGATTACTGTCTCAATCTGTTCGTTTTTTTTCATTACTTTCACTAGGTAAATATATTCGCCAATTACCCTGTATTATTTGACAATTTATACTTAATTTTACATGGAGAGATCTGATCTAAATCATTTCAATAACTCAAAAGATATTATAAAAGGCGCGAGTGAAAAAATACAATTGTGTAGAAAATGAAAAATGTCACCAAAAGAAACAGCGATTTCTAAAATGTTTGTAAAAATGAAACTGAATCTGTGAAGACACGAGACGGCGTCTTCTAATTTTTTGAAACCGACACACGGACACAAAACGTCCACGCATGGTAAAATATTCAATATAGCAATGACAATGTTTCCTAATATATTCTTATTCGCATTTTTCTTAAAATAAGCCAAATTTGAAACGACACCATCTCCCTTATCAACATCGTTTCATTCAAAGTCGGTTTGTTATAACATGGATGAGAAGGAATTAGAATATACGAAATATCAAATTTTTTCAGTGGAATTACGGATAAAAAGATTTTTCTGATTCGACTTTACCTAATTGCAATATCCCCACGTTCATCATTATCAGTCTTTTATCGTCCACCGCTGAATATAGACTTCTCCCAGGATTCGCCATTCCTTTCAACCGTGGGCGTCACGGAGCAAGTACTTTCTGAATTTGTTTTGTTTGACTCACCAATTTCGACCCTGCTGATTTCTATCTTCATTTAATGATTGATCGTATCAATGTTTTTAAAGGAAATGAGATAAATCATTTCTAGATATAAAGACAATTGTAAAAAAAATTACTTATAGGTAAAGCTCCCTTCAGCTCCTACAAGTCATCACTATTCTTTTCGTGTCCGTCGTTGGACATAGACCCAGGATTCGCCGGACCTCTTTATCATTGGCGTCGCAGAGTCAATACTTTCTTAACATGTCATTTTATATTTTGCCATCCAAAGTTTTGCATATATCTAGGGATCCACGTTGTGAGTTGTGATATCCATCAGTTGTCTGACATTCTTGCAACATGACTTACTCATTACTATTTGAGTTTTCTAATAGATTTTTCTATATCCATGACTGCTGTTTTATTCTCTAGCGGTTTTTGTCGAAGTAAGGGTGCACATAAATGGTATTCTATGCATATTCTCTTCCCGTTGCCACAATGATACGTGCGCTGAATCTTTGATGGTGCCTCGAGGCAATTGAGGTACAACTCATCTCTGAGAGCTGACAAAACTGCATTTTTATTATTTTTTCAATACAAATTATTCTCACATACGTAAAATTTCTTTCAAAGAAGTAATGTGCATAGGTTATATATACTTGGAACTACTTCTTTCTGATCGTTTTTCCATCGAATAGAAAACAATTAGTATTTTTTCATATGTGACGAAATTTCGAAAATTATTATTATTATTATTATTATTATTATTATCATTATTATTATTATTATTATTATTATTATTATTATTATTATTATTATTAGCAGCAGCGGCAGTAGTAGTAGTAGTAGTAGTAGTAGTAGTAGTAGTAGTAGTAGTAGTTATATTTTTCTCTTTTGCTTATTAGAATAAAAAATGCAGATATCCGGTATTCGGAAATCCGACTTACTATTCAACACAAATAGTTAAGTAAATGAGTTTTTTAATGATAAATTATATTATCAATAGTAAACTCATATTCACTCATTTGATAATAAACTTTTTGTGCCCATATCAATTTGTATGTGCACGCAAACGCACACAGCTTAGTGGGGATCATACATACCAAGGATCCAAAGCCTAACTTGATTAAGTGTGGAACACTGAACAAAATTTGCACTCACTACTCAGCAGTTAGATTTTTTCTAGATTAGCTCTCAACCATAAGGCAGGGCACCCATGAAGTGTGTAGCTCAATGATAAGAAAGCATTCATTTTACACAAAGCGTTTTTTTTTTAACAATCTGCTGTTAATTCTGTGTCAAATGCAAGGTACAGACATCATGATACAACGAACCAGTTTGTTTGGTTTTTGTAGACTAAGGAAAACGTTTTGAGACGACAGTCTTCAACTGAATGTAAAAACGAGGTATAAAAGTGGATTGTATAAAAGTAATAGAGAATATATGCATAATATGCAAATGTCGTTGCAATATTTTTATTTCGTAAGGATAAGAAGGAGATAAAAGTGGGAAGAGTAAGACAATGGAAAATGATATAACCAAAGCTCTTTACAGTCAGCTATGAAAGCACCTTGTAAAAATCAAACCGGTGACCATCAAGGTAGTTGCTTCAAATAAGTTTCACTCTGAATCATCGAGCTAAACAGACCGAAGGACAGGCAAATGTTCAAATACCCACAAGGTACTGTTTTCATATAGCTCATTCATTGTCCATGTCCGCTCTGTAGCTGGAGACAAAGTATCATTAATGAACGGATATGTAATCCTATAGAATGTTTGTAAATGCATTATAACATTTGAAACTCTTTTTGAAATGCAGTAATTTTCTCATAGATTGTTTATTTTATTTATACTACCTAGACCGAGTGAACCATCCATATATATATATATATATATATATATATATATATATATATATATATATATATATATATATATATATACATATATATATACATATACATATATATATATGTATATATATATATATATATATATATATATATATATATATATATATATATGTAATGAGTGCCAAATAAATGACAAATACGCACATTAAACTCATACTTATATATATATATACGTATACATATCAATTTTTCAAGCATATGTATGTGTGCGTAGATAATTATATCCATGAGAAAAAATGAGCTTAGAACTGATTTTAGATACAAAATGCATAAATATTGTTCAGTTCTAACTTATAGAGTAAGAAAAAAAGAAGAGATAATAGGTTTTAGAGCATTGAACAATGCACTTTTTGAAATCTCAGCAGTAGGAAAGTCAATTTCTTTTTATCGATATTTCTTTTTTGTTTAATCGATCTGACATTTTGCAAACTTCCCGTACAACATGTAGGAAAATAAAACTCAATATCAGAGCAAATATCTCAACACCTGGAAGTATACAGATACAGATTACACCCTGTATATCTAGTATGTACTCATTGCTTCAAAAATGATGCAATCGTCTATTTGACAAGTTCCATTTAACTTATTTCGAACGTAAAACTGATTCCAAAGAAACAAAGATTGTAAAGTGTAGGTTATCATATGTTGAACTTGATTTTGTTCAATCTGAGTGCAGGTTCGTACCATTTCATTGCATAAAATCTATCATTACATTGAAAAAGATACAGCTGACATCGCGCAAAGGATTGGATGCACAAATGAGGCTGGCAAACGATGCAATCATTTCAACTGGAGCGAACTGTTGTCTCTGAGTAGTTATTCAACAGGAATAATATAGTTGCATTAATCTTACTCGTGCGAGGATTATAATATCTCATCCTCAGTTTTGTATAATTAACTCAATAATTATATATATATATATATATATATATATAAAACAAACTGTATATTCGAGGAAAACGCTTCATCCAACCTGAAGCAACAGAACTAAAAATTTGCATCGAAACCAATGAATATATGTACAACAAAAGATATTTTCCGGATTTGATACGTTTATCAAATCCTGTCTGTTGTTGAAAGATATAACAATCCAAACAGTGGCCTAACGTTCCACAGTCCAGCTTACCGTGGTGTCATTCAACCCAAGATATAGACAATTCAGAAGTTTCATCTAATAATAGTCCTAAAACGCATGAGTATTGATGTTGTCAATTCGAATATATCAAAAAGAAGTCGTAGAGTGCTTTCTTTAAGTGCTGAGGTTAAAGATCTCGACTTTGCAAGGAATGAAAAAAAGCGTAGACTGGGTTTTGGTGAGATCAATGGTACGAACAAATTTGCTATCCCCCACGAAACTTTTTATTCCAGTATTGTAATAAATATTCGGTTTCATTATCAGTCATCTCTGCCAATGACGTTAGAGAGGTATATATATTTGGTTGTGTCCTTCCAATTTCAGTCTGTCCGTCAGTCTGCTCAAATATTATCTCCGATGAGATGTTGAGGGAAGATTGACAATGGTGTTAGGAAGAAATGGTTGAATTTTTCGAGTGGATTCAGAATCTCCTTGTTATTGCAGATATATTCTCCTTTTTTTTTCATGATATATATATATATATATATATATATATATATATATATATATATATATATATATATATATATATATATATATATATATATATATACGTGCATCACTGCCAACATGATCTCTTCAAAATTCTTAAAGTATTTTTTAGATATTTGATGGAATGCATTACAATACGTTACGGAATGAATGATTACATCTCGGGGCAGATCCATGCACAATCTTACTACCCCTGAAAAAAAAGCTGGTAGAGATATACGGTCTCAGAGTGCTTTTTATGTGTTCATTTGAACATCCCTATATTTTGCCCAATGAATGGATTAAGTGTAATATAGGCGCACTGAAAGATGTAGTCCCTGACACCAACTTATAAGCTTACTTAGTTAAAAAAAAAATGGAAGTAAATTTCTGATTATTAGATATAATAAATATTTCTTTGAAATAAACTTATAAATTTAAGGATACTTTTGCTCAAGTTGTTCTACATAACACGCTTCTCAGTACATGCTTGTACTGGGTTTGGTAAATAAAGTCTATGACGAAACTTTAAAAAGATATGTTATTCATTTTGTTTTTTTTTAATCAACCGGAAAAAATTACATGACTTGATATTTTTTGGCAAACTGCATATGTAAATTAGTCTCACCTATTTACTTTTTTTTCTAATTGATTCATGTAAGTAAATACGGCGTAGGAATTTCTTGGTTGTACACACTGCATTTAAGAGAAACTATTTATTGAAAAATCGTAGCCATCCAAGAATCGGAAAGTTCTATCCAGTTTCATAAATGAATATGTTTATGTTCTTGTATGTTTGTTTGTCCTACCTCTCCTAGCCGAACCATTTTGAGTGCAGACTTGAAAATTGGAATCAATATTCCGATAGACTCCCTCGAAAATTTCTCTTTTATTTTTGGTAAAAGGCCTTTTCGAAATGTTTGACCATCAACTGGTAGGTTTATTGATAACATCTCTATTTTACAAAATCAAGATGTATCTAGATTAAAAAAAACAAACTCTATTTTAGGTGTTATTACCGGGGTTGACACCAAGGGTGTCATAAACAGAATTTATTTCGACCATATTCATTTTTCAATGGACATGTTCTTTTTTAAATATTGACTCTAGGGTTATTCAATTATTGACACTGACGGTGAGTTCAAGTTAAATTGCACTTACTTTACTCCTTGCACTTCAATTTATATTCTTCTACAGAAATTGAAATCATACTTTTGTTCAATCAGAAAGTAGCCAAGAACTGGATACAGTCCAAGTCTGAATTGAATGGCGTCTGCTCTTTCTCTACAGACAATTGACCATCACCTCCAGGGCGTAGCGTGTGGAGTTCCTGGGATATCCAGTCGTCAAAATCCATCCGTCGGTCTTGGTGATGGATTCCATAGGAAATCAGTGTGTTCTACATCCGGCAACAGCTTGGCTGCAAAAGGTACCGGAAGGACGTCAAATTGGGCGGCAAACTGCCTCGAAAGGGGTTCTAAAACCCGGTCTGGAATCAGCATTGTCCTTTTCCTAGATCTTTTTCTTGATCGAGATGGGTGGTACTAATCTTTACTTGACTCAGTCGGTTGGTATCGATTTTTACTTAGTTAGGCTAGGCAATCACATCATTCAAAGAGATCTTGGGTACACTCCTGGGAAGACACTAGCAGGCCTGCGGTTTAAAATGGTTTAGATCCCATGATGCTTCAGGAGTAAATGTTGTTTAATAAATTATTGTAAAACCTTCAAAGAAAGATTTGGTATTCTCCCGAGCAGAACAGCGCAAGCCCGTTGATTCAAATGACACAAGGCACATGGTATTTGGAAAATAAACACAGTTTAATAAGTTCCTTCATCCATATCTGTAATTCTTTTCTAACCTGTCAATCTTAACTTGTTTCTATGGAGTGATACTTATTTTTACTTAGTGAAGATCAGTACAACTGGAAACAACTAAGTGACCTTAGTGGTGTTGATTTTTATTTCATACTACTGAATCAAGCTCTAATTCACAGCATTTTATCTGACGAAAGTCGAATCTAGATATTTCCTTCAGCTGTACTTGCAGTATAAGGCTTGGAAGACTATATAAAAGATTGACACATTTATGTACCTCTGTTATCAAAAACCATTTTTCTTTGATACTCAAAAACTAACTTGTTAAAGACCTGTCTCTTGGCCACATTGGTGCTTACTGAAAATCTCATAGTGGTGGGCTGGGTTGTACCTGATTTCCACTGTCACGTACGGACGGACATTTTCTGAATCGAAGTAGAATGTCCGAAAAGAAAAAAAAAAAGGAAAATATTTGTTAGAGCAGGCAATTTCTCCTACTTTCGATTTGTATCCCTTTTTGTTGACTAATTCTTACCAAGGTGACTTATTCCCTTCTCCTACAAATGTGGTTGGGAGTAAAAGAAAAAAAATTCAAAATGAAAGGTTTAATGGATAATGAGAAAAAGAGGAAGAGAGAAACACATTTCATTGCTACGTCAACAATCAATGAAAGGGAAAAGGAAAGAAACAATGAGAGAAAGAGGGTGGGGGGAAAAGGTATCGAGGGAGAACGATAGAGACAGCGAGAAAGAGAAAATGCAACGAGAGAGAGGGGGGAAAATTGAAGAGAAAAAGAATAAGAAAGAAAGAGAAAATAAAAAGATATAGGAGCTAGATGGAATTACCTGGTGCCGCTAAACAGATTTTTTTTTATAATTGAAAATGGTATGAGGAAGAAATGAATTAATTACTTCTTTGTTTTTCATCTTTACCATAATTCTTTTCATTCTTTCTCTACATATCCCTGTCCTAACCGACCACTGAAGAAACTTTTGAACACACATTCTCTAAATGAGTACGGATGACTTTCTTTTTTTTTTAAATTCAGGATAGTGGCTGGAAGAGTCGCTTTCAGAGTGGAGTTCGGTCCTTGAACAGTTTTAAGGATTTTGTTTCTCATGACATTTCTAAACGGAATCAAAATATGTAGTGGAAATTGCTAAAATAAAGAAAATACATTTCCATACCTTGATCTTTTACAAAACAATGTTCTTTTCATAAAATGAACTCTTGTCTCACCTCACTTTATATATATACAAGAAAAGCAATCAGGTTTAGAATAAGTGGAAATGAAATTAAATACATACAGGTAGAAACACATACAAATACAAACACATGCACAGATAAGATACACACTTATACAAATACACATATACATGCACAAAAAACACATACATGCACCAACACACATACACACAAACTCACACATGTATAGATATGTTGGTATGAGTGTATGGAATTAACTATGACATTTTTGGTGATGAAGTGAAATTTAAGTGTTTAGTTTTCTATTCTGACCAAAAATAAATGGCCCTGTAATTAGATACAATTATTTACAAAGAAACATAGAATTTTTAGTCTATGTGACATTATATTTTTCTCTTCTTTTAGAATTTATTTTCATATATTTTTTTAACTTCATTTCTTATTTCATTTATTCCTACTTTGATTTTGTTGTTAATTTCAGTGCCATATTGCAAGCCTCACTTTCAACTAGATTTATTAATATCAGCCAATTTACTCATATGATCAACTGTACAACTTGAATGTTTGAAAATAAAATTTTATTTCAGGCGATTGATCATTTCAACTTCATTTGCCCCTCTTTATGGCTTTTATTTCTTCATTTATTCTATTAGAAGAAAAATATCATTCGTTAACACCAGTTCGCTGCTCTTTGCGAAAAAAAAAAGAGTTCGTAATTTTTAATAAGACCATAATCATTTTTTCTACCGCTTACTTTTTTCAAATAAACATGCTACCCTTCCAAACCCCGACCACTACATCATCAGTTTTATTCCTCTTTTAGTTCATTAAAATGATTTTGGCTGTTGTGTTTTGTTTTGTTTTGTTTTTCATTTGGCTGAAATAACATCGTTTTTTCCGCTGCGGCGAAATATCGTGAAACAAAAAAAGGAAACACATAAACAAACTATTTAAATTATCGCATAAAATATATACAAATAAAAACATCTGTGGCACGTAAAGTGACAAAAATGAATACATGGTACAAAAAGGCGATTTTTATGAGGGCAAAGCAGGAACCAAATTTGAAAGAATAGACTTTGATATAATAAAATTAGAACTTGAGTGGTACTCTATCCAAGCGATCTCGTAATTCTTATGTTTTTTTTTTCTAATATACAACCAACGATCAATGTAGAATTTACCATAAAAGGGCAAGAATTACATCAGTGAAATCCAGGTCCAATTAGATAGGTTCTAATTGAACAAAACAAGAAGTGTTTGATTTATTTTAGGAAAATACTAGGAATATAACTCTTTCATTTAATAAGCATATTGCTGATTGGAAATAATTGGAGTGCTTGAATGAAATCGTTACAACTAGATGAGAATAACAATAACACCAACACCAACAAAAAAAACAAAAAACAAACAAAAAAACACTCAATCATTTAATTTACAAACTTTCTCGCTATATTTCTCTTGGAGGTACCATTATTAGTACTTAAATTACTGATTATACACTCATTGAAACATACTTCCTACGTACAGTGTAGAAAGAAAATCTGAAATCTTTTCTTTTTTAATTTTCACGAGAAAATAACAACGAGGAAGAATTTCCTAGAATCGGCGACTCAGTATCTTAGATCACCGTTCTTCAAAGTAGGGGTCCCCACCTGTAACTGGGTCGAAAGTTCTGTTGACTGGGCCAGAGGTTCATCATAAATAAATGGCTGGTAATGGAGAAAGAGATTGTTGATAATCAGATAAATTGAGATATGAAATATTAATATTTCTGATAATATTTTATTACCTTTGTCATCGATAATTTATCTGTTAAACCTCAGGAATTTAATGAGAGGTATAGGGTAGGGGATAAGGGGTGGTAGTCAAGACGATTCACACGCCTTCAGTACACTGAGTACGTTCTACTCATTTACGACTTCGAAATGAACAGGAATTTAATTGCTTGAGGATGTAAAATTTTTTTTCGTTGTATTAAGTTTATAACCTAACCCTGATATAAATCATTTATTATGAGTCAAGGGTCATGAAGTTACTTAATACACATGATTTGTTTCACGATCAAGAAGTATGATTAATCCTATCTGAGATAATAGATAGATATTAGGCATTTACTTCTACAATGTTTTCTGGTTCCTCTCATGAATGAATGGCTTCCGTTCTGTTTCTACGGACAATAGAGGGTCCCCTCCAGGGTGCATGGATAGTGATCCTTGATGCCGAGTCGTCAGGATACCTTTCAAATGTAGTCCAAAAGAAATAAGATAACGATAAATCTGGCATCGGTATTCGGAGAGCCGTCTTATCACATTGATAGGGGCTTTACACTCAGAGCTGTCCTTATCTTTGACTGTTGCCTTTCAAAAACAAATATGTACAATCTGTCCGACCATTTTACCCATAGCTGAATGTGTCTTGGGTGAATTCGTGTCTTTCCTTTGGGCATTTGTACGAAATGAACATAGACAATACCGAAATGAGTTTGAACTTGGGTCACCGTTTTTAATGTCTGAGCCGTTACCTTCTATGTTAATCGCACCTCTGCTGCCCTCATAGACGGATAACATTAGAGTAGACTTTTGATAGGACCATATTGAGCTAATGAATATGATTATAGGATTTCCTATAAATAGTGGTGTGTTAAGCCTCTAATAAATCAGAAATACTTTACCTGAGTATGTCCTTGATATGTGATTCACATCTTTGGTCTACTACACTGTGGCAACATATTTGTGCTTTTTTGTCCTTTGGTAACGGGTACTTTTTTTTCTTCAAATTAGTGGAGGAGCTGGGCCGGTTCGACTTCTTTTCCCCATAAAGCAATGGTACACTGAGGTGGGGGGGGGGGGTGACACTCTTATGACTTCCTAAGTCTATCATATTTTTATTTATTAAATCAAAATTCACTAAACCTTGATGACTCCGAAGTGACGTGCAATAATTCACTTTGTCCTCCTCAGACCTTAAGTTTGAGAGTTTGCACAAAACCTATAGGTACTTTGCATCTCTAACGGGACATCTTATTTGTGAGATGGTCCAAATTTTCACCATCCAAATGAGGAAAACAGGATATGCCTTGGAGTGATAAGCATCCAGTAGATGAGAAATTCGTTGAATTTCAACTCTCAATGAACATCGTTCGGTAAATCGAATGGCAGTTCAGTTGCACCTTGTTCTTTTCGATCTTACCTTACATCGTTCGAAACGACTCAAGGCAGTGTCGAGAATGTTTTAATAGATTTAAGGGAACGTTCCATTGTTTGAACTGAGCGTCGTTATCTTGACTAAATTTGTGATATCAATAAATGGCAAAACTATTGTATGATGATAATCACAACCAACACATGCGAAATAATTTTGCACTTATTAATTAGCAAAAAATAAAATAAAGAAACAAAAATCCTCATTAATCCTCATTTACATTCATTAAAACACCAATTTTAATTATCAGCAAAATAAATAAATCATAGCCACCTCTTTCGACCTGGATGGGCGAGAGTAATAAGAGCCCACTAGCCTCCATGAAAGAAGGACAGCTTATATTAGCATATATCTTCTTAGGAAACAAAAATTACTAGTCAATAGATAGAGCAAAGATATCACTCCCTAACGTTTAATCTGACACACAGGTTTACGCTGAGTTATGTGCGTCTGGCTGATAACATCCACTGACCCTGGAACCTGGTACAAATCAACCTTCAATACCTCAAATTTTAATGATCATAATCACTTCAATCACCTGAGCAATCTGCAACACCTGCGTGCCAGACTTTTGGTGAAAAAGGCAAAAGATCATATAACTTGTGATAAAAATGACTGATTCTCTTCAAACGATACTTCAGTGACTAGGCCAGTGATAACTCGAAATTCACTTATATATCAAGTTGGTCCACGAATTAATTCACCTTTTTTTAATCACAAAACGAATTTATATTGATATGAAATGACTGAGATAGATAGATATCAATAGATTGAGAGAGACGGATATGGAGAAACTGAGATACTCACGACCAAATTAAGCACATCGTTGAGGGAGGAGATAATGTTTGGAAAAAAAATTTCTGTGTAGAGATGGATGACATATAATAATAGGCAACTTTTTAATTGTTTTTTTCTGTTCCTGTAAAGTGTGCTACTTTTTATCATTTACGACTCCAAAGTATAGAAAACATCTGTTGTCCCTTTCAACGATTGCTTTTGTGACTAGGATGGAGATGTTTTGTAATTTACCTATTTTGCCTAAAACAACTTAGTGGAAGTATTCGAAAACCCTAAATCTGACCAAAGTTCTTGAAAATTGTTTTATAAGGCTTAATTTAACGAGTAATGGATGCATCGAGGCCTCCAAGGCGCCAGGCAGAGGCCTTTGCGTGATTTTCTGAATTGCCACCTTGAACTCCAGTGGCCATTGTTTCGGTAGTGCACAAAGGCCCCGACCTTGTTGTTTTGCAGGTGAATCAAAACTTCCAGAATTTGTTTCAATCCCCGATAGGCAGGCTGAATATGCCTTGCAAGCCTTGAACATCGCTGAAAAAAAGGTCAAAGTCAGTGTCTTCGTTGGACTCCGGATAAAGAATGTTCTGCAGCTCAAAGAATTCCCAAAGAAGCTAACTAGCAAGGAGAAAGATAGGATGTTACAGGGTAATCACAGGGCCGGATACTATGTAGGGCTGGTTGGTGGTGATCTGCAATGTAATGAGCAGCTGGTTGGCACTCGATTTCTATATCCTACACATTCTTATAAATTCCAAGAAAGTCAGGCGAGCAATTCTATTAGGATTTACGGGATTTGAACACCAATACCATGGGACATGTTACGAAAATATTACCCGGTATCAAATTTTTGGATCTGTTTTTTTAAAGTAAATTACATTAAAATCGTAAATCTCGAAAAACTACACGCTAATAAAACTTCTGAGTGAACTGAGTGTTAATTTATCTTCACATATTACTGATTTTCTGAAAAGGGTATAGAGTAAAAAATTATTCCCGTACAATCGTAAATAGGTACATTCCAGAATACTGGTCATATGCCACAAAAACAAACTTTTAAGCGTTTTGAAATACATTTTACAAATGAGCAATTCGAAAGTAACTATTAGTATCATGTAACAAAACAAGCGGTGTTAGGTGAAATTGATTGGCTGCTGTATCTACACACACATTCATATGGACACATACACACGTATATATATATATATATATATATATATATATATATATATATATATATATATATATATATATATATGTGGATATACATACATATATAAACATACACATACTTACATCACACACACACATATACATGTATGTGTGCACACGTATACATCCATTTATACATATGTGTGTGAATATATGAACACATTTGTATATACATACATAAACCTTCTTACATATACACGCACTCACTCAAACCCACACACAAACACAGACTCACAGACACGTATATATATATATATATATATATATATATATATATATATATATATATATATATATATATATATATATATATATATATGTATATATATGCGAAGATGAGTATTCCCCTTAGCATATATTTGGCTATGAACGTCTACAATATCAAGGTTTGGGTCATAAAGAAAATATTACTTTCAGGTTTGTCGATATAGCGCACTCCTAGTGACTGCGCTGACATCTTTATTAGCGCTATCTTCTCCCCCTTGTGAACTAAAGATTTCTTCTTTCCGTGTTTCCAGTCAATATGTCTGAAGATGAACAAATAACGATTTTTCTTTACTTTCAGTTTCACTTTCTGTTTCGAAGTAATGACGTCAGGAATGCTCGTTCGATTAAGCCAGTCACATGGTAAAGTAAATTAAGAAAAGAGGATGATGCGACTTGTGTCTATTTTCAATATACAATATTCAATATTGAGTTTTAGAAAATGGTATGTTTGTGCTTGGCAATTATCATCATCATCATCATCATCATCATCATCATCATTATTATTATTATTTGTAGTAGTAGTAGTAGTAAATGTTGCATTTTCACAGAAGTAGCTTCATAGTCACTGCTGGAGTGTGAGTGACAACAAGTCTCCTTTAGTCTAGAGTCTCACTATTCACACTATCACAGTCCATAGTAATGCTGTGGAGTACGGTTTCACACTAGTTGTGGTTATTGCTGAAGGCTGAGTGACAGTAAGTCCCCAGCTCTCTTCCTCTCATATTGTCTTTATCTGTCACAGCAACGTTGTGATTTCACCGTCTCAACCATGCCTTTTTCTCAGCAGTTCGGTCATTATTTCTTCATCATAATTATTATAATCTACTGAGGAATGATCGATAACGCCCCGTTTGTTAGAATGCTAAAAGGAAGATAAAAAAAGGTGTCTGTGTGTTGGGGATGGAGGTAATTCTTGAAAAATATTATATGATAATGTTTAAATTGCAGAATGCATCGAAAGGTTATTTTCACGCTTGAATTTTGATTGATAAAGATATGTATGTGCATATTCATAAATATTTATATATATATATATATATATAATGTCGAACATTTCGTGTATTGTAAAATCATGTTGAGTTCTAAAAATTAAAATCGGTCTTTCTTCTTCTTTATTATCATTATTATTTTTATTCTTATTGATAATATCAGAATTATTATTATCATCGTTATTATCATCATTATCATTGTTTTAAGCATTATTAATATTATCATAGTTATTAAAATTATCATTATGACCTTTATCAATATTATAAACATTATTATTGATATTATCAGTATAATCATTATCATCATTAACATTATTATTTGCTTTATTATTATTATTGTTGTTGTTGTTGTTGTTGTTAAACTGCTATGTCAAATCCCTATTCCACTATAGAAACCTGTACTTGCAACTCTTTGCCAGGAGGCTCCCTTACTGGCTGAGCTGAATAGAAAAGTATTTGATATTAACGAAATGTATTATACAGATAGATCATCATCATCTTCATCATCATGATTAGTTGTAGTAGTAGTAGTAGTAGTACCATGATTGCCTTTTGGCACTTGGTGTATCTGGTGATCATAGCTCGAGTGAAACCCTGAGCAAGTGTAAAATCTGCTTCAATCTCGTCAGTATTCTCAACTGTTTCAGTTCTGGGATGTGTGAAAGTTTCTTTCAGCTTACAATCATTTCATAATCTCTCGTCCACTTTTAAATGCTTGAAGGGGCACTGAGATAAGCATATGAGATGCAAAGGCGAGTGATTTTTAAGGGGGCTAAGGTGTCATTGTGCTTGGAAGACTATTTTTTCGTTTAAAATAAATGCCCAGATTTATTCCTGACAAACATCCCTCTCTTTCTTTCTTAAACATACGCACACACACATAATACATATATATACATATATATTTAAATATATATATATATATATATATATATATATATATATATATATATATATATATACACATACATATAATATATATACATACATATATATGTGTGTGTGTGTATATACACACACTCACACACACACACACACACACACATATATATACGCATGTGAAATAAGAGGGTTAAGAAAACTCTAAAGCTGTGATCGGTAAAACGACGGGCGAAAAAGAATATCACAGATTTGGAAAATCATAAGGTCGATATATGAAATAATTAAACTACTAACCATCATTTTGATTCGTAATGCTTTTCATACCAACTAAAATCAGGCAAATTTCTCTCCAACAGTGAGTAAAGAAATTAACAGCCCAAATTGAACAAAGAATAAGTTTCTGGTGTGACTGACTTTCAGGCTTATATGTTTAAGATTCATAATGTGAAATTAATGTAATGTCCACCAGAGCAGGAAAGATAAATTTCGAATTCTTGGTTACATGATACAAGCAAAGGCAGAGGGGAATTCATTTGAAGAGCTGGAAACAATTATGACTTCCCATTAGGCTGTTATACTTTCTTTTAAATCACTGAAAATTAATGTTTAAACTGAAATATTCATGGATGTAATTGCAGGAAATAAGGACAGTTCTGGTTAGTCACTCATTTGGAATCTTCACGTGACCAACGTCTTTGCTGCATGCTGTGCTTTTTGTGATCAATTGACGAGTCAGAATAATGGAATGTTCAATAAACCTTGCATTTTGTTTGGAAGTGATCAATAAATATTTCACCGTGTGTATCATTTTTTCTGTGTAAATTATTGATACACGTAGGTCTTTGCATTGAAGGTGTCTTCCAGAGTAAGCATATGTCTTCCTCAAATTTGATGCTTTTCCAACATTATTAAGGTTTCCTTTGTTCCTTTTTCCGAATAACTATTTGGAGCCAAAAAAACGTTTGTTTTGTTTTTCAAATAAAAAATGTTCAACTTCAAATCCTTATCAGACTTTTCTCCATTTCATTTTATTTACATACACATACACATACACACACACACACACACATACATATATACATACATATATATATATATATATATATATATATATATATATATATATATATATATATATATACTTTTTTTCCTTCTTGCCAACTCAATCCCAGCCAACTAACCTCGTTTTCACATCCTGTTTCTCGTGTATTCGTCATGTCTACTGCGTTCATTCTCATTTGTTACATCCTGCATCGTTTATTGTGTTTTTGTTTCGCTCATTATTCACCAACAAAAGTAATCTTGCAATCTCTGTCTCTGTCTATCTCACTCTCTCTCTTTTTATCTAACTCTCTTTCCCTTAGATAACTGTATGTGGGATACGGTGTTCTGTTGTGTATAAAAGACGCTATTCTTAGTCGAAATGCCATCAGTACCTTTTTAATTAGAACAATGTGCTAACGGTGTTTCTTATTCAATATCGTTTCTTCACAAGACGAACATTTCTTTCCAAAATCGTTGCTCTAATTAAAACTGTGTTAATTAATGACATTTATGTGTGACGGAATGGAATTAATACATGCCGATAGCAAGCTGTAATTAGAATGCTGTGAATATTCGACTGGACAAAATCAGTTCGTTTAGCACACACATTCAACCATTCTTATCTGATATCTTTTCTGCTACCGATCAGCGTGGCCCAGACTTAGAACCCAAGTCGCAAAGCCTCTGTTTCTGATAGGCCATAGTTCAATCACATCACCGAGCTGCAGACTTTGAACTTTGTTAAGCAATACAGTACAAGGACTATGGCAGAGGAACCACTCTCCGAGCTTTCGTCAATACAGCCAAAACATGCAGGATAAAAGCGCTTCACTTGAAATCACCGAAGATAACGAACGTCGACGCTGGTAAACCCTAAAATGTGTGGGTGATCATTGAGGAAAAGTAGAATATAAGAACCAAGAATTTCCCGATGAGCCATAATCTTGAAATCATGCACATATATCATCCACAATGTCTGGTGAGTGGCACTGTCCGAAAGTAGTTCACTCAACCACCGACAGAAGTGCAGAATGGCAGAAAAGACAAAAAGTTTGATTTTTAAGGTTTCCTTGCAAAACGTGAGGGGCACGTGCAAGATTACACTAAGCTGAATGGAAAGATGTTGACCAGTCAATTTTGGAAATATAGGGGCCCTACTAAGTCTCCTCCCATGATCAAATACGGTGGATTATCACTGCACTATCTTACACAGATAATATAGAACCTGAAGTAACATGTAGATTGTAACATGTGGCAAGATGCATGTATGATATTTATTGAGATAAGTTTTGTATGGATAAAGTGTATTTTCGTAACATATTTCAGTTTTCAGATTGAATTGCTTCCAATGTGGTCTGACAGATGAGTCAAACATTTTGTCTCAAACGATTCATTAAGACCAAATCATTCTTTGTTGTGATCTTGATTTTTACAAGTGATGTTGGTGTTTTGTATCATGGTTATGTTCTGGGGTTCTACTTTACAAAAATGCAAAAATATATTACGCCTGTAATAAGGAATTGATTCTAAGAGCCTTTTCAGCACAATGTAGGAATAGTAGTCCCTATTATAAAAATTGAAGTTTTACACCCTCGATCATTTGATGTTACGAACGACGAATAAATAAAAAGAAATAAGAGACAAAACTTTTATAATTAGTGGATACAGAGTATAAACATAAAAGAGAACAACGTTTTAGATTCTGAAGAAAATCCTTTTAATCTTTCGACTGACACTCATCAGAGGATGATCCGTCAGAAAATGTTTGCACCCTCTTTAGATTGCATCGAAAAAGCTTTCATTGTGCATATTTGCGTATTTTAAGCCCAGACCAGATCCATGATACGAAGAACCATAAAACATTAGTTTTTAGTGGAACAAACTAAACAGCTCTGTTAATCGGCCATAAAAGGGATTGAGTGGATTTATGCCTTATCCAGGGTCATTAATGTAACGTTAGAGCAAAGTGTCTCCGTCAGAATTTGAACATCTATTTCATTAACTGTTGGGCCACCCACACTTTTTCATTCAAGTCCACTTCGAGTAGAATCGGGAGGTTGGGAACATATTTTGTCTCGAATCTTGAAATCTTATAAAATTAAATGTGCGATTTTTTTTGTCCTCTGTCCATGAACACTTAAAGATCAAACAAGTTTCTAGGAAAAATATCCATTGCCCAATATTTTGAACAATGAACTCTTCAACTGAAACACATTTTTCTTAAGTTTCTTCGATTTGAAACTCATCTGATAAAATTTAAATATAGATTGTGTCCATTTAACGAAAGTTTGGAAAAAGCAAAAATAGCGTCCAGCTTTTATTTGAGAGCGTGCTATAACGGAGGTAGGGCTCACTTTCCTCTTTTTCCCTACAACTTAGTTTCTGGTGGATACAGCCAATGGTGTTTGCATCGGTAATATATCCTTCACTTTAATCTTATTTCTATTATTATATCAAAATCAATATTAAATTGATTCGTTCAATTGATTAGTTCAGTGTATTTTACACAAACACACACACACACACACATATATATATGTATATTTACACACACATATATATATGTGTGTGTGTGTGTAAATATATATATATATATATATATATATATATATATATATATATATATATATATATATATATATATATATATATATGACTTGCTTTTCATTATATAGAAACTTACCTGAAATGATATCTTTACACAGTAAATATATCACTCACCCTACATAATGTAAATAGAATTTAAAAAGATAGATAAGTTGAAGCAGCTACCCTATCAGTGAAAGGTTCAGTCCCTGCAGCAGCTCCATCCTTTCCAAATATCCATTCTATTAAGGCTGTCTAGGGCGAGTGATACATGAACCTTGTAATGCCGAGGGATTATTTCAAATAATTTTCTACATGACATAAAGCAATTTATGTTTCATTCTGCTGATACCCGGTTTATAAGTATTATTTTTCTGATCAATTACGTGTAAAGTGTTTGAAAAAAATGGTCGATTATTCCCTTCAAACCTAGATTTCACAGCCAGGGAAATCATTTAGAATTTACTCATTTTCAGTTGGGCAACAGGCATTTTAATCGAATGGTTTAAGAAAAATAGTTACTCATGAATATCACTATCCTTGTCCCAAAAGCAAACTTCGAAGGTAATTAAGTTAATTTTCTAGACTTTTGACGCATGAGCTATCAGAAAATAACACTCATTTCCCAGAAATCACTCTGCACGATGTTTTAAACGTAAATATATGCAGTCCTTCAAATATCTACTTAAAAAAACATATTTTTTTCTACAGGCCTATTATGTAATAACTGATGAAGCATGAAAGCGTACGCATTCGTTCATATTCAATTATAATTGAATGTTTGGCGCTGGTTTATTCTCTTAATGTCGTTTTTATCCGGCTCGTGATCGGACAGTGGAACTCCACATAGAACTAAAATTGATAGGCGGGATTCTCTTCCACTATCTGCACCTGTATCGAATTCCACCATCTAAGGTAACAACAACGTCATGGTTATTATCCCTGGGGGCAGGTGTTCATCTATGAAGAATATCTTCTGCTGTGAATTTACGATTTATGCAACACCTGCACTTCAATGCATACGATCATTAGCAATAATTAACTAAAGATTGGTCAATTGCTCTCAAAGAGATACCCTAAGGCGTTGACGATGATTTACAAGTTGAATACAAGTGGTACAGAAAAGTAATGAGTCGTTTTTAATGAGAGCGAGATTTTAAAAAGAGTGATTTTTTCTTTGCTTCAACTGTTTGGGTGTTTTTTTTCTATTTAGATATTCTATGTTACAAAATCATGAGAGAAATGGTTTGGCGTCTGAGTTATTACAGAAATATATGCGTTAAAAAATGTCATTGTTGTTTATTCGATATTTTTTTCAAACATACTATGAAAGGCTTTTGATCAGTGAGAGATATTTATTCATTTTTTTATTTTTTAATTTGGGTTTTCTTTACTCAACTATTCCATTTTCCACAATTCCAAGAAGACTGGTTCACGTTGAGCTTGTAATTTATTAAACAGCGTACAGTAAAATACGCGTGTATTTTTTGCCTATGGCCACAAAGTAAACGGATGAGTAATATAAGGAGGCCTCCCTGCAAAAAATGTGGTTAGGTCAGAGTCATGTGAAGACTGCTTCCTAGTGGACTCGGCTTCGAGACTTGCATGACATTCATTTGCTTTATTCATTTACGTGGTCAGCTGTTTGACTTGATACTCATCAACATGGGTTCCGGACGGAATATGTATCGTGATAAAAAAGAAATGTGTCTACAATTATCACTTTCTTTCAGACATAAACTGTACATACTGGTATCCGTAATGATACTTATACATGTATACTTACACACACAAAGAGACATACACAAATAAATTAATGCACAAATGTAGAAATATCACTTTTTATCGGACATGAACTGCCCAATGTAATTATATGTATATATAATCACATCATTGTTATTTTTTTATAGAAGGTATGTATAACTTACTCAATTGAATGCACACAAATATATATATATATATGTGTGTGTGTGTGTGTGTGTGTGTGTGTGTGTGTTCGTACACGCGTGTGCATGTGTGTATTTCTATAGACTGTTTGAGTGGAAGAAATGTATGTTAATTTTCACCCAGTGTTTCGGTACTTCTCTGATCGATATATGAATATTATTGTGTGTTAACCTATAAATGTATGTTCAAAGGTACTCTCATGCATGCTCTGGCATAAAGTCATATGCATATACATACAGAAAAGCGTGCACATACAGACACACACACACACACACATATACGAACGCACATATATGAGCGAATTATGAACATATTTCGTTTTTACAGATACAATTACATTGCTAATTCCTGTAAATGCTCAACTTTTAATTAAATTTACAATAATCCATTTATAGTTCCTATGTAATATTCATAAATGTTCCATGCATTTTTTGCCATTTATCTAAACAATTACTAATTAATTTACACTTTTCTATCCATATTTTAAAATCTAATTTTTTTCTTATGGAAATAAAGTTTATTTGGTGTTGTTGCCATCAGATATCCTTTGCTAATTAATTCAATTTAAATCAATATATTTCCACCTAAATGAATTAAAGTGTCAGCAGTCTATTCATTTACATTGATATTTGTCAACTGAACTCGCGGAAATAATTGTTCGTAAAATTCTTGTATCTGAGCTTAAGCCGTTCGAGATCTGTTGATGAAGGTAAAGCCATACATCTAGACTGATTAGATCACATTGTATTTTTAATCCAGCTCCAAAGACTCGTCCTTTCCCCTGGGTCAATCCTTTGCTTCAGATACTGATAGACATGACTCCGTCCATACCTCTCTGTAAATATGTCCATACTTTGGGGAGGCTGTTCGAAATTGGCATTTTGTTTTATACAGAGTTGCTCTGTCTCAGCATCATTTCATGTGATTTGTCTTTTCCCCCAGTTCTTGTCTGATATTCATTTAATTTCACTATAGCAGACTTGTAAATCCTTGGTTATATGGTGAATTGGCTGTTGGAACCAGACTTGTTGGCCACCTCAACCATGGTTCACGCACACATAAAAAATGTTATGAAATGTGGTTCGTTTAGACCATTAAAGGAGAAAGTAGATAATGATCAAGACATGAGACGACTGAATACGAAATGATATGAGAAAAAAAGTGAAAGAAACCATTACAGGTACACAAATGATAATGTTTTGAACATTTTACAGCTACTAAATATCTTGTCTAACAAGTGTTATATTTGTTTTGTGTTTCAGACACCTAATGTATATATATAGTAATGTCTCTTCAAATATCACATAAACTGTCCAATATAATGAGATATATATATCATTAAATTGGACAGTTTATGTGATATTTGTAGAGACATTACAACATATATATATATATATATATATATATATATATATATATAGAGAGAGAGAGAGAGAGAGAGAGAGAGAGAGAGAGAGAGAGGGATAGAGAGGGGGACAGAGAGACAGAGAGTGAGAGATAGAGTGAGATATTTACAGCTTTAAAAACTGAAGAACTGAAATAATTCCTAAAAATGTTATGTAATTTCAGTCAATCATTTCCAAATATCTGTCAATGCAATTACGGAAAGTTTTTCAAGAGGATTTTATGTTTCACACAAAATTCGACATGATAGAACTTTATGTTATTTTTTTTTTATTGTTATCGTCAGTTGTATGCGAATTAATTTTTCCGGGGATTAATTTATGTAAACAGGGATCCTCAGTTTTGATTAGACACATATTCCCTATAAGCCATGATTTCAACATTTTGGATGCTATATTCATTTTAGGGCCATTTCATGAAGCACGTACTTCGTTAGTTGATATAGAGCATCACCATGGTATATTGCATTTAAAAGTCATTTCGTACTAGATATCTTTGATAGATGGGGTTTTTACTTATATAAGTTAACCGAAGAACATATTTGACGACCAGGGAGCAGTAGATATAACAACAGATGTGACAAGTTGGGTCGTACCACTCCTGTTGAGGGCTTACTTATGTTAATATTAAATCCATTTAGACATTTTCACATTGAATTAGTACCAACTTATTATTTTGAGAATGTTAATTAATCAGAATAAATATTCGAGCCAATTTACTACCAACTGATGAAACCCCCAGTATATATATATATATATATATATATATATATATATATATATATATATATATATATATATGTATTGGGACTTTGACATCCAAAATAGGGTAGTACACGTAGTGGTAAGTGCACCTGGAACCGTTCCAAATGCAGCCAAGAGCAAGATACTAACCGTAACACTACAGCACGAATACTGGGGAGGGTGCTAAAAATATGAATTTTACGACGCCCAGCTGTTTGGCCATAACTAAAAGGGAGAAGGAAAGGAGAAGAAAAATATTAGAATAAACGGTGGTGGAGGGCCAAACAACAGCCTTGCAGTAATAGGTAGGAGATGATACGAGAGGAGGGCTTGAGACCTGAGGAGACTTACTGTAACTCGGCATTCACCGATATCCACCCGGGCACTGGTGTGAAAGTGTAAACTGCAATACTGCTGTGGACTGTGAGGATGTGAAAAAAGGGGCTGGAGACCTGAGGAGACTTGCTGTCACTCAGTCCCCATCAGTGATCCCCAAGGAACTGGTGTAAAAATGCATATTAATAATGATTGAAATTAGGAATTGAAAATGTGCAATATTGGTAATGCACAGGGTAAAGTTATTGGCAATAAAAGGAATCGACTTACCAGACAACAAAACCATTAGAGCAGTAACCATGCAAGACCGATATAGATATCATGGTATTTTCGAATGTGCCTCAATAAAATCAGAATACCTCAATATATCGTGACATTAATAGGAAGAAAGAGAGAAGCAGTATTTTTACATAGATGAAGATCAATCACAATCAAGGGACCTGTGAACTAAGTGATTTATGACAATGCACAAGACTGTACACCCCAGAGATGTCACGGACAGAGTGTTGGTGAAGAGATGAGGCAAGAGGAGACTCATCATCTTTTGCGTCGAAGTGGCGCAAACTGGATTTGAAAAGTATGTGTGAGCATGCAGTCAGAATATCATGAAACCCGCTCAAGGCAGTACAGCAAACAATAAAAAAGACAGCAAAAGAAAGAGTAGTAGAGGAAACAATGACAGGAAAATGAGAACAGAAATAACTCCATGTAGAATTCAACAGGAAAAAATGCAGATGAAAAATCATAGACATGGCTACGCAGAGAATCATCCATCATGGCAATCCACAAGCAAACGCATCAAGACAAACTACGTCAAGGTTAAAAGTGATAGAACCCAGAAAAACAGTGAATACCGCCCATGAGGGGAGAGGGGGAACTTTAAACCAGATAACCAGTGCCTGTAGTAAACTAGCCCACAAGGAGTGCAAGGATAGAGACGGTGGAGTAGCGATTGTAATCCGTAGGGAACCGTGCAAACAATTAGGATTTGATCATGTAAATAAATGATACCAGCATAAACATTAGATTGTCCTGGGAAATAGAAGTAACAAGTTACTTTGGGAGTTTGAAATCAAAACCGACCACCCCATTCAAGCAAGGTAACTGGATCTGGTTGTTGTGGGCAGGGAAATAAAAACAGCCAAAACCATAGACTTAAATTTGCCAGCTGACCATAGTGTGGATACGAAAGTGCGTGAAAAGCTATGGAAATACCAGGACTTGACCCAGCAGATGAAGAATGTTGGAAAGGTCACAGCAGTACCAATGATATTAAGCACATTAGGAACTGTTCGAAGGGCATAAAAAACAAGAATAGGGGAGCAGGAAATGACGGGAGAGAGTGTCTATGCAGATAACAACATACCTGAAATGTGTACGTATACTGAATGGAATACAAAAAATATACTGCTACAATGGAGACAGCTTGTGTGAGTAAGGCCGGGGACTATTAGTGCAGTACAAGTTACAACGCTGTTGTGACATGTGACGACAATTGGAGGAGAGCTAGAGACATGAGGAGACACGCATCCAGTGATTATTCCCTATTTGATTAGAAAGTACAAACCACAATACTGCTGCTGACTGCAGAAATGTCAAGAGTAGTGCTGGGGACTCAAAGAGACTTGCTATCACTGTCTTTAGCGATCACCAGAATCTGGTATGAACATTCATAAAAGCAAAAGAGGTGACCATATTATGGGACTTCAGTATAAATATATACCGATGGATCTGTAAACGCCAATATGCCAGATATCAAAGACTTCAAAGAAAAAACGTTGCAGATATGACTGTCCGAGTGGATGAAAAAATAATGCTATCGAGGGATTCGAGAAAGTCTCAAAATATATAGACCTTGAAATAGAAATCACTTGATTGTGGCAACTCAAGACTAGAATAATACCGATTGTTTTTGGAGCCCTTGGGTTACTGAAAAAAAGGGGACGGTGAACGTGCCGACAGCGTACATTGCATAATGAGATACAGAAAATAGCTCTTATCTCCACTGCACACGTTAATCGGAAATTCCTGTCAATATGAATGTATGTACTAAACCAAGCATGCATCAATATATATATATATATATATATATATATATATATATATATGAGTATGTTTGGGTAAGAGTTGTATCATCTGTATGTGTAAGAGCCCTACCTCTTTTTCTCTTTCTCCGCTAAAGTTTAGAGCATCATATCTCACAAGATTGCTAGGCTTAGGTCCCTTGTTGAGAAGCGACTGGTGATTTACACGGACTGACATCAAATCATAATCAACAGCAGCAGCAACAAAAACAACATAATGATAATAATAATAATAATAATAATAATAATAATAATAATAATAATAATAATAATAATAATAATAATAATAATAATAATAATAATAATAATAAAAAACAACACATACAAATGGTAGCAGAGTGTGAACCACTGCACTGGTGAGGGGAAGATGAGATGTGGGCTGAAGACTTGTGGAGACTTACTGCCGCTCACCCTTCGGCGATGACCACCGGAAAACAGTATAATACGAGATCCGGAGACGTAAAGTGACTTATTGTCACACAGCCTCATGCAATTACAACTAGGCAACTGGTGTGAAACCGTAAACCACGGCTCTGCTTTTGACTGTGAAAGATTGAAGAGGAAGGCTGAAGACTCGATGAGACTTGCTATTACCCAGTCTTCAGCGGTGACCACCAGGTAACTAGTTTGACTACCACTTCTTCTTCTTCTTCTTCTTCTTCTTCTTCTTCTTCTTCTACTACTACTACTACTACTACTACTACTACTACTACTACTACTACTAATAATAATAATAATAATAATAATAATGACATCGTTTGCTATAGCGCCATTAGTTATATCGCCGTCCGTGATACAAGGAAAGTAGTCCATGGGCCTGCACATTTTTGTCTACATTATCATACCTTTGCCCAAAAAACAAAACAACTGTGAACAAAGATGAACTCACTTGATGTGTCTAAAATATTACGATTGTTTGATTAACAATCAATTGGGATATTGTTCTAAACATAATTTCCTTGATTTCGAGATGGAAACAACACTTGTAGTAGGCAATGAACTTGTTTCGTTACTCGTATATGACTGTTGATTATCTGTGATCCATTTACAACGCAGTTGTCTCCCTTTGAATCCCGACTTTTGATAAAAACAGGAAATTCGGTGAAGATGATAACAAAATCGGATTTTATTTACTGCTCGTCAAAATAAATTAACTGGATCGTTTCAAAAAGTTAACTCGATTATCTATTAGCACACGTTTTTCACTGTTTTGCTGCTGAGGACATATATAAGTCCAGTGACAACGCCACTGGTACCAAAACGAAAATATATCAAGAATTCCCACTGAAAACTCTTACAAGTAAATATTAAGCTGTGAATAAATCTATACTAAGGATAGAAAAAAAAGAAAGCTAGGTTTCTAATCTTGCACATGACTTTGTCCTTAAGTGTGCTTAACTTCATCACGGATGTTAGCCAATTGCAGAGAGACAAACAACTAAGACGGAGGATGGGAAGAGTTAAATTGTAGGGTCTTTTTCTTATCAGGAAATAGAATAATGTTCCGGAAAAATGATAAGTTATTTGCTTAATATTTGTGTTAAATATGAAAACATAAATACGAACAGATCATAGCCCTGAACTTCGAGGAATTTGAAAATATACTGGAATCTAGGTGATCCCCCAAAGATTTCAAACTGTGTTGGGGTGGAGACGACGTTGCAGCTTATGTCGATCTAAAAAGACGATTTTTTGGACAAATTTGAAAACTGTAACGAAGGGTGAGTACGTGAAGTCACATGGTAAGTACTTTGAAGCAAGATTTTCGTTATCATCAAATGGCTGGATTCATTCCGAGCAGACCTTGTATTCTCTAAGCCTAACTTTGTCATCCAAAATAAAATTAGTAGCGTCTGACTGCCTTGAAAACCCATGAGGTGGTAGGCTGGATTTCAACTCGGACACCGATCATCTGTTTCTCTCGCAATCGTTCTCATCCCTCAAGCAGAACGTACACAGATTATTATCGATGGCAGAAAATATTGACGCAGCTAGCTCAAAGTCTAGATAAAATAATTCATGGAATCTAAGACGCTGCAACTGTCTGACTTCAACGGGTAAATAGGTAGATGGTTACACTGGTATGATAAATATAATAGATGATAACATTGTTTTTTTCTTTTCTTTTCTTCTCAGATCTGTTGATGAGCAAAATTGGACATCTAATAAGACAATATAGCATTTGCATTTTTTTTTAAATCCAAGGTGGAAACGACTGCGATTTGGGGGAATACTTGACTAGTTTAACCACAGAACCGACACCATCACTGATGCCCGGATGTAGAATAATAAAATTTGAGAGAGAAAATGGCATATTTATAGGAAATGAATATTTGAATAATAAATAAGACTGTGTGACAGACATAAATCCTTCTGATTCCAATAAATGAACTGCATACGAAGATTTATATAAAACTAGAGATACATTACAAAGATAAGTACCGTTTTATTTACTCTGATGCATTGTTTGAGGAAGAATGATAGATTCATAAGACAAGCCGAGATTGCCATTGGGCATTTTTTGATAAATAAATTGAGCAAATTTGATTCTAAGCAAAGCTATTTGGTTTCGAAAATGAAGATTTGGTACCGAAAAAAAAATTTGCTAAATTCAAAAATCTTTCACACACGAATTGTATAATATGGCATAAATATACATGAACAAATAACCCAATGTATTTTGATTCACTCTCCTGCAAGTTCAATTTGATTATCTTTTATATAAAACCATGAAGGTCGGTATTTTTTTTTTTTTGAACATTTATTTCTTTTAAAGGTTCGAATATTACAAGTACCTAAAGTTTCAAACATGCCCTGAATATGCTGTATATGTGTGCGAAATTCACATATGGTTTTCTGCTTTTGCAAATAAAATTGTGCACTCTTCAAAAGATCATCAGTCAAACTTGTTTCAAGCCTGCTGAAGATAAGTAGATCACTTCCTGATTTAAAAAACAAGAATAAACCAAAATCAATTTATCGTCGCCATAAGTACTTTATGAAAATTACATTCAAACAAAGAGTGAAGAGCGATCATCCACAGAAACCTCTGTAAAAATCTGTAATCTTTATTTTCATTCTTATTTCTATGAGATTTGCAAAGAACCACCAACCTCGACACTTCATTGCCTTCTGTGCTGATCAGTATGATTGGCAAATGTGAACAACGTGCCATTGCCAGTTGTCGAGTAATTACGGTTTATATGCACATATATTTTCTTTTTCAAATTTCAGTCAGATATTATGACATATCTATTATATAAAATAAATCATTCCATTAATCATTGTCTTGTTTTTATAGCTAAATTAAAGGGGACAGAGTGACAAACAGATGATAATAGATGATAAAAAGATTCATTATAAGTGAGGTTTCATTATAGTTACTTAGTTGATTGAATTCCCTCGAAAACCTTTAAAATTATTCTTGAAAAACTTACATAATTAAGTCTCTCCCTTAAGTCTAATGAATTTGGAGAGGAAATTTGGCTGAGCTAAAAAAATAGAATGGAGACTGATTGTTCGGTTTCGCAAAATAGTTTCAGTGTAAAAAGAACATTCACTAAAACTGTTCATCCATTCTTTAAGAACCAAATAGTGATAATTCTTCAGTTTATTGCAGTATGCAATGCGTATGAATCTTTTGAGTAGATTTTGGTTGAGCTGTACCAACGTTGAACAAGTGCTTAATGGAGAGCCAGAGGCACGATCAGAGCCAGGTGTTTTATGAAACAGAATTATAGAATGTATATAAGCTTATCGAACGGAAAGTAAGGATTTGATTCAGCGTTATAGGTAAATCATAAAGTTCTCTACAAACCTCAATATTTTTAAGATTCCGTTGAAACATTCCCCTTTATCCGTTCAATTAAGTGTTTACTACCATTGATGTGCCTGGCAAATATAATAAACAGCCAGTCACTATTGGGTTAAACATAGATTTGAATAGATAAGAGCATTTCAATAACCTGATAATGCAAAAGACTATGAAAATTAACAAAAGAGAATATGCCTTCTAAAACAGAGAGGTGCGTCTTATATGACAAGACGTCTCAAATGACTGCGCTTCTCAAATGACTGTGCGCCTTATATGCCGTAAAATAAGGTAATTATTTTTCTCACTTTATTGGGATAAAAATGCACGAATAGATCTTTTTTCTAATGAAAATGGATTGCAAACTATCATTCGTCACAGTTTCAAGGGAATAACTAATATTTCAAAAATAACTAAAGACTCAGACCTCTTCCAGCTGAAGGAAGTGGTAAGTCAAGGTGATACCACCAGCTTACACCAACTCCTCACAGTCTGCCTCGAAACAATCGTCAAGAACCTAAACTGGGAGAATGAGGGAATCAGAAAAGACGACAAATACCCAAGCAAAAACAGATTTGCATACAACATCGTCCTTTTTCCTGAAAATCCACTTGACTTCCTGGTGATGCTCGACGGACTGAATGAGAAAAGCAAGAAAGTTGGCTTCCACATGAAATTCAGTGAAACAAATGTCGTATACAACAAATATGTTGAAAACAAATATACAACGAACAAAAGTGATGACGAAGAACTGGAGAAATTACACCATTCAATCAACCTAGAACAACGAATATCCGTGAAATACTGAAAAGAAGTACATATCAAACGAAGAATCAAGGTAGGTAAGCAAGTTTCCAACAGGGCAAGCTTAACTTATTAGAAAAGAAGGTTCCTCTCGTGCTTAATAATGAGGGTATCATAGAATCCATGAGAAAAATCAAACGACAATGGGCTGGTCATGTTGGGAGAATGTCAGGATACTGTAGGAAATCAAGACTCACAACGTGAATCCTCAGAGATCATATGGGGAACTAGAGCCGACAAATTATGCGATGGCGTGACGACTTAGATAAATTCAGAGAGTGCTAGTCCTGCAATTCCAATGACAGAGAGGTCGGTTGAATCTTTGGGAAGGTTTATGTCCTCGGACGAATGCTTAGTGGCCGATGACGATGACGATGACGATGATGACGATGATAACGATGATGATTATGATGATGATGATGATGATGTAGAAAAAATTTGAACTGTGTATTGCCATAGGATACTATGTATGCATTTCGATCAGAAACTAAGGGTTCATTTGTGGGGAGGACACGGATCAATGGGTTCCTCAAGGTGGGGCCTGATCTCGAGTGCAATTTCTGCGCAACGGATCAGCCATAAGTATTTCCCATAGAGATCGGTAGATTAAGTAAAGCAGGAACGGTACTGGATTCAAAGCAAGGCTTAATTTGAAAGGAATAATAGACATTTTTTTATACATCATAGATATAATAAATTAGAAAAAAAGGCTTTTAACCCACGAGTAAGATAAAGTCAACAGGAAAAAAGTGCACCACATAGAAGAAAAAGTATATATATATATATATATATATATATATATATATATATATATATATATATATATATATATATATATATTGGACGGAAAAGTAAGGCTCAATTTTGCATCATAGTTACAAGTAAATGAACCCCCTCTTTTAACCCCTCAAAATGTGTTTTTTCGAAAAACAAGTTCTTCCTTCAGGCCTGCTAATCATGTAAACGACATCAGGTCGCGTTGCTCGACTGTTTGAAGGAGGGGTGCTGACTGACAAACATTACGAGTTATTTCATAGATATATATATATATAAATATATGTGTGTGTTCTCTCCAACACACATACAATCATACTCATACATACGCTATATTCAATTAATAGTTTGATTGAATTAATTTTATCGCGTAAAACCGTCATCAGAATAAATAATGTATAATAAACATTTAATTATGAAACCAACCACGTATCTGTATGACTGTTACACCATGATTCATCTAATGTTACTAACTTTAGGTTAGAATTCAATTAGATTTATGGAGTTAAAGCAAAGAAACACTTTCGGAATAATTAAAACAATTCGTTGAATTCTGCAAACGTTAATTAGCACATTCTAACTTTTCTGCGATTATTGGAAAATTAAACACTAAAAGAAAAAAAGAAATGGACGTCGGGTACAAAAGTGTTATATTTTACAGAAGAAACTATGCTCGGTTATCAATATCAGAAACCATCAACCAAAATTAACAACAGAACTGTCATCATAAGTTGGTTTCAGATTTTGATTTTGTTGATCTTCACTGGCCATATTTGTGTGTATCAAGAGTACGAGCAACTCCAATGGAGTCTTTGGGCATGAACCTTCCCCGGGATTCACCAGACCTTCTCTCATGGGCATCGCAGAACCTTTACATTCAGAACTTGTTTAGTTCGTCACACCATCTTATTTTCCGTCGACCACAGTTTATTTATGATCTCACACCGTGTGAGTTGTGATGACCATCGGCCGTCTGACATCCTTGTAACATGACCAGCCAATTGCTATTTGAGTTTTTTAATGGATTATATGATATTGATAACAACATCTTTTTCCTCTGATATACTGTTCTGTCTTGTGATCTCTCTATATGACGTGCACGTTGCATTATTCATAGATTGGGGGGTCAATCTTTTGATTAAGTTCCAAAATTCAGCTCCAATCACAACACTTTTGTGCGTCATAAATTCTCTTTACAGATTTTAGAAATTACAAACTGAATCACCGAGCATCGAAATTATGAAAAGATGTTCTATATTTCTTTGTTGACATGTTCACTACTTGAAAACATAACTTTCCTTGTATTCATTCATGCCCTATCGGTTGCCACCCTGTCAGGCCAAGGATTCAGGGGAGGGGTACAAATAAAACTAATTAATTTTTGTCTATATTTATGTGTATATTTATCTGTTATTAGAAACAGTCGACCAGAATTGTCATCAGATCTGTCAACATCGGTATCTTCACTTTTTAAGTTGGCTAGCTGACTGGCTAGCTGACTTTATACGTGTCGTGCGTACGGGCTACGAAAAATGGAGTTATTGGATTGGACGTTAAAACATTTATTCCTTATTATGTCGAAAAGAATGATTGTTCTTTGTTCATTTTAAATCGACCCCAGATTTTCAGTGGATGATTCTTCAATTTACAATTCAAGTCAATGCAAAATTGATCTCTTTGTGTTTCGCAGGATTTGCGCTCGTTGTTTCTTTTTGAAAGTTCAGACTTTCCTTCAGTGATCATCCTTCAACGGAAGTCAGGTGTTTTTTTTTTCATTTCCTCGACTAAAACACAACCTGCTTCCCAAAGATGCAAGTCATCGGAAGTTTCTTCTGAGTGACAACCCAGACCTGTCAGCTTTTTAATTTTTTAAATATCTTCTTGTAATTAAGCGTAAACTGAAACATTCAACCTGCGTAATTAATTTAATAAAATCACAGAAACGTGTTTTATTTGAACACAACTGATTTTCTTTGTTCGTATCTTGTGTTTCTGATGAAGCGTTGTGCATTAATTGACAAAATGAAATGAGAAATTTGGATTAAAACATAAAATGAGTAGGAAATATTAATTTCGATTGGTATAAAACATATTTTATGAAGTTGCCATAAAACGGGATAAATTATCTCAGAGAATACAAATAAAGTAAAATAAAATGATATTGAAGCGTATAATTCAAATGGATCTCAAATTCGGACTTGCAAACCTAATCAACTCCTCATTAAAAAGGTGTCAGTTAAGTGATGCAAGGGGTTTCCATCTTAGGATTTCGAACCGAAATTTATATTGATGGAAGTAATCAATTTCAATCCGTATTTTGTATTCTTAACTTCATTGTGTATTAATTTATGAAATGAAATGAGAAATCTGAGAAACTTCGTCCAGAAAAAAAAAAACAGAAACAAAGAATAAACAAATTTTATTAATTTTCAAGAGAAAAAAATCGATGTATTTCATGCAGATTCAATAATCAGAAGAGTCATCTGAGACGTATTCACGAGGGAAATCTTACTGATCCGTGTATAACCCAATGAATTCCATATTAAAATGAGCCGCTTGATTTTGTTTTTGTATTTAATTTGGATAAGATCATGTTGACATGTTATTCAACCGAAAAACAGAGGCTATCCGGGAAGGAAAACTGGGGAATTTACTCTGGAACTCTTAGACTCAGACAGATCGTAGTGGCCACAGTTATCAGCATCGCAAAGAATTGAATGGTCAGAGAGCTGAGCAACACCATAAATTAAATAGACCAAGTCTCCAAAGGAAGCACCGGAGATTTTTGTCATGTTGCTGTCACAAGACCATCAATCAGGAACAATTAAACACACAGTGTGAACATGGATTGACTAAAATTAGGGATGAAAACAATTAAAGTCATGTGGATGTTGAAAGTCAAACAGATCAAAAATTAAGGCAAGTAGCTCTAATCGACTCATCAGTTGAATTACTAAATACAGTGAAAGTAAAATGTATTTGATATATTCCGAAACATTCATTTTAATATGATGGATTAAAAATGACAGAATTGGAACCAAAGATATCTGATTTTTTCATAAAATGTTTCGATGTTCAATTTTGTCTCAATATTTAGTTATATTTTTGCATTATTGATTTTAGGTCCGAATTCTGATGGCGTATGAAGGTGTTGAAAGGAATGTTTTGAAATGTATCGGACACCTTTCCAAACTCACTGTATTTGTAAGGTAAGGAATGCAAGGTCTGTCGTATAGATATTTTGGAACCGATACCTCTATCCAATCAATGAGGTAGATTTTTGTCTCGTTCTGCCCAACGGATAAAAGTGTTGATCAAACGTATTGCAAGTCCGATTCCTGGGTTGGGTAGTGCAGAAATGTCACTGGCTTTGCTGAAGAGACGGAGGGGCGTCCTTACAAGGACGGATTTATGAGTAAAGATTAACCGATACGAAATATCTTGCAGCATGGGTAGCAGGGCAATAGAACGGGAAAAAAAATCCGCAAGTATATTCAAGAAAGGGTCTGAGAAAACTATTTCTGTTTTAAGATAATCCAGTAGTTATTATCTTCCGTTGACTGAACATGTTGACTTGCATATTAGAACAAGGGTGAACCAGGAGCAGATAACTGTCATGAGATTCAGGAAAAAAATTCTTCTTTCTCTCCTTTTTACGACAACGGCAATAAATGCCAGAAACGTTGCTTGCTATAATTTTAAGGAAAAGGGATAAGTGAAGTCCTGCCCGTTCTCAGAAGAAAAAAAATCGGTCGAGAATATAAAATGCCAATTTTGTTGCTGCTAAATTTTCTACTTAATTGCGTTTCTACTTGTTTTTCTTCGGGTAACAAGCGCTCTCACAAATAATTTGTAACAGGTTATTTTTGTGTTATTCTATCCTTTGCATAGAAATATTCTTTCGTTTTTTGTTGTTGTTTTTTTTCTTTCCTTTCTAACCTTATTTTCTGTACTCTTCACTCCTATTTAGATTCATTTGAAATTTTCTCTTGTTTTCCCTCATCTAGAGACCGTTAATCCAAGCAGTCATCAAAGCTGCCAACATAGATAGCCAATCAGACCCAGTGAAAAACTGGAAAAAAACTCCTACTTATCTATGTGCGTGTCACGCTTAAACGCTGCACAAATGGAACTCGGGAGCTGACAATTGAAACATTTATGCATTAATACGTCCAAGAGGAACAAATATTTATTAGGACTGGGGTGAGGATTGGTTAATCCATCGCATTGTTTTGTTTTTTTTTGTATTTTTAGTGAGGGATTCAATTCAAAATGTACGTGTACGGTAAATTGATCCCTTCGTTTGGATCCCGAAGCATTCAGGCTTGTTTTCTAGGAATTCAAATTGTTTCCATTCGTGAACAAACAGCAGGAAAGGTGTTTTTTTACATTGATCACACCTTGTTCTAAGTTTTTAATTGATCCACCTAAAGCACCATGCTATAAAAAGTGTTGGTTATTTGACAATTTCTTTTGATAGACTAATGAAGCCTTTTTTTTTTTTTTTTTTTTTTTTTTTACAGTTTCTAACCCTTATTTATTTATTCATTTATTTATTTATTTATTTTTACCTATTTCTAGCCCTTATCTTCAATTTTTTAATCTCGGTTATATCCATCGAAATAATGATATTTTGTATGATTCCAAATTTTCTTTCGTTACTTACGTCGGCGTCTGTGCTTTCATATTTTTTTATTTCTTCATTCCATTTGATAGTTATTTCTGTTTCTCTTCATCTCTCTCATTTTATTTCAATTTTTCTCCCTTCACTTCTCCCTTCATATTGCTTCAATTATTCTTTCATTTATTCATTTTCCTTTCCATCGTTTTTTTTTTAATTGACAGTGTTTTCGTTCCTTCGCTTTTTCTTTCCTGTCTTTGTCGTTCTTACTTGCACTTTTTTTTCGTGCCTCATTTTCTTTTCCATTTTCTTTCTTCCCTTCCCATTTTCCCTTCTATGATTTCTTCTCTTTCTTACGGCATCTTTCTTTCTTTCCTTCATTTTATTTATCTTGTTGTGCCTCCCTTCCATTCTATCTATCTCTCCTTCATTCCTCCATTCTAACTTTTCTTTTTTCACTCTCTCTCTTTCTTTCTTTCTTTTTTCTTTCTTTCTTTCTTTCTTTCTTATTTCTTTTTCATTTGAGCATTTTCTGTTTATTTTCAAATTTTTCGTCTTTGTAGCACTGACTTAGTTAAAAATTTGTTCTCACTTTCAAAATTTTTAATTGCCGCAGCTGTCTCTTTTCTTATGCTCCCTCTCATTATTCATTCATCATTTTTATTCGTTTTCTTTAAACTTGTTCATTTTTATGCCTTTTTTCTGCTTTATTTCTATATTCTTGTTTATCTTGCTGCTAATTTCAGCTATTTTTATTGTATTTTTATATTTCTCTCTGTGTTGCCAATGAGTTTTAAAATGTTGTTAATTTCGTTCGGATTTAGTTTTACTTTCCCACATCTTATGAACCAAGATCATAAACGGGAAATACACTCAAACACTGAAGAATTTTGCAACACACACGCACACACACATGCCCACCAACACACACACACACACACACACACACACACACAAACACACACACACACACACACACACACACACACACACACATATATATATATATATATATATATATATATATATATATATATATATATATGTTTATACTCTTTTTCAGAAACCGTAAATCATTGTTGGAGTTGATCCGACTAGCTGACCGGCTATGTATATATTAGTATAAATCTCCCCTGGTAAGGTCTTCTGAAAGGGAGAGATTTACAACGTAAGTTTATGTTGCATGGAACCCTTATTTTGGGCCAGCTTATCATAAAAAATTCTGACTTTTTTGTAGTGATCGTGTCTCAAACTAAATGCGACGAAAGTAATTAATACTTTGATTAATCCTTCTTTTTTTATTGATCACCAAAACATGCTGCCAAAAGACCTCGGTTATGTAAGAGTTTTCTGTTGAGGATCTAATCAGGATTTGCAACATTTCTCTATCATGAATATTTTCTCAAATGGTCCAGCTCGTCTCTCCATCTAACACTCGACCGGACTCGGTTGCGCATGTGATCTCTTGGGATCCATGTCGTGAGGTTCGATGTCCATCATTGTCTGCCATTCTTGCAACATGGCCAGCCTATTGCCATTTGAGTTTTTTGGTGGATTTTATGACATCTCGGGCTTTTGTCATGTCCCAAATGCGTTGAACTGTCTTGTGGTGTCTACATGTCAGGTTGAGCATAAGTCTTTCATGTGCACGTTGCATGGTTCTCAAATTGGTCAGGTTCCGTGTTTTGGCTCCATAAATGACTATCGGCGGGATGCATTGGTTGAACACCCCTCTTTGTAGGATTAATGGGATTTTGTTTTTGAAGTTTGAGCTTGATTTTTTTCCCCTCTTTTGAGGGTTTCTTAGAGATTTGTTGTCCTTGGGAGATGGAATGGTTTAATTTCTCCAGGTTTTGATCTTGTTTGTTTTTTTTCAATTTCCTACGTGGTTATCGCACATGATCTCCGTCTTGCTGAAGTTCATGTGAAGGCTGACTTTCTCGCCCTCTTCATTTAATCAATCTAGCCTTAGTTGGAGGTCTGAGAAAAAGGCAACGTCATCTGCAAATCTGAGGTTGCTCAGATATTCGCCGTCTACTGTGATCATTTAATTTTCCCAGTCTAGTCTTCTGATGATCATCTCAAGGCAGGCTGTGTAGAGTTAGGATGAGCTAGTATCACTTTGTCTAACCCTTTTTGGATCTGAGAGGGCCCAGAGTCTTTATGTAGTCTGATAAAGGAGCTCCTGTGACTGTATATACCTTGCAGCACTTTTGTTGTACGGGAAATTTCAATACACTCATTGCAAAATACAACAAAAGAGTAATTAGAATCGAAGTTATTAGAGAAATCATAACTTGACTAGATCGCAAGTGTTCAAACAAAATTATAGGCCAGTTGAAAAACGAATGTCTCAAATCAAATATCGTAAACCAAACCGAAATATCATCCCAAGAAAAATTCTTAGAAGTGAAATATTACTGGGGAATATCAAAAACAGCCTCTATACTTGGAGTAGCCAACCATGTATCACCCTTTTACAAATGAAAAATGTAAAGATAGTCTATCGACTCATTATTGGAAACTAAGTGTTATCAATCTCAAACCAACAGTAAAGTGGAAAATACTGAAACATATATATATATATATATATATATATATATATATATATATATATATATATATATATATATATATATACGGTTTAGTTTCTCTTCAGCCATATATACAAGGATAATCCATTCGATCGTATGAAGGAGAAAACAAATTGACGAAAGTGGGATGATATTTTCCTTTAAGTTTCGTGAAAATTATTGTCAAATTTTCAGTTGAATATGTAGGTATAAAATCGACTCAGAGAAGTTTTTTTCTCTGTAATTAGTATTCTTAAAGAGGATATTAACTGTTGATTTGCATGCAGCTTGAGATATGAAAAAAATACGACACAACGGAATTATTATTCACATGGGTGAGCACTAAATAGAAGTGACACGAAGAATGAGTAACATCTGTTGTTATACAGACTGATCCCTCATCATTAGATACATTCTTGAGTGACCTACGTGAGTAACCTACGTGAGTAAACCGTGATTCAAGAGAATTGTGTGTAGTATAAAATAACATCCATGTACAATAAAGTATGCTACTACCCTATACAAAATAACGAACTGCATGTATGACATAATTTATTTACTAAAATCATATCTGAATGGAAATTGTGTGATCAAAACATCTTCAATTCCATGCATATTTTCTACTTTATTGGTTAACATCCGAAATAGGGGACTTACAAACACCCCCGGAAAAAAATAATATCTCATTTTAACATATTTGAATTGACAGCATTTCAGCCCAGCGACTCGGCACCATTGTTAAGTAAAACATATCTGTTGCTTATATCATGGGTTGACTACAAGTAATGAGTACTACAGTAAGCAAAACTGCGGATAAGAGGGACCTCTTCACCATTGAAGAGGGATTGATTTTTGCTTGGTCTTGCACGCTTGATAATTATAAACTAGCTTGATAATGATCAAGTCTTGGCTGCCCATTATTAAGCATTAATCTATTCGAATTATTATTTCAGAAGTTAGAATAGACATAGCGCTGCCGAATTTGCAGACAGCTAAAAACTAGAACAAAACAGTCACCTGAGAAAGACGATTGATTGTACTGAGTAGAATTCTTCTCTATTTTTAAGTCTTGTTTCTAAGTACTTGTTCCAGGGATGTGATTAAACGGAAATATCATGGTGCTTTAATGGACAGTTTTATAGCGTCATAAAAATAAGTGTATAGTTTTAAATCGTAGTCGTGGCGTTTTTTCGAGCTCATCTGTCACAAAGTCGACTGTAAGCCTAAGTTATCGCCCTGAAAGAAAATACAAATACCGAACAAGAATATTCAAACATAAAATAGACGAAATAATATTAATTCAGTGGCATAAAATATCTATTTTTAGTGGCGTGTACTCACATGTAATTAAACCTTGTGAAATAAGATTGATCAATTTGGCCATTACATTAAAATTTTTTCGCCTATTTTAGGTTAAAATATTCTTGTTTATTATTTTGTTTGCTTTTACAATTATATCAACACATTATGGATGACCAATGTTCCTTACTCGCCATGTTTTCTTTTATATTGATACGTAGATATGACTTACTTAATTAGAAGTATTGTTATAGCTTGGGAGAAAGTTTCTTCTGATGGATTCGAACCACTGACATTGTATTGATTACAAAATGAACCCTTTAACCATTTGCGCTACGGAGACATATACACCGGGTTTTCTTATATAACTTATTTTCAAATAGAAATAGTTGATTACTGACTTCCAAAATCTTTCTACTTTCCAACACTCTTGTTATATGTTTTTTAAGAATCCTTCACGAGAATCTTTGTTTTGTTTTGAAGAAATACATCGGCAGTATCAACATGAGTGTATATGGAACTTCTACAGTTTTAGCGTACATTGTGATAGATCAAAATTAAAGTAAAATTCCCATTAAAAAATGTTTCTAGTGTTTCCAGAGCAATATGTCTGCTAGTGTAATTAATAAAAAATTACCTACAATAAAAGTGTCTACAGGACAAGAATTTGTTTGATATTCGCTTGGGTTTTGTGAAAGTTATTATTTAAATAAATCGTCGATTTGTGTGAAAACTTTCTGTCTCGGGTTATCCGGTAAACAGCGCCAACCCGATAAGGGAGATGCAATGAAATATCACACCATAAGAAAGTAGACCACTAAATCTAGCTGGAACAACGGATCTCCATTAAATCCTCAAAAGAAAAAGAAATAAAACGGAGAATCACTTTAGAATGGCAAGTTTTCGGTAGAGCAAGCTCGACCCTCAAGAACATGAACAGTCCAATAGTCCTGAAAAGAGAGACATTCAACCAATCGATCCTCCAAATAGCTCCTCATAAAGTTAAAAAAAATGGAATTCAACAAAAGGATTGAAACTCATATTGAGAACCATACAACGTGCACAAGATAGAATTATGCTAAACATAATCTGGAGAGATCACAAAAAAGCATGGTACATCAGACAAAGAAGTGAGTCAGCAACATCAATGAAAACTAAAATGGCCACGGGCTGGTCATATTGCAAGAATTGCTGACAACTGCTGAACATTACGACTAACAGCTTAAATTCCCAGAGATCGTATGCGAAACTGTGACCGACAAAATATAAGATGGCATGTTGAACATAATGAAATCATTAAGTACTGGCTCAGCTACTAGTCTGGTGAATCCTGGAGGAGGTATATATCCAACCACAGATGCGGGAAGGTTGATGATGATGATTTTACTTCAAGAGGGAAATTTTACTGCATGCCAATCAGAGATTAACGACACCGAGTAGGCCTTCACTAAAAAAAGTTGTGAATATAATTATCCCAATACTTGTTTTGGATAGGACCTCTCGAGCGGTATCTTGCATAAACTCATCATCATCGTCATTATCATGATCTGGAGCAGCAGCCTTTTAGCACTCATCGTAGGACAACCACCTTCCCTAGGACTGTTTGGGACGAATGCACAAAAATCCAAATCGAATATGCCGAGCTGAAAAGGGTAGACCACTACATCTAGGACAACAAGTATCCATGGAGTCTTCTAAAGAAGGGGAAATCGAGTGAGTAAGTTCAATATTTAGAAACTACAAAATCCAATTTATTTTCCAAAGTGAGGTCGAAAACTAATGCATCCTCTCACAGTCACCTTTGGAGCTGAAACATGGAACCAATCCAAAAGATTGACCCGTAAACTGAGAATCATGCGCAGTGCACTTGAGAGAATCATGCTTATCATTAAATCTAGGGATCGCAATACAGTGCAGTATATTATTGTTAAAACAAGAGTCGGAGATGTAGATTCCATTCAGGAATTTAAATGGCGATGGGCTGGATAAATTGTGAGAATGTCAGGCAATCTATTGACATCATAACTCAAAGCATGGATTCAAAGAGATCATGTATAAAATTGTGGCTAACAAAATATAAGATGACCTTATAAAATAGACGTGTTCAAGAAGCACTGGCTTCTTGGTGTCCACAGTAAAAAGATCTGGCGAATATTGGGGAACAACGACGTCCAACGACGGATGGTAAAAGGATAATGATAACAAACATGTACGTATAGATACATAGTTGCGTCAAGACTGCTTCCTTGTGGAATAGGATTCGACTATTGCACGGGGCTTATTTCTTTATCAATATATATATATATATATATATATATATATATATATATATATATATATATATAGTTCAGATAGTGCTATGGCTTTAAACACTAAACATTAAAAAGAAACTTTTTTCAATAGATGTTTTGTGTCACTTAAGTCACCCATTTCCTAATACATTCCAAAACATACACAAACACACACACACACACACACACACACATACATACATACATATATATATATATATATATATATATATATATATATATATATATATATATATATATATATATATATAAAGTAAAAATAAGTAAACAATACACTATTTGAATATTGTTCCATATCCAATAATTTGGATTTTTTGTAAAAACAGTTTGTGTCAATATTTGTACTCATCACAGAGGGAAGATTTCACTGACTGATTCAATGAAATCATCAAGAGAGAAGTGAGTGTCCGTTAAGCATGGGTGTTGGAATGGGACCTTGTTATAAATCTGTCATCTGGGGAGTATTTATAGATTTGTATGTATATATATACATGTACATGTATATATATATATATATATATATATATATATATATATATATATATATATATATATATATATATATATGGCACGGTTATTGTGAAAGAGGTCCCTGGCATCATGGAGTGTTGATGGTAGTGCATAAATACACATAAATACGCTCATATATATATATACACACAGAGAAATGCATGTAGACATCCATAGACATCCGTACACACGTACAAACCAACATCCAAATCGTCACAAACGTGTTATTTCAGTATACAAATAAATGTTTCACGAACATAAGACAGTAGCTAAAATATAGATATTATAATAATATAATGATACTATCATAGATTGTGCGCATCAAGTTGTATTTAAAGCAAATCTCCTCGAACTGCAGCCCTCCTTTCATGGCATCTATTTCAGAAGTAAACCTCGTAAAGTCAGTGAAGATGGATGGACTTCAATAGATTTTTTTCAAATTCAGGCATTTATTTGATAACGAAAAATCTAATTGTTCAAACGTATCCAAAAGTTCTAGACTGATTGAATGAAAGTAATTCATATGTAGTTTAGACCTTATGTGACGAGAATAATGTTTCCCATACCTGGTTCAATATATGTAAATTGGAATTGCCTTAACTCTCAACCCCCTCATGGCCGTGAGCCTGCCAGTGCCTTTTTTCAATCATCCTGCTTGGGCATCAGTATGGAGTGGGAGCAAACAAGGCATTTGCCCCTACCGCCTGGTTCAAGCCCCTTGTCCAGGCTGAGGGTTTTTTTAAAGTCGATAAAGGTTAATGGTACCGTGCAGTTGTTCTATGTAACACCAATCTAATCACTTCACATGAATTGTGGTAATGCTAACTGGTAACAGATTGCAGCAAAGATCCTGAGTATATCTCTTCCTGCACCCCAACCCCAAAGGGACACCCCAGTCTTCTAGCGATACCATGGGGACCGGTAGTGCTCACCGTGAGAATAACTGTTTTAGAGTAACTGCTTCTCTGCAGACTTCTGTCTGGATAGAACAAGATGTGAATGATTTTTTTCAACCAACTTCTTTCCCAGTAACGTTGCCAATAGTCATTCCGAATTGATGGCACTGTTAAAGAATTAATGGCTTGCGTACGTTTTAGGAATATCGAACAGAAAACACGGAGGCGTTTCTTACACATTTCCAGACAGATTTTGTTGGCAATAAGTGCAAAGCCAATACTGACTCCATCAGACGTGTTAGTCTTGTAGACAGGGGATTATTGTCAAACTCCTACCAAGTTTTGACTTTATTTTCCTCACCTAACAATAATGACAATCTCGGACTTCCGGTTGAGACTAAAAAGTGACAAGTTTAAAAAGATGGATAAAGAGGGAAGCAGGGAGGGATGTACAAAATATATTACTGTCTCATTAATCAATGAAAAGAAAGAACGAAGGAAGAAAGGAAGAGAAATATATAAAGATAGAACAAAATAGGAAAAAAGAGAAAGAAATTGAGTGAGAGAAGACAAGAGAGAGAGAGAGAGAGCGAAAAATAGAAAGCTGTGAAAACTAGAATCCAATTATTACGTAAATTGCTTCATACTGTATTAAGGAATATTCAGATTTATCCAGATATTTATTTTGCTAAATATCTGCATACTTTTTTTAGTCTTCTCCCATGGCTAAATTCAAAGATTTCTATCATCTCTAAAATTTCATTAAATATCGAAAAATTTTAATACATATAAACCTTCCCCTTCCTATTCGAGTACATCATGTATTTTATAAGTAATTGCTCATTGGATGAGGCGGTTGCATATTTTCTCTGGATCCAATCAACAGCATAGAAACATATTTAATGACCAGGATATACGAGGATACATATAACGCTGACAAGACCTGTCACCAAAAATTTCAACATTGGGCCCTACAGTTTTCAAGTTTGTCTGGCAGGGAGTCAGGATGGCTGGCAGACTGTCTGCCTATCTGTTTGCCTGTCTGTCTGTCTGTCTGTCTGTCTGTCTATCTGTTTCCCTGTTTGTCCGTCTCTGTCTCTGTCTCTCTCTCCACACACACATACACACATATATATATGTGTGTGTGTGTGTGTGTATGTGTGCGTGTGCGTGTGCGTGTGTGTGTGTGTGTGATGCTCTTCCATAGAAATAGAGCACTCTAGTGGATGAAAAATGTCTGTGTAAATAAATGTATTGCTTAAATTCAGCCTTGCTGACCTTCCAGTCCCGTAGTCCAGAGGTAGGATATTGGCCTCCGTGTCTGAAGTGGAGGTTTCAATCTTGCCTTGCAGTACTGGATGGGATAATGGAAAGTCTATAACCACACTGAAAAGATGTAATAAATCGAAACAGCTATCTTTGGATGACACAATTCTCTCTCTCTCTCTCTCTCTATATATATATATATATATGTCTAAAGTGGTTAGTTTTTTGTTTTCGGCAGAATTCAAGTTTGTTTTTTCGAAAATTACGATTCATCAGGAATCAAAACAAAGAGCGATCGAAGTGAATTATCCTTTTTTTTTTCAATATTTTAATTGATCACCTTCATCACGACAAAATATAATGGTAACGTGATGGTTTGTATTGAGTGACTGATTGTGTTTATCTATCAATCAAACCATCTCAATCTATCCATACCTCTCTTCCTCTCAGTCTCTCTTTCTCTCTCTCTCTCTCTCTCTCTCTCTCTCTCTCTCTCTGTATATATACGTGTGTATGTGTGTGCGAGAGAGAGTTCATATCTATTTATTAATCTATCCATCTATCTTTGTTCATATCTATCGAGCTATACATTTATTTATCCATCAAATATCCATCTTTGTTCATATTTATCTGCCATCTTTAATATCTATCAATCTCTCCATTGATGTATGTATATATGTATCTGTCTATCTAATCATGTCAACATCTATCTAAACCCCTGAATATTTCCCTAAATCTTTCCGTATCTATCAATCAATATCTACATATAAACCCATCTAACTGCCGATGTCCATCTATATATCCATCTATCCATCTCAGTTGAACATAACCTGTCTTTTGCACTGAAAAATCAAAAAAAGTTAGGGTTTTTTTTTACCAGGTATTAATGCAAGCGTTACCTGCAAACAGAGCTGGACTATTCTATGAATGATGTTTCAGTAAGGTTTGCTCTCGAATACAAATAATCATATTTATGAGATTACGCATAGTTCGGAATATGTTTTCGTGTAAGACTAAATCTTGTTCAAGCAAACTAAAAATCCTATAAAAACTATCCAATCTTTCAATAAAGAGCTGATTAACTGTCATTTTTGCTCCGATTGAACGTTTATTACCACAAGCAATCACGTGATATACGAGGCAATAATGGCTTTTTTCTTTCATAGAAAACTAAGTTTCATACATAAAAGTATCGATTCCTGATAAAAATTTGTTGAACGGCTTCCTTCTATTTGAAACTTTGAAAGTCGTGTGACTGACAGAAAACTATTCATTGAAATTTGGTGCCTGACGAAATAATGAGATTTTGTTGAAAACGCCAAAAGATGATTATTAACTCGTTTGCGTAATCGCCATTTCATAATTCAACCACCATCGTTTGCAGATTTTTAATTTCAAATTTGAATGTGAATGTTTCAGCCTTAAGCGTTAGTAACGAAATTATGCTCAATGTAGATTCATTGCCTATCAGTCACCATAGAAAAGCATTGGAAATAAGCTTATAGAAGAGAGATATAGTGATCATGATATTGCTGCTGAATGCAGTCTGAATTATATCCAGCAGAAAAGCTTTGAGAACTAAAAAACAAATCGTCATTTTCAGGAATTAATACAGGTGTCACTGCAAGCAAGGGCGCGCGAACACACACAGACACACACACACACACACACACACACACACATACACACACATATATATATATATATATATATATATATATATATATATATATATATACAAAACATTTTGAAAAATTGATCAATCCGTCCACATGTGAGATTACCTAACCCTTCCTGCGTCTTAACAGGGATTACCCACATCTCTGCAAATCATACCCCGAGAAAGTAAATAACTTGAGCTTATTCTCTGTTGGTTTCTCCTTTCATTAAGGACACTATTTTGCAGCTTGACATTTTGGGGATCACTTCATATATTTTGATTTAATTGCCGATGACTTACAAAAAAATATAGCTACAATATCATCTATACAAAGTATAATCCACCTCTTCTTTTATAGAAGTTAATTTCCTCCCAAACCAAACAGAGCAGGATTTTATTATTTCTGGAAATCGAAACAGATATTATCAGATATTATTTATGACCAAACTCTACAGCAATGAACCTCAGTTGCCAAAAATATGAACATGCTGCCGTCAAAAAATGATTACCCTCTTACGAGAAAAACTAGTACTTTTCTTTATTGTAAGTATTTTTTTAAACCATCATTTTAAAACCATTATTGGCTGTTTTTTTTTTCGTTGGTGATTTGAATACATTCGAAAATAAATGCTATGAAAACCAGAAAGCAAATCTCACGCTAATATTGAAAATATTTTTTTTTAATTTTTCATTTTCTGAGTAATGATGTTGATTTCAATTATGGCCCCAAAAGGGGGAGGACTCTTCCTGATGTAAAAGAACGTGGAACTAATTTAGCCCCGAAAGAACAACAACTCCAAAAACAGCTGTAAGACTAATGTTGAGCAAAGACGCTGTTGCTACAATTGTGAAAAAAAAAATCTCAAAAAAGTGGAAATTGAAAAAGTTTTATAGGAGCAACTGCGTCGACCATGTGAGACAACAGGAGGGACTTTCTTTTGTCGGGTGATCAGTTGATGAAGACCCGAGAAAATTAGCAGTTGTTGTCGCTAATGAGGTCAAAGTCAGTACCGTAAATGTTTCTCCAACAACAATCAAATGTACCATCGACAACACTGGTCTACATGCCCGACCACCACATAAAAAACAACGAGGGATATCAGAATAAAAATAGGCAGATCACAATTTACACAGGAGAATGAGAGTGAAAAAGTTTTGGGACAACGTCTTATGATCAGGAAAAAAACAAATCTATTTAGGCGTGATAACATCCGACGAGTCTGACGAGATCATGGTAAGGCGTGCAAGGATAATGTTTGGTATCAACAGTTGAGCATGTTGAACGAAACGTTATGGTCATGTATTGTATGATCAACAATGGCACCGGTGAACTGGGTTCCGTCGACATAATTGTGAATGCCGAAGGTTATATCGATATAATGGAAGGAAACATAATGCCTTTATTCGAACACTTGGAGCTGTCTCTCAACATTACAATAACCAAGAACACTTTCTCAGACAAGAAATAATGGGCTTTCCGAGGAAAAAAAAAGAATGTGAAATATGCTCGATTAGCCTAGCATGTGGACAGATTTAAATTCAATTGAGCACTTGTTGAATGTGCAGAAACGTAATTCGAGGAACGACGACTATCGAACAATACTGATTTAGAAAAATGGATATTGCCAGAGTGGACACGATTCCAGTGACTGCTTGTGCAAATTTATTTAAGTCAATGTCGTCTTGGCTCCAATTGAATAAAGGTAGCCAAAGCAATCATCGATTTCGAATAAACCTTTTTTCGGGGGTATGAACCCATTTTTGGACAGCAACATATTCTTATTTTTACAAAAGAATTTCAGTGCAGTAGATATTAGTCATAAATATTACCTGATAATATCCATTTTGATTGTGTAACGTCCCACTAGGAATAATAAAATCCTGCTGTGTTGGTATAGAAGAAAATTACTTCTCTATGAAAGAAAGTATTAAATATGTACACATTCATGTGGAATACTTTATAATCTTTGCTATTTATATACATTGTAATAGAAAAGCATAGCTCTTATATCTTTCTACGAATATATATTTTGATAGCAAACCATAACTATTAAATTCACTATAGATGTAGATTTTAGTAGAAATTCATCCTTATTACCTTTACCACGCATAAGCATATCAGTATAAAAGCATATATACCAGATCAAAATGTGTTCCATTGTTGGACATAGACCTTCTCAAGGATTCACACTTTATCATGGGCGTTGCAGCGCCAGAATTTGCTGATTTTGTCTTGCTTGACTCTCCATCTTGTACTCAACTGGCCTCAGTAGCCTATGTGATCTTTGGGGATACATGAGTCACGATGTCAATCAGTTGTCAGCCATTCTTGTAACATGATCAGCCCATTGCCATTTGGGCTTTTTAATGAATTTTATGATGTCTCAGATTCTTGTCTTCTCCTGGATGGTTTGTGTTGTCTGGTGGTCTTTCCATAGAAGGTTCAACATAATTCTTCCTTGTGCACGTTGCATAGTTCTAAATTTGCAGAATTGTCCCTTGGTTAGGTTCCATGTTTCAGCTCCATGAGTAAGTATTGAGAGGATGCATTGCTTGTATACTCTTCTTTTTAGGATCAATGGGGTCTCATCGATTTTGAGGGTTGAGCTCGCTCTGCCAAAAGTTTGCCATTCCAGAGTGAATCTTTGTTTGATTTCCCCTTAATCACGGTAGGGAAATGTTGGTTTGATACATTAGTTTGAGTTAACGTGATGGGAGTGATGGAAAAATGAAGAATTTACTCCCTTAGATTAGGTGAGGTTTGTTATTGTTTTTGCTGTCACAGTAGAAAATCCAGTCTCCCATTCGGACTGAAGTTTGACACTACAAAGAGACGAGCCTTATCACCTTCACTACAGATATAAATTTTAACACATGAATGAGTAACTGTGACACTGCACCTGACATCGTGTCGTGATTTCATTTGTTTAATACTTGTATACGCGTTTGAGATTCCTACTAAAACAAGAATTCGCTATTGACAAACACTGCAGATGTGTTGGCTTATCACGTCCAATTTATTTCCCACGTTTTCTCTTTTTTCTTCTTTGGTATATGTGTTGGAGACCGTCAACCAAAACTGTCACTAACACTGTCAACATAGGTTTCTCAAGTTTTTAAGTCAGGCTGGCTGACTAGCTATGTATGCATGTGTCATGCGTATAGGGCGCAGAAATAGAGATGGACTGCTTAGAATGAAGACATTTACATCCCATTATTTCAATGAAAAACCTGATTTGTTGTTGTTTATTTCGGAATTCACTCCCCCAAAGTGATTCAGTTGATGATAAATTAATAATATAATATCAAGCTGAATCATCATCTTAGTGTCCAGCTGCCTTCACGTTTGTTTTATTCATCTTCAATTCGGACATTTTTCAGTGATCACTGTACCCAGTCCATTGATCAAACCTTCATTTAAAATTTTTTTGAATTGATCACCCCATTATTCAACACACTGCCAAAAAACATCGGTGACGTGACAGTTTTTATCGAGTAGCTAACCAGGTTCACTTTTCTTTTTGGTGTTGTATTTGTTTGTTTGTTGTTGTTTTTTTTGTTTTATTTTATGTTTATTTTGTCTTCTCTCTTCAAATGTTTATTTTTCTTATTCCACTCTCTTATCTGTTACCGATTTTAAAAGATGCACCAAAACTACAGGAGAGGAAATAAAGGACGAGGGAAACAACAACATGGTGTATCCGCACATTAAAAGCGACTTCTGAAACATTAAGAGCGCACCTTGGTTAATGGACTCAACCGATACTCGAGCTTTAAAAGCGTCTGCTGTATTCGAAGTCAGGAGAGGCCTGATCCGTTTTACTGTTATCCTTCGTTGCGTGAATTAATCAATAAAACGAATAGAAGATTGAGTAGAGGAAAGTGTGTTGAGAGGAAGTGAATTGCGAGGGTGGTGTTAGGGTTAGTGTTAGGGTTAGGAAGTGAATTGCAGAGAGGCAAGAGGGGGTAGGTATCAGAATGAACAGAGGGCGGAGTAGTGAGTGACTGGAAAGGAAAGAGGAAGAAGAGCAACAACAACAAGAAGGAGAAGAAAGGGGAACAAAATAACGAAAGCGGATAAATGAAGAAAAGAAGAAGAGAAGAAAAAAACCGATTTAAAGGTTGTGTTGAGGAAGAGACGAAGGAAATAGTTGGTAGATGAATTCCAGGAAAGGAAGAAAGGGCTTTAGAGCGGAAAGCGATGAATCAGGAAAAACTGTGGCGATAGGAAGGCGAAAATTATGAATAAAGAAGAAAATATGAGAAAAGAGTGTTGTATATATATATATATATATATATATATATATATATATATATATATATATATATATATATCAGTATATACTTATATAGGTGTATTGTTTTGTCAAGTCTCATACTACCTTGCACATTCTACATAACTGCTGGCTTGAATGAATAGATACATGTGGGAAAACTGCGATAGATATGATCAGATAGGGATACACATATGAACGAATGTGTATATATAGATATGAATGGACTCAGATAGATAGATAGATAGATAGATATGAACAGACAGATAGATAGCTACGAGGAGAGCAGAACAGGGGAGGATGGGGAAAATAGTATCCGGGCGGATGAGTGTAGATAAGAAAGTATATACAAAGGATTTGTTGAGGGGAACTTTTTTTTTTCCTTAAAAAAAGATGGGGTGAGTCAAGATTGCCATGCGAAGGAAGTTAACAGTCGTGTAAAAAATGAGTGAAGGAAGAAAAGGACTCGGGAGCGGAAAAGGGCCCCGTGATAAATCGGCGGGGAAAAAGAGTGGCGAGGTGAGAAGAAGGCGGAAATGGAGGGTAAAGAGGGAAAGGTGAAAGGAGTGTTAGGAAATCGCGAATAGGGAAGAATTGAGTGATTTTGTGTGGTGGTAGGGAGAACTGTCTAAAAGAGATAAGAAAAAAGTTAATGTATACCAAGAGATTGTATTACATTGTGAACGAGGAGAAGGACGATTGGAGTAAGTCTGTGAAGACGGAATGAAAACTTCTTTGGCAATAAAGACACAGGTGATTAGCAAAAAAGAGAAGTAAATGTTTGAAAGGAAGGAGGAAGCAAATAAGACAGATGGTGAAATACACAGATGCATTCGAAACCTGACAATAATTCATTACATTTTTTATTTGTCTGTCATTGCATAACTCACGATCCGCAAGATCTAACGCCGAGAGCTATTCTGTTTCTAATGAGACCCTGGAGCTTTCTATCAGCATATTGGTTTGTGAACATTACAAAACATTTCAAAGTTTCCAACTAATTGGCCCGATATGATATATAGGTATTTTAAATGGATATTTTTTTCTTTGTCGATTAGGTTAGAAAAAGGGGGCATTTAATTTATTGTTTTAACCATAAATATCTGACATTGAACAGAGATCTCACCCGTAAGCAGGATTTTCAGCTGGTAATATCACTACGTACATGAGAGTTTGACTTTTAAAGGTAGGAAGTGGTAATGAGAAAATAGGTAAAACCTTCAGGAAGAAAAGAAGCTGTAGATAATTGCAAAGAAAAGTCAATGGAAATTGAAGTCAGAGTAAGTGAAAGAAAAAATTCTTGGAAATAATTTAATGACTTTCAAAGATATCATTTCACATTAATTGCTTATAACTCTGTATTTTGACGTACACAGTACTGTAATTTTCTATACAGTAATCTTTTTTTATTTTTTCCCGTAGTTTGCCGATCTCTTATTAAAATAAAATAAAGAAATAAAGTATAATGATAGATATTCCGATTCGAAGGGGTTCGGCAGCTTATATATATATATATATATATATATATATATATATATATATATATATATATATATATATATATGTGTGTGTGTGTGTGTGTGTGTGTGTGTGTGTGTGTTTGAATGTCACTTTTTACTGCACAGTATTTAATGCTCAATGGGTCTGGCAGGCTTGTGCACTCTGTGATAGACAAAGATCAGTTCTTTAATAATAATAATGTACCTACAGAACTCAAAAGGAAGCGATACAATATTTAAGAATACTAAATTGGATAGGAAGTTTTGTGAAAATGAAAACCGAAACAAGGGGAACTGAAAAGCACTGCGAGAGTATATATAACTGCCAACATTACTGCTGCAAAAAGCTGAATGAGGACTTATTCATATATATCTCCTATCCAGGGGAGGTGCTGGTGAAAAAATTGAATCCTCTTCAAGATTCAGACCGTTGTATCTAAGCCAATGGCCTAACTTTCCACAGAATATTGTTTAAATCCACTGTGAACTTTTAGGGAGAAACGCTTGTTAAAACATCATCATCGTTATAATCAGCCTTTTCGTATCCATCGTTGGACATAAACTTTCCCCAAGTTCCGTCAGACCTCTCTAACATGGACATTGCATAGCCAATACTTTCTGAATTTATCTAGCTCCTCACACTGTCTTACATTCGGTTGGCCTCTATTTCGCCAATGATCTCTAAGGATCCACGTTGAGTCGTGATGTCCAATAGTTGTCTGATATTCTTACAGCATGTCCAGCGCATTGCCATTTGCATTTTTCTAACTGTTTCTATGATATCTTGGGTTGCTTTTTTTCTAGTATACTGTGCTGTCGTATGATCTCTCCATGTGAGGTTGTGTATAATTCTTCCATGTGCATATTGCACAGTTCTCAGTTTGAGGGTCAAACTATTGGTTATATATTTTAGAAAAAAAAAACAAATTATAAGAAAAATATATTCCAATCGAAAAAGAATTCCTTAATCTGCCAGGGAATTCAAGCAACATCCATTGAGGACTTTTAGAGTCATTGTATGGGCAGTGAGACAGCCAGACAGCCAGACAGAGCGACAAGTAAGCACAAATGAATAAGTGAAGAATGAAAAAAAAAACGAAGGTGAAATTCTGATGTTGTAGGAGTTAAATAAAAAGAAATTAAAGAAGAAAAAGATGATAGTGGATCTTGCTGAGAATGGATTACGCGTAAAACTATTGATAAGATACTTAGAGTATTAGACTCTGCAAGATTCGGGAAAAAAACACGAGGTATCCTAAAATGAAGTTGGCGGAGATTTAGAAAGATCCGAGAAAAAAATTGAAAGAAAATAAAGATCAATGAAGTGAAAGATTAGAGAAAAATGAAGTCTTGAGATATTTTGGAAAATATAAAGGCGATAGACTATTGATCATTTGAAAGATATGAGATGACATTTTTGAAAGAAAGAAAGAAATAAGCCAAAAATTGAGATCATTGATGCTTGATTCCTCTCCCTTTCAGTTTTGCACACGCCCACACACACACGCCCCCACACACATACATATATGTATATATATATATATATATATATATATATATATATATATATATATATATATGTATCGATAGTGAGAGGGAGACAGAGAGTTGAAGGAAACAGAAGATATGGGATTTCATTTGCTACGTCTGTCAGTCAGTTACACCTATCGTTAAAAGAAGATGCATGCACATCTGTAAACAAGAAAACATGGAGTGTTTCAATGCTTCAGTCGTTTGCAGCCCCGTGCGGCAAGGGGCCAATTTATTTATCCCCATTTTATCTTAATTTCTTGATTTTTGCCTAGCTTCTTTTCTCTTTACTTCTCTTTCTCCTCTTAAGTTTACGAAAAGAAAAAGACAAGTCCGGTCACAAAATAGGAACTGTCACATGACGACGTCTTTCAGCTGTGTATCATGTTTGGGGTGATCAACCAAACATTGGAAAAAAGAGGTGATCGATGAATAAGTTTCCTCTCTTGCTTTCAGTTTTTCAGCGATCACTAAAAAGTCTAAGTTTGCAAAAGAAGCCTTGCAATAACTAAGGATTCAGTTTAGTATAAACTTATATTGCAAATTGACCAGCCCCAACTGAAAATTACTTTTGAGGGGAAAAAGGATTTCAAAATTCAAAGAAAATGTTTTCTCTACGTATGATCGGAAGGAGTGAATGCCTGAATATCGAGCCCACCCCCCCTGTGCCAGCGAGTCTATAGGTGCAGTTTGAGCACATGATGCATGGCCAGCTAGCCAGCCAGATCAGCTGAAAAACTGATGATACATCCGTTGGAAGTTTTGGTGACAGTCTGGGTTATCAATTCCTTATGATGTCAATGGGAGAAACGAAAATGAAGATAGCATGAAAGAGAGATGGGTACACAAGAGAGAGAGAGAGAAGGAAAGAGAGAGAGGGGGAGAGCGAGAGCGTGAGAGAGAAAGCAAATGCGAAAAATTATATGAATTTGACAGGAAGCAGAAAAATATAGAAAAGAAAGAAAGAAAGAGAGAAAGAAAGGAAAGAAGAAAGAAGTATAAAAAGAAAGAAATAATTAGATAAATGAATATATGTAAATCAATGAAGAAACAAACAGTTCAATTGACTGAAATACAGGAAGAAAAAAGGAAAAAAAAAGAAAGAAAGAAATTAGAAACAAGCAAACAAATTAAAAGTGATGATTCATTTTCATATGGTTATGGGGACTTTTTGGTGGAGTAGAGCTTGGAAAGTGCTTGATACGTCAGAAAATCTACATTGACTCTCCCAATACTTTAAACTGTTTTGCCCGAATGAATAAAGGAGGTATTGCCCATCCACTTGACCCCCCTGGCTATGTACTCTTATATCAACTCTGAGATTTTTCTGCGTTTGTTTTGAATATACTTTTATAACACAATCGTCTCTTTTTTTCTTTCCTCTTTTTTCAGTGTTTTATTCTACTCTCCTTTCCAATTTATGATCTTTTTCATGTGCGATGAACCACTCCACTTACATATTCATTTACTAACCTAACTCGTTTATCTCTCGTTGTAAATTAACATTATCAACAGTTTACTAAACACGTGCGCAAGGTTCAAATCTCAGTGCCAAGCAGGAGGCATAAGTGTTGATTAAAAGAAGAAGAAAAAAAGGGGATGAATAGAACATTTTGGCAAAGAGGGTGATTATGGAAAACGAACAGAAGTGGTCATGTGACCAACGTCTTTTGACAGCATGCTGCTATTGGGATGATCAATTCAATTGTTTGGCAGTGATGTCTTTGATATAGAATCTGAATGTTTTCAAAAGAATTAGTGTGAAAGTTACTGTGTAAAAACTAAGGGACCAATTTAGGGACCAACGTAAATTGCAAATTGAACATTTGACTAAAAATTCACCTTAGGAAAAAATTGGAAGAAAAATATAACGTTTATTCTAGGCATAATAAGGAGTGAATGTTCAAACTTTGAGACATTTAGCTCCAGCGGTGCGACCTGTACGCGTGACACACATTTGCATACATAAGCCAGTCAGCAGGCCAGACTATACTGAAAGCTAAAGAAACCTATCTTATCAATTTCAGTTGACTCTTTCTAGAGCATTTTTATTTAGAAACTGAAGTGCATTGCAAAGACACAAGGATATAATATACATACATACATACATACATACATATATATATATATATATATATATATATATATATATATATATATATATATATATATATATATATATATATATATTTATTGTTTGATTGAGTACAAAATCTCAATGATAAGAGGGTAGATTAATTTATGCTACATTCAGTGACTCGGCAACTATGTATCCGGAGACAAAAGTATTTAGCAATTCGAATGATTGTATTTTGCGATGGTCTCCCATTGCTATGCGTTGTGTCAGCTATGTCGTTTACAAATCCAATGGAATGCTTACATTATGAAACCAGTACATGCCTTCATCAAAAATAAACGAAATCACTTTTCACACCCTCGGTGATGTTACAATTAGCATCCTTTTGTAATTTCTTGCTATATATGTTTTTAAAACAGTTTTCAGATACAAGGCAGTTTAAATGTAGGACGTTAAACAGACGATTATATCCTTTTTTGAAACAACCTGTATTTAAAAAAAATGTAGAAATTATGAAATTGTCGGTTTTGTCACCTCAGTTATTCTCATGTTTAAAATAATTATTGAAAGAAAGATGTTGGCTCGCTTGTATTTGAAAAAAAGGAAAAATTTCAATGTCGACACCTCGTTCCTTCCAGACAGAATGAGCGATAATTGTTAAATAAAATAATATTTCAAGACACTACTGTTAGAATATTAGATTGAAATATGAAAGTGTTGATTCTAACACCACTGCCTTTCTCGACTTAAAGTGAATTAGTTTCATGAAAAAGTCGACTTACTTTGTTTTTGAACTGAATCACGTTTACACACACTTTACCACTTGATTTGTCTGTTTCAAAATTGAATCTAAAGAATGAAGTGTTCAGAAAAAGGGAGAAATTTGAAATGAAGAAAAATATAATTAAAGGTTGATTATGTCGCAGGCAATGTTGATAAGTGCAAATCAAAACTAATTCAGATATCAAATACTTTAGAATGATAAACGAACATCTACACGAAAGAATAAGATAAGATATATACCGAGTAAGATTATGCATATATTTGAGCTTCTATTTCGCTTTTACGATTTGAGAGTTATTATTTCTCTTTACAAGGATTTTTTTTTCAATCGATGCTGTTTCATTTTTTTTTCTATTAGTCATTTAATGATTGTATTTATTCACGAAGTTGTTTACTGTTTTAGATTCTTCCATTCCTGGATCTTGATTCATTGATTTATTCAAACTTTTGACAACTCCTTTCGAGATAGAGTTTTTTTCTTGAATCTTTTATTCGACGTTTTTTCTTTTTGATCATTATTATTCATTGTGATTTTTTCCAGGTCGGATTTCATCGGGGCTTTTCATTATTTTAAATATCTCTTCCCGCTCCCATTTTTCGATTAAAGAGATGAATAAGGAACCTTGAACAACGTAAAACGTTATATATGTGTGTGTATATATAAATATATATATATATATATATATATATATATATATATATATATATATATATATATATATATACACCATAAATCATCTTTTCCAACGTATGTTCCACTGTGATTAATCGATTTATCAAAAATTAACCGATCATGAGAGAGCATATATATATATATATATATATAAATATATATATATATATATATATATATATATATATATATATATATATATATACATATATATGTATGTGTGTGTGTGTGTGTGTGTGTGTATGTCTGTGTCTGTGTGTGTCTGTGTGTGTCTATCTGTCAGTATGATATTATAAAGACGACAAATGTATTTTCTTCATGTTGTTTTGTACCTTAGTATGTTTGTTTCTAACAAGTTACCTTTACGTTTCATAGACTACTAAACAGTTGCACAGTACAGCCTGAAAATTTGAGTGCAGGAGTAACTTTCCTCCATGATGAACATAGGAATGACGACAACGACTTCAGTGACCCATAATGGTCAATTTATGGTCAGGTAAAAATTGGCATTATCTATATTCGAGAGACAGCTGCACCTTAGGGGTGAATTTATCCTAGGATTAACAGGGGACAAGGAACCTTAACCTAGTTGAACCCCATAAAAGTCAATTCAGGATCGGGTAAATTTTGTCATTTTCAAATCTCAGGGAGACGGCTGTAACGTACGGGATGGTAATTCATGTATAAGTGTTTAGATCCATGATTTACATAGGATAGGTTTCACTGACCCTTTGGTGCCCTAAATTTAAGGTCAAAAGTACTTTCAACGTCTCAATTAGTAGGTCTTTATTCAAGCATTCATCTATTCCTATGACTATTGGCAGTAAAGGTACTTTCACTTTACTGTCTCAGTGAATTAAAGAAGAAATGGAAGTATATATCAGCGAAAAAATTCATTGTTTTCTCTTCTTTCATTTTTTTTCCAATTGGGCTGATAGCAGTCTAGTTACGATTTATTCATCTCCTTCAGTACAGGGTGGTAAGGTAAAATAAAATAATTTGTGCAGCCGTCAATATATGTGGTGAGTTGGTGCTGTAGGGTCTGTTATCTATTGCTTTCTATCTACTGGTTGTCTCCTAGTAAGGCTTTGACCCCAAATAACATTTTTTTATAGTGTATATGGACTTGTTAGTGTCATGGTCGGTGAATCATATTGTGTGTGTGTGTGCGTGTGTAAGTTTGTGTGTTGGAAAGTTGCAATAGTAGTTTTCATATTCATTTTTGGGAGTTTTGGTGTTTTATAGATGTTTCTTTCCGATCGTCTTGGTTGATTTTATGAAAAATTCTACTCGGGATCATAAATGAATCTAAAAACAATTGATCAATTTTGAAAGGCATTCTTGTATAGGATCAGCCGATCGTGCAATGATGGTCACAACATAAATTGTTCTTCTCATTGCAATATTCTTAGAATTTGACAGTTTTCTTAGTAAATCTGATCGAATAACCCTATTGTTTATTATAGTTATTGTTACCTACCGAGTCTTTTTCGGGACGATGGAAAGATACTCAACCTGGTTTTTGGAACAGAGGACTCGGTTCTGGTTTATGTTTAAGGATATGCCTGTGATGCTCATATATTCGAGTCGATGTGGGGAAAGTGTTGTTGAATCCTGTCATAAGATGTATTTGATTTGATCCATTTTAAAGCTAGTTTTAGGTTGTCATTTCTAGGAATATTGATCGCTTTGGTATTTTAATTGTATCGATAGCCATATCCAGTAAAATGTTGTATGAATTTGTGACAATTTGTGGTTGATTCTCCGTTGTTCGAGAATATACTACTGAGTCAGAGAACTTATGGAGGAAGTGGGGGTATTTTAAGTGTTTCGGACGTGCAGATCTGAAATGGAGATAGTTGTGAGGTTTGTGCAGAGTACAGTTTATGTTATTTCTATTTTGATCTATGCAAATGTTGGTGTACAGAAATGTTGGAGATTGCATCGAAGCTTCGTGGAATTCGTGGAACGTAATAGAATTCAATAGAAGCATGTGCGGAGGTGTGTAAGGAATGTATTCAGCTTAGCTTCACCCAATGTATATTACAAATATGTCCTCAATTTATTTGACATAGAAAATGAAACAGTTATTGATAATTTTAGGAATTTATTCATGAAAATATTAGTTTATGATAATGCTGCGATAGTGTCCATAGCACCGACCTTAATGTGAAAAAAGTGTACTTCACAGAAGTTACAGCAATCTAATGTTAATATATTTTGCATTAGGATTTTCTTCCGCTCGGGTTGCTTTATTTTCCACCGCCAAGGCATTCTTTAAAGATTACTATCCCTTCTTCATGGCTGATATTGGATTTTTAGGATGTAGCATCCAAAGTAACTAGCATAGAATCTGGGGTATGATTCTTAATTCCATTAAAGAGATTAGTTGTCTGTCTTATGTAAGATTTGAATATTCTTAGCAAAGGGAGCATTTAATTATCCACCCATCCAGATGATTTGATGGGGTGGCAGTTTATGCAATAACTGGTCTTCCTGGATTGTTTGTATCGTGTACTTTCTGTAGCCAGTAGAACTATGTGGGTTAAAGGTACTTGTCTTTAATTGTCTCTGTTTTGTTTTTTCCTTGATGTATCAAATTATTGAGTTAATCAACTTCTAAGGATTTAATTATAATTGTTATTGTATTATTTGAAGGGGTCTTGCAGAATTCCTCTCTGTGGATTTCGCTTTGTTCTTCATTTATTCATTTCGAATGTTTGATTGTTTGTGTCCATATTGTTGGAGTTGGATGATTTGTTGGGTCATTCAAGTGCATCTATTATGTTTTGAGAGAGTATGGTAATCCCAAAGTCGGCTCTTGATTGAATTCTTGTAAAAACATCCAAAGGTCATTATCAAGATTAGTCTTGTTAAAGTGGAAAAGTTGAGGCAAAAGTTAACGCTTTTATACGGTAGTTCAAACGTTTCCCTCGTGAATTTGTGTTCGCTTTGGGTAATTAGGTTTCCATCAGGGTCATTTGTAATCTGGATATTTTTTTCGAAGTCCTAGTTTCAGTGTTGTAAATAGCGAGTTACGGTGGCTTATTTATTTTCTATCTCCCTACCCTGCGTTGTGTTGTTGGCATCCACGGTGAAAAGTGTGTCCTTTCAGTTGTTGATTGCTTTACAGTAGAAACAGAGGTATCAACGGAGAAGATTGGTTCTTCTTGTTGTCTTTGGTATTTGTGCTGATGGTTCTTCCTTTTTCTTTCTCTTTTTCTCTCTCTCTCTCCGTATATATATATATACATATATATATATATATATATATATATATATATATATATATATATATATATATATATATATATATAGGGGGGGTGCACGTGTGTATATGATAATGATGAAAACAATTTATTACAAAATGATTCTCGGTACCGAATTTATTTAGTAGCAAAACGAGCGCCCTGAAAAATCTTTTCAAAATGACCTCCCGTTGTTACGAGGAGAATGGGTCATTTGCTTAAGACTTCATAATTCGAATAAACAATCAGTGAAATTAAACATGCAATTGATAAGTCAGTCGCTCCCAACCATTGAGCTAAACAGACCCGACGGAAAGGCAAAGAATATTCTACTCATGCTCATCGGCCGAGAGACACGTTTCAAATAGAGTTGCAAATATCATTAAGAATTCATGAATATTTGGTCAGATTATATGTCCATTTTATATATATATATATATATATATATATATATATATATATATACGTATATATATATATATATATATATATATATATATATATATATATATATATATGTATGTATATATGCATATGTATGTATCTATGTATATATATATATATATATATATATATATATATATATATATATATATACATATATATATATATATATATATATATATATATACATATATATAAGGACTTAGAGCAAACGCACAGGATTACAGCAGGACTGTGGCTAGTGTTTGGTTAATGATTGAAATCTTTGTTACACATTAGTTAGCTTGAACCATGGATATAACTCACTTCCCACCGAATATGACCATGCACTTAGTAAGGAAAGATTCGGTTATTGTATACATAACACACATCGGATGTAAAATTCTGCTTTGAAAACGAAGATCTTCCAATTCATTAGTTCCCACTTTAGAAGGTTGTCTACGACAATGGAAAGTAATGGAAGTATTAACAGGAAAATTGAAAACGAAAATGAAAGTAAAGCTTATTTCCGTTATAAGACATGAGATGGGACAGGAAAAAACATGGCATATGAATCAGTGACATTGTTTCCAAGATACGATCACACGAACACAACGTCAAATACACACACACACACACACACACAGAGCCATGTATAAATAAACCAACCCCCTATTCCATTTGACACCGTTCCATAATGACACTGGCAAAACAAAAAATGTAGGGTATTTATCACTGAATTGTCTGAACAGAAAAAAAGAACCAATTTAGCATGGAATAACAATATAAACCGGACCTTCAACAAAAAATATTTTGAGTGTATTTTAAAACAAAGCAAAAAAAACAAACAAACTTATTTTACGCTAAGTTAGGAGATGCTGAAAATATCAGCCATCTAGCTCCATTTATGCAGTCTTTACGTGTGATGCATAAATATATTGTTTTGCCTAACATTGTTCTGGTTATAGTAGTGGTTTTCAGGTACCTTTACAGGATTTGATAGGGTATTTTGTTCTATACACATACATATAGTCATTCATTTTGACTAGCTGATACCTTCATCCTAATTTTCATTTGTTTTCATTAAAACTTCGAATCGTTGTAATAGGTTATATAGCTTCCGATTATATAATTTAATTTGAAATAAGGAATAAGTCCAAGATTAAAATCGAACTCACCACCTCTAGCCAGAGAAAGTCTTGTAAAAACTTTGCTGCTCTAACCATTGGGCCAAAGAGACACAATTGATTACACAACCTAAACCGAATTCCTTTCGACTAAAATTCGACGCTTGTTTGCTTGAGCCCCAGCAGTCTTTTAAAATAACAATGTATTCATTTTTCAATTAGTCGTTACTATTAGAATTAATCAAAATTATTGATAATGTCACAGTACTTCATCTGAAAATAAGAAGAGATGGAACAACATTGTCAAAAATCGTTGAATTAAAAGACACCAGTAGAGGTTAGTTTCCAAATTCAATTGATGATTTGTTGCATACAGTTCAATGTCACTGCCCGCTATAGTGTCCTCTACGAATTTTTAGCGGTAATCTAGAATTATTTGTATCAGTTACAGTAGCGGGAACCTCGCCAATTACGACAATAAGAGTCATTGTAGAGGAGACACTTTAAAAATTGCTTTCTGCTTAACTTACACTGATCTATTGTACATTCGGTTTTGAGAAGAGGCAGTTACTGGCTGTTTTGGCCGGACGGGTTTGGAACGGATTTTATGAGACGAGTCGGAAATCGATGGCACAGTCGATTGGATGACAAAGAAAATAGGAAAAGCACTCGGTGCTACAGACACAGAGACTACTTGAGAGCTATCGAACAGAATTAGAGAACGTTTTTGGCAGGAGGCGGATGTGTAGGATAGGAAAAAAAGGAGACGACAATAGGAAGTTGAAGACGGCAAATGAGAAATAAGGCAAGTTTGGGGAGGTAGGATTGATGTGTGAGTGAATTAAACTAGTTAAAGGGTCGGAAGATCAATTGCTGTCAGCTAATTGCTGTGGAGTGTAAAGGAAATAGATGTAGAGGAATGGGGAATCATAGGTAGGATAGACGGAGGGTACTTTTTAGAGAAAAAGAAGAAGAAGAAGAAGAAGAAGAAGAAGAAGAAGATAGAAGAAGACAGAAGAAGACAGAAAGGAGAAGTAAATTGAAGACGAAGATGAAAAAGCAAGAACAAGAAGACAAAGATTGAATAGTAAACTGGAGACTGAGAAGTAAGAAGAATACAAAGAAGAAGATATAAAAAGAAGGTGGATATAAATACAAGACGAAGAAGTTAGTAAGAAGAAGAAGACGAGGAAGAAAAAAAGTGAAAAGAGGTGAAATGAAATAGGTGACGTGGGACAAACGAGAAGAAGACAAGAAGAAGAAGAAGAAGAAGAAGAAGAAGAAGAAGAATAAGAAGAAGAAGAAGAAGAAGAAGAAGAAGAAGAAGGAGAAGAAGAAGGAGAAGAAGAAGAAGAAGACAGCTATATGAATAATTTACAAGAGGACGAGGAAAGTAATTTGCATATACAAACAGGTTGGAGGTAAAAGCGTATTGAGAGGAGTGCTTGAACATAATCAAAGTGGTTTGGCGAAAACGAAGGACAGAAAGAGAGGAGAGGGCAAGTGAGAAATAAAAAAAAAAGGTGCTTGAATGGAGGGAAGAAGAGGTAACAAGGACTTAAGTAGCGGAAAAAAACTAAATTAGGAAGGTGGCATTGTCTTGAGTGCGAATTTAACTAGTTGGAGGGTCTAAAGGTGAAATGTTGACGACTAATTGCCGCAAAGTGCAAAAGAGATAGAGATAGAGAGAAGGAATATAGAGAGGAGCAGAGACGAGGAAGAATCTTTATAGAAGAAATAGAACAAGAAATGAACGAATATAGTTTTATGAGTAAATCACACACACACAAAAAAAGGAAAATTCGTTACCATGAACATATAAGTAATGTATTATACATGAAGCAATACCGAGCCTGGGCGGTACATAGATGGGTGACCATTCTGTAATACCAGGCACCGGATGAAGTGTTTAATGTATATTCTCTGTTTCACACATCACAAACTTAGACACAAACTAATGCCATTAAAAGTGTAAGGGGGAAACACAGAAGAATAGAATTTAGGTAAAAAAAAAAAAAAATGATTCCGTCGATGATAAACGAAAAAACACGTCCGAGATAAAAGTTAGGGCGATATTTCCTGTCATTTAGTGTCCTGATTATCTAACTCTCGCAGATCCAGTGAAAGTTCAGTTGGGCGCTGAAAACTAAACGAAACTCTCTATTACAGTCGACAATTGAACAACTTCAGCGTCATATTTGAATTCTTGTAAAAAAAAATTATGTTAAGAAATAAATACTGTCAGAATAAATTGATGACATCCCTGACATTTGCCACAAGTAAACATCTTGAACAGATTGTAAAAAAAAATCTGAAAAGATCTAGATTCTGGAGAATCTGGATGTTACTAACAAACCTGTCAGAATAAGGACCAAACACGTGAAAGAGATACTATTTCATAACTACCATGTCTTTTTTTTTTTATCAATACCAGATACCTGCTCACCTAAACTCTTCACAGCCTGCCTCGAGATGATATTCAGAAGACTAGACTGGGAGAGTAAAGGAATTAAAATAGATGGCGAGTATCTCAGCAATCTCAGATTTGCAGACGACATTGCCCTCTTCGCAGATAACCTACGCGACCTCCAACTAATGATAGATGAACTAAATGAAGAGAGCAAGAAAGTCGGCCTACACATGAACTTCAGCAAGACGAAGATCATGTGCAACAACCACATCGGGGATAAGAACACTTGGATCAAAATCGAGGACACAGAACTCGAGAAAGTAGACCACTACATCTACCTAGGACAACGAATCTCCATGAGACCCTCAAAAGAAGAAATCAAGCAAAGAATCACACTAGGGTGGCAAGCCTTTGGCAGAGGTAGGTTAACCTTAAAAAATAAGAAGATCCCAAAAGGGTGTATAACCAATGCATCCTCCCAATAGTCACTTATGGAGCTGAAAAATGGAACCTAACAAAGAGACAGACCTGTAAATTGAGAACCATGCAAATTGCAAATGAAAAAATAATACTGGGCCTCACATGGAGAGACCACAAGACAGCACAGTACATCCGAGAAAAGACAAGAGTCCAGGACAACATAGAATCCATTAAAAATCGCAAATAGTGGTGGCCTGGCCATGTTGCAAGAATGGCAGACAACCGATTGACATCACGACTCACGACATGGATCCCCCGAATCATGGGAGCAACCGAAGCCGGCAGAATATTAGATGGAGAGACGAGCTAGACAAGTTCAGGAAGTACAGGCTCCGAGACGCCCATGATAGAGAAGTGGGGTAAATACTGGGGGAGGTCTATTTCCAACGACGGACGTTAAAAGACTTATGATGATTATGATGATGAGATGAGACTGACGATGTGGTCGGGGATACCGTAATTTAGATCTAATAAATTGACTAACAAGTCAAATCAACTTGTAGCTCTAAGTGAAAAGAAAAAAAGAAAAGAGAGGAGAAAGGAAGAGAAATAAAGAAAACAATTAAGAATGACACAATTTACAGTAAAAAAAACAAAAACAAAACAGGTACAATATTTATATGATATAAACATTTGGAAAAAAGCCCGGGGTGACTAGTTGGTTAAAAACACGGGATCTGAAAGCTGAGTTGGGAATCTGATTTAGGCATATTGTATTCACTTTGCACTCATGCTCTTGGGAAAGGCCTGAATCCATTCCATTTCCTCGAAATTTGGATGAATATTAAGAAAGAAAGAAACTATTTTTGGCAAACCAGTACAGGATTTCAAACTAACCTGATGAGTAATTGGCCTTATCTTGCTCTACTGCTATCGACAGACCGATGATGAAATCATCTGAAACCTAAACAACACTACCTGATTCCAGGATCAAGAAAAATATTACAGCAGACAACAATCTGACAATACCATGAACAAAAAAATTAGAAAAATACAAAGATAGTGATCGTGGTACGGTACGACTTCAGAACACGAGACTTGGGGTTGTTTCTGTAATAAAAGAAACTAACAGACACCAAGAAGAGGAACCCTAGTTACTGTTGATTCGACAGAGGGTTCAGACAACCCAAGCAATAGCAGTGTTCAGATTGGGAAAGATACTTAGGTAAACACTAGAGATGTATTGATCGTTAATCAATCCCCAGCTACATCAAGATTTGGCATGCCTGAATGGTATGATGATCCAGTGAGAACTGTGCAAAGAAGAATCCAAAAATACCTCAATTTTTTAGATTCAAATGTATCATCCAAATAGTAATAGATCTACCATATCTAATTATTCCAAACATTGGCAAACAGTAAATTTTACTACCATGGACGACCACAGAGTAAAATCTAATATAAAAACTAGAGAAAGTGCACATGATTGAATCTGAAATTAAACTTATTTTAATGTATTGGATACTTTTTGCACTCACTGCATGTTGATACAATTATCCCTTGTATCATACAAACTATTTCTATCGTGTTTTTTTCTTTTTTGTTTTTTTCTTTTTTGTTTTTGTTTTTGTTTTTCAATACTACACCGTTTCTGTGAAATCAATATCACCCATAGTGATTAACAGGATAATCTTCGAGATAAACAGGTCGGGGAATCCCTGTGGCGCCGCCCGGTCGAGCTCCGCTTGACTAAGTAGGGGTCATAAAATATTCCTTTTTATGAATTATTGGATGGAACAAGTTAATGGTTTTCCAACTAATATAACAGTTATCATAAAGTGAAGTGTCTATAACCATGAACCTCTTTGATTCCCCGGACACACCGTCGCCAAGACCACACCTACCTTGGTAATGAGTGCCACCGACAGGGCAACTATCCTAGAGATTTTCATGATTGATGGAAAGTGAAATGACAGGAGAGAAATCACTCAACTTTGGGGTAGCCATTATATGATTTGATTTGACTAAGTTGTGACTCCCCCTTTATTCCTATGACAATGCTGATTTAAGTGGAGTTCAGTAGAACAAAGGGTTCTAGCGCCAAATAGCCTTACAGAAAAGGTTATACGCAAAGAATACCTCGAAGACAAAATAAGAGCGGTGTAAATAGGGTTTTCAAATTCTTTTTCCTAGATTTTCATGGTCTGGGGACTTAATTGAACATCCTCAGTACCCAAATAATGAAATGACGATATCCATCATTAGACCAAGCTGGATAGGAAACGGATTAAGTGCATACATATTTTTTTATTGATTGTTTATGTAAGTTTATTTATATTACAAACCGGTAACGAAGAAAACTGAAATAGTTTTTTTTCAGTTTTTAATAGTAGGTGTATATGCATACAAATACGTACACTAGATGTCTTTTGTCTCATGAGATAAGAATTGAATCTTCTCGGGACTTAACTAAGTAGCTCCATTACCAAAGCAAACCAAATAACTTTAAATGAATCATCACGCCAAGCAGTCAAGAAAAATGGATTAAAATACATATTGTCCAACTATATGTTAACATATTATTCATATCATTACTATAATGGAAAAGCGATTGGCGTAGTCGGTAACGGCTTGGGCTATGGAATCAGTGAAAAAAGTCTTACACAAAGGCAAGCGTTATAGGGGAAGTGATCCATTGAACAGACGCCATTCATCATCTTTCGTAAATGTCCGTTCAGTACCAAAATGCAGAACTAAATGTCCTTCAGTACCAAATATGATCAATTTTGGATCTGAAACAAAACGCAATAGCAGCCAAGTGAGATTCCGTAGAATGAGGGGATTTAGCTTTCGTCATGGTGTTTTGCTGCTGTAATGTCCTGTGCTAAACAGTCAAATCAGCTTAGCAACGGAAAAATCGAATAGAATGATCCGTTTATGTTGCAATGAATAAAAAAAACAATTCAAAGATTCCGAAAAAAATATTTCATGTTTTTCTCTTTTGATGCGGACTCTTTCTTTTCTGACTGAAGATGATTGCTACATATTTTGTGTTGTATATATGATAAAAAAATACAAAATATATAATTTCAGTATCAAAGCATTTATCTATTAGAATGGAATAAGGTCTTCTTTATCAGTGAGATACATTCTGTTAGAGATATAAGACGTACGAGTGTGGCTCAGTTGGTAAGAGGGTCGGCTACCAATAAATTTCATATCACTGTAGGGAAATGTTGATCTTATAAATGTATTTATATACAAAAAAAAAAAAAAAAAATGCCCGGGTGCATTTTGAGTACTTACTTTAACGGACATATGAGACTTGTTAATTTAGCTCAGTAGGTGAGAGATCCGACTACTAATCAGTTTGTTTTGATCTCAAATAGTTACAGTCATGCTAATTTTCACTCCTTCAAATTTGGTGATGGTTGTTACTAATTTTATTGTCCCTATTACGATAGGAAAATAAAGTCAACTCCAGATTTGGGCAGAACTTTGATAAATGCGTACAAATACTACAATCAGATCCAAATAAAATCCGGAAAGTATCCAGCCATTTATGTGATGCAATTATCATAAGGCTATTTAACGTTAGAACAAAAAAAATCGTGATTTCACCCAGAATAATTGATGGAATCGTGTCAATAATTCAGTTCAGGAATGATGGCCATATATGTCACTCTTGCATTGTTCGTCCTGCAGTACGTTTAAGGATTCATAAGCCCAATCGATTGAATCGTTGTATTGTTTTTTCACGCGAGCGTGGCTTCTCTAAATCATTAGTGCAATACGGAAATGGAAACTGATACCTGTATTTATAATTCGCTTTTCGTTGGGAGAGCAACCATAAATAACTTATGATACAAACACTTTTATCTCATTTGATGATGAACATCTGAATATTTATGGAGACAGCCTTAGTTAGGAAAATGACAAGCAATAAGATTTATATACATTGTAAGTAATGCATTAGCAACGCTCAATTGGTGTATTTACCGATTGATAAGTGTGTGCCAGCACCTATTGGCCTTGCATACACAAGATATCGACCTTTGTTGGATAGCTTTCAGTGTTATGAAATGGACGTTTATACTTGCTTTGTTTTAGCCTTGAGGGCCACTTATTTGAACGTGATTTACGTTATGGAAGATGTGTTCTTATTATCATTTATGAGTGCTTTGTTTTGTTACTTTGAACTGGAATATATATATATATATATATATATATATATATATATATATATATATATATATATATATATATATATATATATAAATATATATATATATAAATATATATATATATGTATATATATATACATATATATACATATATATATATATATATATATATATATATATATATATATTTGTATGTATGTATGTATATGTATATAGTCTTTGAAGATTTACAGCTTCAAACACTAAGCATTTTCAAAGTCTTTGTGTGTCACTTCAGTCACTTATTTTCCAATATCTGTCAATGCAATTTATGTTATTTTCTTCTGTGTTTTTTCTCCCTGTTTTGCATATATTCAATTACTAAAGTTCTACGATGCATTTTATCATTTTGGAATTTCATACATATACCAAAATAAAGGATTTACTATTCAAGAACGTTTCTGGTTCAGTCTTGTTTCGGCTTCTTCAGGCGAATGATTCGATCTATTCTAGATCTGTATTTAGGATGTTTTGCGGAATGTCTATCGTTTAGGGTGTTGAGCCTTCTTTTAATCTATTTATATATCTCTTCATTTTGCTTTTCCTTGTTTAGTTGTGGGTAATTTTTTTTGTTTTTCTCTGTTTTGCATACACCATAGAGAATCAGACAACCCCCACAAAACAAATAAATGGGGAGTTAAAATAAGTCAAATCGTGCACCTGGAAAAGCCCAAACATTGCCCGACTATTGACATGTTTGGGTAATGAATCCTTTATATCTCAATGTTATATAACAAGAGAATTAATCGATACAACGACCTTTTTGAGTATACCAACACTTTTACTAATTCTACTTGCTAACAAAACTTTTTACATATGCCGTAATTCTAGCTGTCATAGCAAAAATTTGTATACCCCCTGAAGTGCAATGGATACAAGTTACAATATATGGGGAAGTCGAAGTGGCAATTCAACATTAGACTTGATAACTATAGACGAAGGGATTAAATTACCCAAGCACTCCGGTCCATCCTCAGAACTTACATTCCTCCTACCCCGGGCAAAATTTGACCCCAGACGCCAGATTCTCAATCAATTGGAGAAATAAAAAAAAATACATGTACATACGCAAAAAAATTGTTTAAAAAGACATGAAGATATGGATTAACAAACTTTGAACTCTCTCTCCCCTAATGGACTTAACACTAAACTTTACAAACTTAGCCGCACAAATCCCTACTATCGTACCCCCCCCTAATAACAACTTCTTATCCATACTCTATTTGCCTTCGTGTATATCTAATTTTGGGAATTTCCAAGTCATGCAGACCCAAACCTATTAGGAAAAAAATGTGTGGTACATCATTTGTACCACTCAGAGCCATCAGCCTTTCCATGACGTGCAGGGATACCACCTATGAAGTTCCTTGATCCCATTACCCAACCATCTGACATATATGGTTTATTTATCAGTATGGCAATAATCATCAAGCTTATGATGCACACTTTTTCTACGGTAATGATGTCTTCTGTCACTGGGTACCTTACAACAGTGGTCTTAAATCATCATCATTATCATCATCAATCTTCTAACGTCCCCAGGATCAACCTCATTTCTTTCTCATAGGCGTTATGGAGCCAGTATTTTCTGAATCTGTTCAGTTCATCTCTCCATTTCGTAATTTGTTGGCCTCGGTTTAGCGTGTGGTCTTCTTTTTAGGATTGTTGGGATCGGCTTGTCATTGAAGGGTGAGCAACTCTGCCGAACGCTTGCTATCCTAGGGTGATTCCCCGCTTGATTTCTTCATGATAATCACTAACTTAAGTTTGACACCAGGCTACAGTAGTGGTGGTACACAATGAGGAGGCCATTCATTTCCATAATGATGATCAGTATCACGTGTTTGATAACAAATAATTGAAACGCTGAGCATTCCGTCAAATTTCAAATGTTCAGTGATTTCACATGATCCCTGGGGATTTCACGAAACCTTTAGTCTCACAATCCTACTGTAATACACACATACACACGACCACAACCATGCATACACACACATATATACAGACACGCGTCAGACTTATTGATACCTTGTCGTAATGTTTTAATGGAGTATCAAAAAAAATTAACTTACTACACTAGCTATTCCTTGTATTCTGAAATGCACAATATTGTTACCCCATGAAATTGCCCAGTCATCTACTATTTCAAAGGGGAAATATAAAAAAGACCTCCGCTG
>OY735220.1:53139535-53159535 GCA_963457665.1 Thysanoteuthis rhombus
ATGATAAAGTGTTTGTTTGAACTAAAGTTTTTTCTTTGACTCTAGCAAAATGGGTTTTCAGATAAATCTTACAGGTATCAATCATTATCCTGTTGGCTTTGAGAATATCTACTTGCTTTCTTCTGAATGTCAAAGTAAGTTGATTCAACACACGGTAAACAGGAGGAATATTTATTCCAACTATCAGCCATTCTTCTCAGGCTCTTTTTTTGAAGTCCTTGGTTTGCTGATTTGGCTACATAAAAAAGGTTTGCAACAAATTGAAGTCTTTAGGATGATCAAGCCCGTTCTCCAATTTTGATCGGATGTTCTGTTTAAAATTCAAGACCCAAAATGATTTTGTCCTCTCAATGGCATTTACTTTGCAAAACTATTACAATATCTTCCCAGGGAGTGTTCAGCCAATTAATATTAAAAAATAGTGGAGCTTTATTTCCTTTAAAAGTATCCATATTTGGGACCCGATGCATTACTCCAAGGGTACCTATAACTTTTCAAAACAGTCTTTCTTTTGGCGCGCTCTCATCTTCCTTGCATTCATCTTAATCTCACTCACGATCAAAGATTCCCCGTTATAGTTAGCATAATACAATTTTGGAATTGTAACTTATGATTTGGCTTAAACTGAGAGGAAAAAAATTACCTGTACTCTCTCGGAAGCAGGTTGGTCACAGGTAAATCCATGTGAAAAGCTTCTCTACAAAGATATGCATCAAAAATATTACGCAGATATATCATGTGAACAGTCACCTAAGATAATCGTACTAAAGATGAGAATTATTATACATTCCTCCTGGGCAAATCAAAGAAGTTTAATGAACACAAATATGGCAGCCAAATTCATAAATATGGTAACTAAATTAAACACGAGGGTAATTTCTTTTTCTTAAGTATGGCGACCAAATTCTAAATTGTGACAACTAGATTAAAAACTAAGACAATCAAATTAAAAAAAAAAAAAGGCATCCAGTTTTTCAAATACACCACAAAAATTAAAAACTATGCCAAGTAAAAAAGAAATAAAGATTTAGCTGAATCATGGCATGGAATTTCGGTGTATTTTTCAATCTTTTTGGCCGACGTTTTAATTTGCATCACATGTTTTTAAATTTGGTTTGTGATTCTTCTTTATGTTTGCTTGCTTTACTTCTCGTTTGTACGGAAAGAAATTTACATAAAAGATACGAGTCCACATCCCATATGCAAAACTGTAAAAAAAAACTGTCATCAAACTGCTAACACAGATTTCTTTAGTTTTTAAGTTGGCCGGACTGACTGAGTATGCATGTATACATGCATGTATCACAGGAACAGGCAGCAACCAAGGAGATAAGAGACTCAAGATTTGAAATTTTTTTGCTTTTTATTTTCTAAAACTCCCTTTAAATAGGTTTTGAGTGGAGGATTCAATTGGCAACGCAAGTTTATGCTAAAATAATCCCTGGTTTGATTTTGCTGGATTTTTGTTTGTAATTCAGACCCCCTTTCAGCAAAAGACGAGAGAGGTAACGTATTTATTGATTCTTCCCATGTCCAATTCTTTTTTTAATTGATTACCTTCAACACAGTATGCTCCCAGAACATGTTGTTCATGTGAAGTTTTCTATCGCGCGACTACACAGATCTGTCATTTGGATTATATTTCAGCATTTTATTTTTACTAAGCTTGACGAAAGAAAAATATATCAAGATATCCAATAGGCAATAAGCATTTGATGGTGTTCGTCGAATCCTCAAACCTAATTGCATTTCTCAGCATAATTCTAGTCTTTGCTTTTGGATTTCTCTTCAATTAAATCGTATCTTACGTAAGTATCCATGTTTGGTCGATTAGGCAATTATCTGCACAAAAAACTTACCAAACAGGACGGTTTAGTCAAACAAAAGAAACTGTCATGTGATAAATTTTCTTTCAGCAGCATGTCATGTTTGGGTGATCAATTAAAACTTGGAAAAAAGGGGTGGTCATTGAATAATTACCTCTCCAGTATTTCATTTGGCAGTGATCGCTAAATGTCTGAAATTTCAGAGGACAACGTAGATGTACTTCTTAAGGGATCAATTTAGCATAAACTTATGTTACAAATTGAACCCCTCTCTAACATGAATGTGTTGGATACATAATAAAGTGTACAATGTTTGAATTTTTTACACTAACACTTCCTGCCCCATCGGTCCAGTCGACATCTACATAGATATATAACCTGTCAATCCAGCAAGAAACACTCAGGAACTGATGAAACTTTTGTTGACAGTTATGGTTGACGGTTACAGGTAAGAGAAGCCCAAACAAAAGAAGAGGATTTCAGAAGAATATGAGCGAAAATCTTGCTCTGGGGAATTGCTTGTAACGTTATCAGCTTATAGCACTTCTATAAAATGGTGAATCTTCTCCCGGGGTACGATTCTTGCTTATTTCTTATTCGTTTGAGATTATATTTCGATGAAAGGACAGAAAATTTCGGAGCAAATATCAATAAAATAAAATTCAAAGACAAATAGTCCGCTCAGCAGTATCGATCGCCATTTTCTAGTTCATTTCCGACGCTGGTATAGGAATACAGTTATAGTCAAACGGCTTTGGATACAGTGGTTCTTGTCCGATCACCGAAGTTAAGCAACGTCAAGCATGGTGAATAGCTCGATCATAAGCCCTCAACCCTGTGCCTGAGAGCACCATGAGACTCACCAAATCTTTTATAGGTACACATCACAGACTGGCTACCATTGATATTTTTATTTGTTCATTTTCTTTTAAACGTCCGTTGATGATTCAAATTTATCTAAATACTACTATTATATATTTCAACGCTTTGGGTGCTCATTTCTTCTCTGCCAGTTGACCATGTATTTTCTCCCCGAGAATAAATGTTACCACCAATTTCACAAGCAGTAGATACTCGCGATTAAATTCTATAATTCGTTGTTAGAACATCCAGTTTTGTTTTCACAATTAGGCATCAAAATCAAATTACAATAAATCTTCTGTCTGGATTGCTTTTTCTATTTTATTTCGTGGAAATGTGTGTCGCACAGACATTTTTTTTCTATTTCAAGTCGAAGTATAAATTTGAATTGAAAGGCAAACGGTGCTACTAGTCCTGGCAGCGCTCTTTGACACAAAACAGCTGGGAATGCCTGAACAACATGGATGACCATCCAGAAATCTGATGTGCCTAAACGAACTGGGAGACATCCACTACGTTCCCATCGATAACCTAAGTTCTCTGTATGGTCCGGGGGGGGGGGGGCACTGCACTTCCTCAATATAAAGTGCATGGGCATGGCAGTTGAAAATTCTGACATTTTTTTTCTAGAGTGTAGATGTACGTAACGCATTTTTTCAGTGTAAGTCTGACTTGTTGTATGGTCTTTTTGTATCGTGACAACCAATCAAATGGACCCTTATCGTGGGTCTCGCCGATTGTCAATTGGTCAGCTTTTAGACATCATCGGGTGATTTGTGCAATGTGTGACCATGACATTGAGTATGCCCGAGAGACTCATTCTTTAATTATAGCGTAGGAAATTTAAAGAAAAATTACATCACTAGGGTCATCAGTCGAGGATTTACCTCCCTGCAACTTCTGGCTTTCCCAACAGATTTCGGACAGCGGATAAGAATGAGAACAACATAAAGAGGCAGCTGATGTAGTATCCAACAAGGACTGTTTTTAATAAATTGAAGGAGCGTCAGGATAAATGTGTAAGATCACTTCAAGAGTCACTAAGGAACCAAAAGGTGCCTTTGCTTCTTTTCTTTACGGTAATGCTGACCAGCAGTATACTTATCGGACAGATTTCAAATGAACACTGTGGCTCATTTCTCGAGGATTGTTACTCGTTTTTTTCATTTTTGTGTGGAATCTTTCACACAAATTTATTAGTCTGTGCCTAAACATATATACTCGACTAACGAGTAAACATATTTTAAGAGAAACTAATTAATTTACGTGTAACAAATTAGAGTAATTTTTAAGTTAGTCTAGATAACATTTTTCTGTTTCTATCAATTATACTGTGGCTTGATGATAAAAAAAGACAAAAAACGAATGAAGTCACACCATAGAAGCATTAGTTATTTCCTTGGGTACACTAAGAAAAGGTTGCGTAGACCAGCTTAAAAAAATCTATTCTTATTTGTTACGTCTGAAATTATTAGTTTGTCTCAAAGTATATCTACTTGACTAACGAGTAAATATACTTTGAGAGGAACTAATGAATTTACGTGTTACAAATTAGGGTAATATTTTTCAAGTCGATCTACAAAATATTTTTTTTGGTTAGAAATTCGGTGTTGCCAACTTATATTTACTAGTTTATATGGAGAGTAGAGTCAAGAAATACCACAAAATAACTAGAAACATCAAGTTCCTCACTCCCTTTATCCTCCTCTCTGTCTCTCCCTGCCTCTCTGTCTCTTTCTCTCTCTCTTTCTCTCTCTCTCTCTCTCTCTCTCTCTCTATATATATATATATATATATATATATACATATATATATATATACATATATATATATATATATATATACACACACACACACACACACATATATATATATATACATATATACATATATATATATATATATATATATATATATATATATATATATATATATAACATCTAGAAAATAAATTACATTTTATCGGTAAATCAAATGTGACTTTTATTAGCAACATTTACTTTATTGAAACTTTGCTTTGCTTTGCTTTTTTTAAGATATTTCTCTTATCATTATTATTATTATAAATTAAATAAACAAATATCATTTTTTGTATGAGAGATTATTTGAATAGCATTTGCTTACACATAGAATTAACCAAAAATATTTTTACTTACATGGAACATATCTATATATTCAATGTTCATCAAGGAACGTGTCTCATATTTCGGTTTGTCTTCTTGTCGTTCAGTCATTAGCAAATATTAATCACTTACATCGAACTTCATGTCGAGACAATTTCAGATTAAATCAATCTAACGAATACATAGAAAGCTACTGATATATTGTTTCAACTTTGAAAATATATTTGATTTTGCTTATAAATTGTCAAGTTAATATGTTTAAATCGTGTTAGACTCACTGGTTCTTTTGCTTTAACCATAGTTAAGCAATTTCTAGTCTGGTCAGTAACTTGATTTGTGATCGTCTGGGATTACTTGGTACTGTAAACAGCTGGAGATCATGCAGAGATCTTTGCATCGACCTCGTTAATCTTCCTAAAGAGGATACCGATCTCTGCAATATGCCTGATAACACAAGCTAAAAAGACTCTCTCGCCCCTTCCTTGAACTGTCTGATTGGTTTGGCTGTTACTGACAAGAAATGAATGAATTTTGCGTCTTATCGGAGAATATCAAATGATGATACTCTACCGAAATACCCAGAAGTGCAATCCTAAAATTCCAGTTGATAATCTCCGGGTAGAAAGGCTATAATCTTTAACAAAGAGACACAATCCTAAATTGCATTATAATTAGAAAATCCCTCCCTTGACACCAACTTCGGACAGCCTTTCTCTTGGTACAAACAAGATCAAATGTCTTATTTTGGCTTAGTACTCTATCTCACTTCTCAACACTATAGAGTAAAGAATCACCCTTCCTACACAACGGATCAAATTTAATCCGAGGATCAAGCGCTCTTAGTGATCTGTTCACCGACAGAGGCTCAGTTCAAATGCTAGCTTCAGTTCTTGCTTCTCTTAAGCCGAGCCGGTTGAAGATAAAATTGATAACTACGGACAGCTTCGTGTGTGTTCAACGTAGATGGCACTGTCAGAATAACTAATATCTCCTGCTCCTTTATTCCACTTTTACAAGTTATGAGACTAGATTTACATCATTGTTGATTAGAATTCGTCATTTCATGGTATTGCATATTAGATAAGTAACATCGATTACTATAAATATCCGTTCGCAGAATATGAATATCATATGCATTGGGCTCTATCAGGTGTGACCTAGTTGTTAAGAAGAAAGTAGGTATTACGAGGGTGAAAGATTGAATATATATATATATATATATATATATATATATATATATATATATATATATACATACATATATATATATATATATATATATATATATATATATATATATATATATATATATATATATATATATATGTATGTATGGATGGATGGATGGATTGGTAGATAGATAGATAGAGAACGATAAATATATACACACATAGATAGAGAGAGAGAAAGAGAGAGAGAGACAGAGAGAGAATCTAGGAAGCTCTACAGGTCTAAACATTAAACATTAAATACTTTTTCAAAATGTATTCTTGTGTCACTTCAGTCATATTCCCCAATATCTGTAATGTAATACTGTATTCTTTCCAGAGTCTGCTTTTCTGTTTTACGTATACTTTGTGATTATGGTGCTATGTGTAAATTATTCTCTTCTTTTGATCCCCAGTTGTTTACCATATGGCACCATAAGATTGAAAGAATAAAAATCATTTGATTGATTGGATTTCTATCTTCTATTTTTTGTAGGGAGACGTTTACCATCGTCTTTGACACCCCAAAAAAGGAATGATCTCTCTCCACTTCAGCAACTTCAAGGAGGAAGAATCCCCTTTCATTTTTAGCCCCTTGAGAATTGAATAAAAACGTATGAAATAAGGATATATATATATATATATATATATATATATATATATATATATATATATATATATATATATATATATTAAATAGAGAGTACATACATTATAGATAGAACCCACTGTAAAAGAATACATTTTTTAGACAAGACCTTTTGCGTTACAACATTCCACTAGTTCTACTGAATATTCGTGACACGTTTCGTTGCGCAGTGTCTATGTTGACGTGGTACTTCTCTCGAGCTGTCTTACTATTTTTCATTCATACATAAGTTGATTTGCATTTAGTCTGAAATTAAAACTGACGCAACGGATTTAATATTCTTACGTTGTACTTACTGATCCCTCGTCGTTAAAAAATTTTTTTTAGGGTACCTACGTAAGTAAGCCTTGTTTCAAAAATAATTATGTAGCCTAAAAGTATATCTCTATACAATATACATAAAACCTCAAATAAAATAACCAACTACATCGATGGCAAACAGTATGTAATGAAGGGAAGTATCTTTTGATCAACACTGCGTGGGTGCCATGTTAATCTAACTGTTTTCTTTTTAAGATCTCCGAAACAGTTAAATGCTAAACGATTGATGATCCCAACAAAAGACAACGCATAGGTATATCATAATACAAAGAAGGGAGAGAACCCAATGAAAATTACATTAATTGCATTGAAAGATATTCGGAATTAGTCGACTGTTGTCAGACAATTAAACCAACGTAGAAAAAAAATTCCAATGCTTAAAGCTATAAAACTTTCTTTTCTATTAACACACACACACACACACACACACACACACACGCACGCACACACGCACACACACACACACACATATATATTGGGGGCTGTCTGTTTTGTCCATACCACGGCACCTGTCTACAGACTTGTAAATTGTTTTTATTTTTTTAAATTGTTTTTGAAAGAAAAACTTAAAAAAAAAAACCTTTTGAGGGTCCTATTTTGATGGGTTCATGGATGACATCTTTATAGATGTTTTTCACCCCATTTAAATGTTTTCCAGCGAAAAAAGACCCGTGGGAAACGCTACGGTTGTTCAATTACTGACTTGCTTTACTAGAATTTTTCTATAATTCTATCTACTGTCTATCTATCCTATTGTGTTCATTCATTTATATCCCTCTATCTATCCATCTATTTATCTACCTCTCCTTTTATCTATCTATGTATCCAATCAATTTTTTCTATATTATCACAGTTTATTTCTTGTTTTTTTTTTCAATTCACATCTGTCTCTTTCACCCCTCCTTAGTACTCGTATATTACTTTCTTCCACCTTCCTTTTTTTTATCTTCCTTCTTTCCTTTCTCCAATAAGCATGTTTACCTATATTATATATGAAACAAAACTTCCACAAATATCTCAAATTCCTAATCTTCCAATCTTTTGTTGCAAAAACTATTTAACATATATGATTTTTGCAATATTTGATTCCTCTGAGTGAAGTGTACTTTTTGTAGTTTTGTTTGTCGATTCTGAAAATCTAATGTAGTTTCTTTGATGAGATGAAAGCTGTATTTCTGCAAATGATCCCTGAATATCACCAAGCTAGTCAGAAGCTCACCATTTCTAGCTCGTCCTTCAGCATAGTATCTTCTTTGTGTATCTTCTGCATTGAGATCTTGATTTTCTGCAGGTGAAAGTGCTGACTGATTCAAATTCGATTTTGTTCCCATTCAGCTTCCTCCTACATCACTTAATATATGATAGAAGGAAAGACAGAACGTCTACCCTAGGGTTAAACATAATCTGCATCGAAAACTCGACGAAAAGAGTTGTACTGCAAGTGTGATGAGAAAAAAAAAGTCCCCTTCTTTCGATCGAGGTAATCACCATAATATCATGGCGTCTCCACAAGTTTTCATCCATTTTTTACCCATCAATGGCTAAGACTCCAGTGGTTATATAATGCATAATCAATGGAAAATTCTGGCTGGGGTAATCGATGAACGGCATTTAGCCAGAACTATTGATCTTGTTTCCGTGTTGATAAGAGATTGCAACTCATCACTGAACACCAGGAAAAAGACGGGTGTTAAGATTATGTTGACGAGCCTGAGTAGACACTTGATAGTGTTAGTTCGACCCGAAATATCAACATCCTACCCGAAATACCTATATCTTGTCAAGTTGCCTGCGTACCCATTAATACAAAGGTTTTCCCGTGTATGCATAACACTACGGCATCTTCGATGAGGGTATGAGCAGAGAATGATGATACATTCATTAATATCCTGAAAGAGAAAAAAAGATCTGTGCTTTTTTTATTACCAGAGTATCCTTAGACTCCAGTTGTTACATGATACTTAATCAATAGGAATAGAAAAAAGTCTCAAGATTAGGTTGAGTAGCGGGAGTAGCCACTTGATAATGATGTTACCAAAAGCCAAAATACTCATATCATACCTGGAATGCCTACAGATTATCAAGTTGCATGTGTAGGCATAAATGAAAAACTTTTGCTAGATTTCGTGTTAGTAGTGTTTAGCATTTCGGTTGTGTTGAATCAAACGCACATAGCATTCTTGTAGAGTTAGGTTGGTGTCGAAATAATTGTAGTTTTTGTTATTTCAAACATTGATGCCAATTGATAAATTAATAATTAACGATGTTCATGGAAAACACCATTTCAAATTGAATTCTGCTTTACTTATTCAGACTGAGCGTTTTCTGTTCACTATTCATTCTGGTTTATTCGAGGCTGTCAGGTCAAAGATAGGAAAAAGCAATCTCAAGCAACGTTGTTGTATGAGTTCAAAAAGGGACGTAAAGCAGAAGAAAAAAAAATAAGTATTTGGCCAGTGGGCCTTCAACGAATGGACAGCTCAACATCTTGAAAATGAGAAGGGTCGCAGACGTCTTTCTGTGATTGACGACATTCAATTGAGGACCATTATTGAAGGGTTTGACCATGCAAGAACAATAAATCATGACATTGCAGAAGAACTAAACGTTGTCCGACGTTTGCACCAAATTGAAAGAGTAAAAAAAAAAAAAAAGCTCAACAAAGGGGCATTGCTTGAACTAAACTAAAATCACAAAAATACGTCGTAACCATGTCTTTTCTACACTTTTTTCGGTGTAAAAAAACGACCCATTCCTTATTGTATTATATGACACAAAAGCGGAGACTGTAAAATCTGATAGAAATCCAAATTGGCTACGGTATTTCAACTCACTCAGCCGTACTTGCAAGATCTCCTTGAGACTGATTGTCGCTTTTACAATCACTTCCGACCCCTCTCCTCCGAAGCGCCGGCTCCAAATGCCCTCAAAGATTTTGGGGGTCTAGGATCCCTGAAATTATACTCTTCTGGGATTGTTTCTCTCTCTCTCTCTCTCTCTCTCTCTATATATATATATATATACATATATATATATATATATATATATATATATATATATATATATATCGTGTGAGTGTATATATGAAATTCAAGTGACAATTTTACTTCAATATTGATCAGTGCTCAGTATTTCCAAGGTTGGCACGAAAGCACCCGATCCAAAATCATGATTGCTCCAAGCCTTTGATGGTGACTGAATCTTTTGTTTTGAAACTCATGCTCAGCGGAAATGCCCCAAACCCTTATCGTCCCTCCAAGCATATTTGTGAAATCCCTTTTATTTTGCATACAACTTGTAAGGATTGAATTGTCCAATCAACATGCAAGCTCTTTCAACGCCCTGAAGATAACAACATTTTTACGATTTTAGTCTTTTCCTCTTCTATAATAATGCTATTGTATTGGATTATCCCCGGGACACAAATCAAAGCATAGGAAATAAAAAAAAGAATGCCAACTTGTTAGCCTTATCTAGTTTTATCAAATAAAATTCTAAAAAAACTACCAGAAGGTGAAAGATTGGGAAGAGATTTACTCCATCGACAATGCACAAAAACAAAAGGAAGTATAATAAAGATACAACGAAGAGAATATCGCTTTTCAGTATATCATTTTGGAGTATTCTTGAAAATATTTCTTAAGTCAAAAAGAAACTGAATATTTTCCGAGAATAATGTGTTTGAGAGCATGTGTGTGTGACCCTTTTAATTGGCTGTTTAATTTCCATGAAGTCCTACGACTTGCTGAATGCACGAATGATTGAGAATTAAGTGAGCATTTAAGACAGTACCAAGTTTCTTCTAAAATTGTGCAGAATACAATGCAAAAACAAACGTTTAAATGAAGGAATATGGCACAAATTCACATTATATATATATATATATATATATATATATATATATATATATATATATATATATATATATATATATATATATATATACGTATTCGTGCTGAAGTATTGATTTGGTAGAATGGCCAATTTCATATACTCAAGAAATTAATTTAGAGAAAAAATTCCAACTCTTTCTTCTCACAAAAATAACAACATGGCAATAACTTTCAAAACAATATCTTTCCATATTGCAATTTGTCACATACCTACCTACCCTGTGTTTGTAGACATAAGTGTTTGGCTACACCGACAGAAGCAGTTGGAACGTTACGTCGATGAATTATTTTGATGTGGATTTCCCCGTACTCAAATTCAACATCTGATGTCGTTGTAATATTTCATAAACCTCTTCAAATTTCAGTGAGGTTTAGCTTTGGAATTATTTTGATTAAGTCTTTCAAGCTATTTTATTTATTGAACGGATTATAAAAGGAAAAATATGTCATTCAGCTCAACCTGATATCATTTCAATTTACTGTCTGATTTACAATAAATGATAATTCAAATTTGTCTACATATATATCGAGAAGTGGAGAAGGAATGTATTTTATATACGTATACAAGTATATATATATATATATATATATATATATATATATATATATATATATATATTGGGTTAATATATGGAAACTCTTATTTGACATAATCCTGTGTTATAACACGGTGAATTCGCATAGATAACGAAAATATGTTGTATAATTGAAGAAAATTGGTCTGCTGCAGGAATAAAACCTGTGATCGATAGGGTAACTGCTTCAACGTAATTTTGCTCCTACCATTCAGGTAAACAACCACCGATAATGTAAAGGTCTTGTTTCAACTTAAATTCTCATTTTGTTTATTCGTGGTCTACATATGTATTTGTTTCTTTCAATGCAACAATTATGTTATTAAGAAATGGATATAAGATCGGACGTAATGATTATGAATTGCGTTATATTATAGCAAAAATCGATCCCTTCGTTTCTGATCCTGTGCTCAGAAATACAATGTTACACTTTGAAGATTCTGTTTAGTCAGCCATGACAGGTCCCTATCGAATGATAAACGTTTTTGCAGACCGCAGGATTCAAGTGGTATTGTTGCCCGAAAACAATCTGCTTTATTTCGAACATGTATCAATGGAGACTGATACTTCAGAGAATGATAAACATTTGCTGTCTCACGAATCCTTTTGGGTGAAATTATTGTCTCAAAGTAATGCTCGTTGCTGGAAGCCACTTTTGTCCATTTTCATTGCTCAATTAACTTAAGCCTGCAACATATGTTTTCTACATCCTGATCTAATGACCTTCCCATTAAAGGCCGTTTGCAGCCGTGATCATCAGAGAGTCAACGAGTTTAGGCAGCAGTCGTTATTTTTACCCGGGGAAGAAAAGGTTAGTCCATCTTCCTCTTGCACCCCAACTGACATTACTGTTCTCCGTCAGTTTTCCTCTCCTTGTACTTTGCATCTACTGTGTCGCGTTCAATGACATCATTAATGAGCTACAGGACTCCGTGGTTCAGAAGAGGAGAGAAAAAAAAAGATATTGGTTGTATTGACGACATTTTATCTTCTTTCGTCTCTGCTATAAGAGAAGGCACGCAGAGCCATCATTTGCATTAGTTGCCCAAAACGCAACAACTTCCACCATTCATTCCACTTAAAGCAGGTTTTTTCGTGAAATGTAGCATATTATCGAATACGACAAGCACCAGAGAGAGGCCAGAATGTTCAACGACTGAAACATTGTGAATATAACAACCAATATGACGACATTATTTTAACTATTCAGAGAAAAATAATGATAATTGTTTATCACTGAATCTCAGACAATGAGCTACACGTAATTATTGTCAATACAGTTGATGCTCCTTTGCTTCAACTCAAGTATCAGCATCTCCTTCCTTTCTTACTCCTATTTATTGCATTGCAACGGTGGGTGGGAACAAACACTGTTACAGTTGAGGTAAGGCCCGATCTGGTCTGATCAAAGCGTCATTCCAGTCTTATTCTTGTTATTTACATAGCAAGTGTGGATGGTTATTGAGGAGAAAAAGTACAGAATATACCCCGGCAGTGAATAATAATTAGAGAGCGTAACGTTCGTACATTCAAACATATTTCAACAGTCAATTGAGTACACTCCAATCTGTTTGATTAGTGTGGAGGTATCCTTTTTGACCTAGCCAATATGGTGGTAAAAAAAAAAATGTTAGAATAAATTCTTAGTTGTGTAGATACTTCAACTCAGAAATTCAGACGATGGACTGTGTCTTGGAAATCGTTTGAAGTAATGCATGACACTTGGCAATTATGATGTCTACCTTATATGATTTAACAATGCTGTCAACGGTGAGTAACGAATCATCACAGACCTTTGATATGAACTTGAAAGGGTTGATGAAAAGGACATTAACAACGAAGACGGCCATCACGTCCGGTCGATTAAACGTTGATGAATGAACTGATTAAGCTTGTAAGTGAGACGATATGCTTCCTTGCTGGATCCAAACTGATTATTCGTCAACCAATCATAGACTGTCTTTATCAGCCACGGTTGTTGAATTTGTTAGTTCTTCTAGCAATAGAAGAGATTGCACTCTGAAGTGGTAACCTATGACAGAACATGGGATGTTACAATGAAAAATGAAGTGTCTGTGTCTGTTCGAATAGTCTGATGGTCGTTACGCCCGTCTAAAACATAGAAGGTATCGGGTATAAAAAACTTCATTACGACAAATTTCCCTTTGCATTCTACAGATAATTGAAATGGCAGTAAACTGCTTGATTAGAGCAGAGGTATCTTTACGGATCCTGCCAAGTTAGTGGTCATATAAACTTGTAAGAATAAACTAACAGTCTCGACCATTCTTGTAAATTGAGAGGATCACAAAGGTGCGGCAGGGAATTGAAACCAGGATTTTGTCACCGGCCAGTCATACCCCGATGGGAGATATATTTTAAGACACGGACAGTGTACTTCACTTTCATCATGTATCCGTTACATTCGTATGTATATATCTATCATCTCGTATTTGAATTCACAATATAGATGAAAAGTATAATAAAAAACGTTGAAACATGGAAATGTTTTTTTGGGTACGGTCAGATCATACTGAAAGAACAAGTTCTTTGATGATCAATAAAGTTTAATAGATAATTGTATAGATCGGTGATAGATTTTGAAGATAAGTTATGGGGATCATGTAGCACCCAAACTTACGAGTGTGGGCCTCCACATCAAATGTTGTCCATATGGCCAATCAACTTTCGTAGACCTCCCCCGTCACAATTTGTTGGCCTGCTACGTATATTTCGAGAAACGGTGTAAGACCTTTGATAAGACTTATTTTAAGCATTTGTTAAAAGATTATTGCTGATCAGTTGTTCTCAAACTGTCCATAATTCGTACCGATGGGATTGTAATAATTAAAAATACAGAATCAGCTCGGGCTATATACGAAAGTGCTGGGCGAAAATGCTGAGGAGATTACTTGGGATGCGTGAAGCTAATTTGACAGAGAATCCCAAGCGACTCGCACCGAATATCGTTTGTGCATGGATGTGAATAAATAAATAAATAGATCAAAATCCACACTAGAGGATGAAACACACAAAATCTTTGGGGAGTTTAAGATACAAATGGATCTTCCAATCCAGACCAGAAAATTAGATCTACGCGTTGAGAACGAGAAGAAAATAACGTGTCAGATTTGGGCTTTTGCTGATCCGACAATCGTCAGAATACGCTACTTTAAAAAATGTGCACTTCTCAAAAAGAATTGACTTTTTTTAGAATCCCAGTGGTGTAAACAGTAATACATGCTCTTATGCATTTGGGATTCTGCATTCAATTGAGTATTCTGTACCAGGAAAATAAAAACGTTATTGATTTCTTACAATTTCAGATTGACCTCGAACATGCTTGACCTTATCCTTCCTCAGGATGGTGGCAGTGATCAGGTGAACTAGCATACCCTTTTGAAAACTTCTTGTTTCCAACTGTGTCCATTTAACCTCATAAGATAGTAACAAGCCTCGAACGAATTGTTGTTCTTGTAGTTGTGATTGATGTTTGAGAATGAAATGAGACAATTTTGAAAAAGGATGATTACGACTATTCTGTGAATTTAAAGAAAAAGCGACTACTTCGATAGGTATTTCTAACTTACCACGGAACTGTACAAATAATAAAATTGATGGTGACGGTAGTACCAAGCGTAGCCAGAGTCTTAGGTACTGGCAAAGTGATCAAACGAACTGGAATAATCATAACAATTGAGACAACTACACTCCAGAAATTACCTAGAATACCGAGGAGAAATGCTAGAATATTGAGGAGTAAAAATAATGATAAATGTTGTGACGTTGATCATTCAAGTTATTGTTATATGCAATAACTGAACACAATTTGACGAATAAAGAAAAAGGAACTTCTTGCATTTTAAGGTGCAAATTAGTAACTTAATGTACGCAAGAAAATGAGGACACGAATCCGCAAAAAGGATGATTCAATGTCAAATTACATATTTCGCGGTTCCAGCAGACGGTAACTAAAATGTCCCTGCGTCATGGAACATGAAACAGCCAAGATGCCCAACGATGAATGATTTCCAGTCGTTTAAGTGATGACGTGGTTGTTGTTGCTATCACCCAAGTTAAACATTTCTGGGTCGTTCTCTGCTGTCTGGTGCCAACTCACCTTGGGCTAGACACTTCATTTGATGGCTTTGTTTTGCAGGTCTTTAATATTTTCGTTTTTGACTTGAAACAATTTCGGGTTTTAGATTCTACATGTGTTTCGATTCCTTATCACCGAAATTTAGACAAGGGGCCGCCCTTTATAAATATCATCGGAAGGGCATTAATGCAAATGATCACTGAGTATCTTAACCAGAGTTTGAAGTCGACTTGACGAGCGCATTATCTTTGCCATTAACCGCTCAGCCATCCAAAACCTCCATAAATGATGACTCTCCAACGTAAAGATGTCCAATTTTCAGAGTTGTCTCAGCCTCTTGCGTTGGATAGGACAATACCAATTTCCAGGACAATTTCCTCTATATAAGTCGCCTCGTTCTGGTCTTTTTCTATTTCTTGTTACTCTCTTATTTCATTAGTCTCAGTCTTACGAGACAAATTACCCCGCAACCCAATCTATTTTAGACGCTTTTATGGTTACTTTATAGAGAAATTCGATTTTTCTATTCCCGCAATCGAATTACATTTACGAAATCACCGTGTTGTATCTCCAGGTACAGCGCCATTCTATTTATCTCACTTTATGCAACTCTTTTATTAGTGCCAGGATCACTAACATTGTCTATTTATCTAAGCAAAGAGTGGCTCTCTCTAGTTAGCAGTCAAATTCGACGCGTGGTGAATCTGAATACGGAATGCAAATATCTCAATTTTAAGAAAAATAATTTTCTCTACTCTTTATCGAACTTATAATCAATTTATAGATACGTGATCTTACTCTCCCTTTCTCTCTCTCTCTCTCTGTCGAACAGCACAGGAATGTTTTATGATTTACTATTATAATGAGTATTATAAATCATTCTTATCAATATTCACGACTAAAATTAACCCCCATTCTAGATTTTAGCTGGTTTTTTTTATTGCGATTCTAGTCAAGCTGTTTTCTTTCGGCTGTGAATACTTAGTGTTGTTTGCAAACAAAGAATAAGCTCTGGTAGAGGCTAGTATTCACATCATTTGCAACGAAGAGAAGATAAATTTGTCCTATCGCTCAACTAATTGAGCTACCAAAGCCATGTAGCGAGCATAAGCTAAATTCAGACCTTGAAACATACTTTCTATAACATTCCCACTTTCTATACAACTGGTAGTAGTAACAAATTTATATATTTTTTTTAATGAATTGAAGGAGCAGTTGAGTGATAAAACTACCCTCCGTCAGGCATGGAAGATATGAGTTTGAATCTCAACGGAGCTTATTAACATCCGCTGCCGTAGGAAGCCAATCTGAATGAATTTGTGATAAGAGAGCAACTAAACATCAAGACAAAATTTTTTAGAGGTCATGATAATCAACAATAAAAGAAAAGGTATCCTGATTTGAAATCTCGAATAAGAATTGAAGTCTCCTGTTAACAAACCCCTTGACCATTTCTAACAAGGCAGGTAATGGCGCTACGTGTACAGACGCGCTACTCACTCAAAAAGCAGTAAAGACTTTTGCGCAAGGCTTTTGCGGGTTGCTGAATGCATCTATTCATCTCTCAGTCAAAAGATAGAGGCAAAGATATAATAGACTGTGGATAGATAAATTATACATTCATATATATATATATATATATATATATATATATATATATATATATATATATATATATATATACTGTTGATAGATATATAGATAGGTCGGTAAGTACATAGATAGATAAGATGACAAGATGTTAGTACAGTTTTGAATACGCACAGATAATCACACAGAGAGCCATGAAGAGAGCTATTCTAACGAGGATATTATAAAAATGATTAAGCAACAAAACTCGAGATTAGTTTGGAAATTAGTGAGATGAGATGAAGCAAAAAGCTAGAAGGTGGCTGCCCCTTGCACTGTGAATGCAGTAAGAAATAGTACAACATTTTAGGAGTGAGAAAGATGGTTTTGACTTTAAGGCTTAATATAGGCAAATGCCGTCGTGGTTGGAGATGGGAAAAGCTTTTGTCTATCACAGGAACGCCTATGACAGCCCGGAACTGGGCTATGGTAAAACAGCTGACATACTCCATCATCATCATCATCATCATCATAATCATCATCATCATCATTATTTAGACGTCTGTTGCTGGACATAGACCTTCCCCATCATTCGCAACACTTCTCTATCGTGGGCGTCGCAGAGCCGGTAATATCTGAATTTATTTACCTCGGTTATGCAATTGAACTCTTTGGATCAATGTTGTGAGTTATGATATCAATCTGTTGTCCATCATTCTTGCAACATTGCCAGTTCATTGCCATTTGAGATTTTTAATGGATTCTATGATGTGCCTGACTCCTGTTTCCTTCTGGATGTACTGTACTGTTTTGTAGTTTCTCCATGTGAGGCCAAGGATAATTCTCTCAATCGAAGATTTGTTTCTTGGTTACATTCCATGTTTCAGCTCTATAAGTGACAATTGGGAGGATGCATTGGTAGTACATCCTTCTTTTTATGATTAATGGGACCTTATCTTTGAAAGTTGAGCTTACTCTGCCAAAGGCTTGACATTCTAGGATGATTATTTGCTTAATTTCTTCTTCATTAGGGGACCATGGATATTTGTTGTCCTATGTAGATGTAGTGTTCTACTTCCTTCAGTTCTGAGTCCTCTATTTTGATTTTAGTGTTTTTATCTCCGATGTGTCTGTTGCAAATGATATTCGTCTTGCAGAAGTTCATGGGTATGCCGACATTTTTATTTCATCATTTAGTTCATCTAGCATTAGTTGAAGGTCGTGTAGGTTCTCTGCAAAAACGGCAATGCCGTCTGCAAATCTGAAGTTGCGCCGTCTATTCTGATTCCTGTACTCTCCCAGTCTATTCATCTGAAGATCATATTAAGACAGACAGAGAAAAGTTTGGGTGAGCTGATAAAGGAGTTACTGTGATCGTATATGTTTCAGCATTTTGTCAAATACTGGATCTACGCCCTGTCGAGTGATGGCCGCCATGAAGTTTAGGATTTCAACTGAGTCAAACGCCTTTTTGAAGTTGATAAATGCAACGGTGAGAGGTAGTTAATGTTCTGCTGTTTTTTTTTTCAGCTGTTTTCTCGAAAGCAAGTGGTCCATGGTTGAGTAACTTTCTCTGAAGCCAGCTCGCTCGCGTAGTTGGTTTTCATCAAGTTTTTTTGTGATTCAGTTAGTGATGATTCCTTTGAAAAGTTTGTATACACAGTTGAGTAGGCCCATTGGCCTGTTGTTGTTGAGGTCTTTCGGGTTTCCTTTTTATATAAAAGCATTATGATTGCAGTGTTTCAATCATCTTGGACTTCATTTTGTTTTGGACACAAGTTGAATAGAACAGCCAGTTTCCAAGTGATGATCTTATCCGCTTTTCACAGTAGGTCGATGGTAATGTTGTCCAGTCCAAGAGCCTCTCCTTTCTTCGTCTATTTGATTGTTTGTTTCACCTCCCTCTGGGTTTCTTCTGGGGAGTCCTTGAGTTGATTGCTTGCGTCTTTCATATTCTTTCTAAAATCTTCGAACTGTTGTATGGAAAATCACTCAACCTCCCACCCAAAAACTTAGTTTGACCACGGATAAGTAGTATTTGATCTTGATTTTATTTCAAATTATATTTATCACATTTTGCTAGAACTTTAATTTTCGATTCCATGAGTAAAGATATCTACCCGTCTTCTTGTCTTCTCCCTCTTTCTCTCATTCTCTCATTCCTTTACCTGAGAGATTGGTAAGGCTAGAACTGATTTTTCCCCCAAATCTTACCCTGGGACTTTAACTAAGTTGAATCCTTCGGAAAATAAGTGTATGATGAACGAACATATTTTTATTGCATCGTTGCGGACACCCATTCCAACCTCACAAGAACAGATAAGATGGGTGATAAGAGCTGGTTGAGCTCTAACGCAACTGACCCACATCAGCAATGGACAATCCACCACACCTCCCAACACCTCATGGGCCAGGGTAGCAGGGCATGACCCATCACTTTCCATTGTTTGCACTCAGACAGACTCTATAATAAAGATATAATTACAAGAATGAATACAAATAGAACTAGATAACACGCACACAGAAATTAATAACCAAAAATGAAATAGAAAGAGGATGAAACGTTCAAATAACAGTGGTCGGCTTAAAAGTGAATTGCATGACACTGGGTCGTTCATTCTTTGAGACTTTATTAATAATTAGACTTGAAAATTTGTTTCGTTTTCAGCATTGCAATTACATTGACAAGTTAATGTGTCATTGACAGAATTGACAGGAACTGAACATAGTCATCTGATATTTGTACAACACTTTTTAATGTTCAAGCTTGTTCCAATATTTCTATTGATATAATTTAAACATCAATTATTATTATTCATATGTTATGATTTAGACAGATTTGAAGGTACATGTTGAAATAAACTTTTTGGATGTCT
>OY735220.1:53164535-53184535 GCA_963457665.1 Thysanoteuthis rhombus
GAATGATAAACTACGACTTTCCCGGCATCTCTTTTCTAGAAGTGATAAATGGAATAAGGTGTGACCTTGCCAACGGACGCCAAAACAACGGCCAAGAAGTTTACTTTACTATTGAATTAAGATGAAAAAGAGCACATCAATAAGAAGAAGAAGGCCAAAAATATGAAATAAATTAATCAGCAACATTCGGCGTTTTTCCCAGATAAGAGACTCGAATAAACGAGTGTATATGGAAAGCCAAACAGGGAGGGCAATATATATATATATATATATATATATATATATATATATATATATATATATATATATATTATAAGGAATAATATTGATTCGATTTGAGTCAGCAGTGTTTAAATGAACAGGATAGTTCGGAATGAAAGATGTAGAAAATGTTTATAGGCAATCGCAACCTGTGGAATTCTAAATAGCATTGAAAAAGTCTATGTATGAGATGCATTTATCAGTATACATACATACATATATATATATATATATATATATATATATATATATATATATATATATATATATATATATGTATAAATATATATATTGAAGAGTGCGGAAAATTGGGAACTAATCAACTGCATTTGTTTTATATTTAGATTGCATTGGAAAAAAACATTGTTTCAATGGTGGATATGAAATAATTGCTATTTATTCCACACACACACACTCACACACTCACACACACACACACTCACACACACACACATATACGTATATATATATATATATATATATATATATATATATATATATATAGCATTAACTCTGCTATCGATACAGCAAACCGCTAACCTGTACTCCTCGTCAGGCTTCAAATCTGCTCCTCTGTTCCATCGTTAGTGTCATCACCATGATAATGAAGGTAGATGCATATCTTAAGTGTCAAAATATATCTCCAACATTGAGTTATCGATGTGTATCGATTTCACTAAATTAGTCAGAGGTCGTATAAGAAATAAAATCAGAAAATGTACAGCCAATTTTGAGGCATGCATTGTCTATATAAAGGTATATAAGGATATCTAAATCGAATGTATGTATATGTGTATTCTAGTTTGTATACATATACAATAGGTGTAAAAAGTATCCCATACACTTACTTTTCACATTTTTTTTTAATTTTGCAGTTTTAAAAAAGACATCATCATCAAAGGTCTTTCAACATCCGTTGTTGGACGTACAAGTTCCCCAAGATTCGCCAAATTTCTGTATCATGGGTGTCACAGAGCCAGTATTTTCTAAATTTGTCCTGTTCATCTTCCCATCTTTTTTTTGTTGGCCTCAGTTTCGCATGTGATATCTGGGGATCTATGTTGTGAGTTGTGATGTCCATTGGTTGTCAGTCATTCTTGCAACATGGCTTGCCCATTGCCATTTAAGTTTTTATAAAAATTCTATGATGTCTCTCACTTCTGGTTTCTTCCTTATATAGTGTGCTGTCTTGTGATCTCTCCATGTGAGATTAAGCATGATTCTCTCAAGTGCTCGTTGCATGCTTCTCAGTTTGCAAGTCTATCTGTTGGTTAAGTTTCATGTTTTAATTCCACGAGTGACTATTTGGAGGATTCATTGGTTGTATACTCTTCTTTTTAGGATTATTGGGATTGACATGTTTTTGAAGGTTAAGCTTGTTCTCCCAGGTTTGCCATCTTAGGGTGATTCTTCGCTTGTTTTCTGTACCTTTCGTGGGTTTCATGGAGATTCGTTGTCCTAGGTAGATATATTGGTCTATTTTCCCCAGTTTTGACCAAATATTTAAAAATACAAAAATCGAACAAAATCTCATATCTGAAAATCAGGAATTTTGGTCCCAATTCTGTTGTTTTTGGAGGTGCATGAAGATATTGAATCTTCTAGAATTTATCAGATACATTTTGCACCCAATATGCATAAGTATAAATACTCAATTTCGATATAGTTCTTCATTTTGCAGAATAAAACATAAGTGCACGAATGAATGCATATCTCAAAACTTGATAAATTTTTCTTCCTTATACGTTTAAAGGTATGACATTAAATGAGGAGATGTTACATATCTCCATGGAAGGCTTCGATATTATCTGAGTATAAAATCTATTCAGGTATATGTGCTCATGTCAATATCCTTCAGCAAATATGTACATAATATATGTTTAATAGCCGAAGAGAGGAAATGTATCATAATTCTTTCTTTACTTTAAAGAAATTCTGATGTAAAGGCTTCGTCTCTTTTGATGATCTTGTGCAAATGGATTGAACATATTTTACTTGATTTATGATTTCTTACACATAAACACATGCATCCACACAGTTACGCACACACGTACACACACACGTACACACATACACACACACACACACATATATATATATATATATATATATATATATATGCATATATATATATACATATATATATATATATATGTATATATGTATATATATATATAAATATATACAGACATTCATACATATATACATATATATATATATATACACATATATATATATATATATATATATATATACATATATATATATATATATATATATATATATATATATATATATATATATATATATATATATATATATATATATATAAGGAGAAAGAAAATTCCAGACAATTATGTCATTTCAGTCAAATATATCCCAGCATTTGTTAATGGAATTTATGGATTTTTTCCTTGGTTTTTTCAATGTTTCACACATGAGTTGATAATATAGTACTATGTGTGAATTCCTTTCGCTGGGATTAATACTTGTAACCGTTTCAGGGATTTCAAAGCAAAACAGGGATCCAAGCATGGTTCCTTAGCAGTGTTAATAAACCACCAATCCCCTTTAAGCTATGTTTTTATTCGGAGCCTCATTTCATTATTTGTGTGCCTATGTCATTCAACACGTAGTTTGTTGCTTTATATAGATTATCTCCATTATATATCGCTTGTGGAAGTTAATTTATACTAAACATCGTTTAATTTCCTGAAACACAGCATATTTGACGGGGGGGATGATCAATAAGTATAACAACAGATGTGACTTGTTTATTGTGTTGCAACTATCGAATGTTAATTCATGAAAATATTAAATCAATTGCATAAGTTTTAATCACGGATTGCATGCAAACTAACTGATAATATCATTTTCAAGGATAGTATTTACAAAGATTTCATATATACATACATACATATATATATACATATATATATATATATATATATATATACATATACATATATATATATATATATATATATATATATATAGATAGATAGATAGATAGATAGATATAGATATAGATATATAAATTATATGTCTGGAAAAAAACCTTTATAGCATTTTAATGTTTAAGATATGTTCTTTTGCGAATTGATTGATTCATCCATTGTTCTGGTTCATTACCTCCCCCCCCCTTTATAACCCATACAATCAAATATCCGACCCACAACGATATATTTATGAACCATACCATCCAATATGATCTTTGTAACCATCATATAAAAAAAAAATACCCACCCACCAACAAAACTAAAGACAAAGAAAACGCTGCATCGATTCTGTTTCAGTTAGGAATATTGTTCTTCCATAGAACTGCATTAGAGGAAGATCAATCCGTTCCCCTCGAGTCATTGACATACTACTCTGAAATGATCCTGGATATATATATATATATATATATATATATATATATATATATATATATATATATATATATATATATATATATATATATAATTTGGACGATGGGGAGTGAGACAGACTCAGGAGTGTAAGTGTATTGAAGTTAAGTTTATTTTTTCACTGATGGTCTAGAAATGTTCCAGGAGGTATTCCCATAATCAGTACTGTGCGTTAGGTGTGTGCATCTACCTTTTAGAGGTTATACGTTTGCTGCAGGATATAAGTCCAGCATCAGGAGTTTCGCTTTGTGAGCAAAAAGTGGCATCCCATCTGCAAGGGTCATCCTAATCTGTGAGACTAATTTCAGACTGTGATGAAATCTGTGGTCTTAGCAGTAGTAGTACGTCTTGGAGAGGGTATAGGGTGTCAGGGTTGGAGGGAAGGGTTTGGCGTTAGATTGTGTAGGTATATATGTGTGTGGGTGTGTGCATGTGTGTGTGTGAACATTTAGTGTGTTTTTGTTCTGTCAAATCGACAAGAATTGAATATTAAGCAAGAGTCAAATGCAGGTGTCAGCTATTTCTCACAATCATCATGAGGCGAGGTACATGCACAAATATTCCAACAAACAAAGAGGTTACAAAGAATCTTAGCTCATAGATTGGTAGGAATCACATGTCTAATATGGCATGATTAGAGCTTCACACTTTTAGCGAAATTCTGATTCTGGTTTTCAGCTTCCAAATCCCGGTGGGACTGAAATATCAATATTAGAGAATTCTTAGAGGATATCGAGAGTCAAAGATGATTCAAGATGTCTGCTGTACTGTGTAAACAGTATCTGATATTATGAGAAGAAACAGAAAGAAATGATTGAAAATGATTGGTCACGTCCTCTATATTGACTAGTAATTAGATTGAGCGGACATGTTGGATTGACGTGATAAAGTTTTGGCATATGAAGCGGAAGGTTTTTGATGCTTTTCACTTTATTTGTCAGCAATATACAATTGAAGTCAGAAGTTTACATACACTTTGGCCAAATATATAATATATCTAAACTCATTTCATCGCTATTTCTTGCACTTAATCCTAGTAAAGACTTTCTGTTTATGACAGTTAATATCACAACGTTATTTTGAGAATGTTGTACATCAGAATAAATTCAGAGTAAGTGATTTATTTCTGTTTTTATTCTTTTTTATTCCTTTCGTCACATTCACCGTGGGTCAAAAGTTTATATACTCTAAGTTGACTACTCAGAATTTTCCAGAAAATGATGCCATTGCTTGAAAAGATTCTGATTGGATAATTGACATCATGTGAGTCTATTGGGGTTGTACCTGTAAAGAAATTTTAAGGCCTACCTCCGAACTCGGTGCCTCCTTGTTTAACATTAATCAAAGGAAATCATGTGAGAACTAACAAAAAATCGCAGTCTTTCACAAGTCTGGTTCCCCTTGAGAGCAATTTCCAAGCTCCTGCAGGTACCTAATTAATCTTTACAGACAACAGTGCGCGAGTATAAACCCCATGTGACCATGCCGCCGTCATACCAATCAGTCCCCTAGAAATTAACGTACTCGGGTGCAAAAGGTGCAAATCAAATATCAGATCAACGCCAAAGGAACTAGTGAATATGCGGGAGAAAATAGGTACAAAAGTATTTATATCCACGGTAAACAAATAATCTATCAACATAACATGAAAGGCTGTTAAGCAAAGAAAACATCACTGTAATAACAACTGCACATGGATACACAAAATTCACACAAGTGAGGAATGGGCACGGGTTTGATATGATGAAAACTGGACTGTTTTGCCGTGATGACTATTGTTATGTTCGAAGTAAAGAAAGAAAGGCTTGCGATATGAGGCAAGCAGTGGCAACATCGTGCTGTGAGTGTGTTTTGCTGCAGTAGAGACAGCTAAACTTCACAAAATAGATAGAAATATGAAGAAGAGAAATTACGTAGGTATAATGAAGCAACGTCTGAAGACATCAGCTACGAAATTGAAGCTTGGTTGCAAATGGGTATACCAAATGAACAATGAGTCCAATCATCATCATCCATTTTTTTCCCAGGTTTTATGTCCCAATTATTGTATTCCACATACACCAATCCATTATAACTTTCAGGTTATACAGGCATTTGGACACGTTAGAAAATAAAATAAACGTACTGACATAAATGGTTTATTTATCAGTGTGGCAATAATTAGCAAGCTTATGATGCTCACTATTTCTAGAGTAATGAGGTCTTCTGTCATTGGGTACCTTACAACTGAGGTCTTATGTAAATCATCATCATCATCATCATCATCATCAGTCTTTTAACCTCTGTTGTTGGATATAGACCTTCCCCAGGTTTCGCCACACTTCTCTATCGAGGGCATCGTGGAGCCAGTATTTTCTAAATCTGTCCAGTTCAAATCTCCATCTTGTATTCTCTCAGCCTTGGTTTTGCATGTGATCTCTAGGGATCCATGTTGTGAATCGTATTGTTCATCAGTTGTCCGCCATTATTGTCACATGGCATGCCCATCGCTATTTAAATTTTCTGATAGATCCTATGATGTCTCTGATTCTTGTTTTCTTCCTTATATACTGTGCTGTCTTATGGTCTCTCCATGAGAGGCCTAGAATAATTCCTACATGTGCACGTTGCATGGTTCTCAATTTGCAAGTCTGTCTCTTGGTTAGGTTCCATGTTTCAGCACCATAAGTGACTATCGGAAGAATGCATCGGTTTTATAAGCTTCTTTTTAGTATCATTAGGATCGACTTGTTTTTGAAGGCTGAGCTTGCTCTCCCAAAAGGGTGCATCTTAGGGTGATTCTTCGCTTGATCTCTTCCTCTTTCGTGGGTTTCATGGAGATTCGTTGTCTCAGGTCGATGTAGTGGTCTAAATTTCCCAGTTTTGCATCTTTGATTTGTGTCAAAACAGTTGTGGTACTTAAGTGGCCATCTCAAAACCCTGATCTCAATTCAACAGAAAATAATTGAGCAGAACTAAAAGGCGTGTGCGTGTGCAATCAAAGAAGCCTTTAAACCTGACTCAGTGACACCAGTTCTGTCGGGAGGGATGAGCTAAAGATCCAACTGCTCATCATGACAGGCTTGATGTTAGGATCTCCGGACATTTGACTCATTTCAAGCAATTTGATTGTCAATACTAACAAATACTGAGTCTACGTAACATTCTGACCTACTTCCTAGTGAAAGAAATGAAAGTTGAAATAGTTAATAATCTCTGCAACTGCTCTTGCATTTCAAATTCTCAAAATAACTTACAGATTCTGGCAAGACCAAGGGAATTTTTACTGGGATTAAATGTCAGGAATTGTGGAAAATATGAATATATATGGCAAGGGTGTATTTAAATTTCCGACTTCAACTGTACGCTACTAAATTTATATATGCATGTAGTAAGTCAGATTAATACAGACAGCGAATAAAAAAGCAATGTCAAGGATAATCATAAAAGATAGAATGAAATCAATGTTAATCCCAGGGCGAGCCAGAGGGAAAGATATCGTACACTTAACTAAGCGACAAAAATGGGGATTGGCTGAAAGAAAACAGATGGAGCAAAATATTCATTAAGTGGTACAAAAGACCCAAAATGTCAGAGATAAGATGGAGGAATAGGAAAACAGATTTTCGGTCGGATATTACTGCAGTCACAGACATCATAGAAAGGGGTACGAAAAAAACTATTCCCAGCAATGGACTCAAAAACGCACGAATATATATATATATATATATATATATATATATATATATATATATATATATAATACGTGTGTGTGTGTGTTTGCTGACCTATTGTAAAACATATTTCACTTTATATTCCGTATTCCAATTGGATATTAAAAGTTGTATATGTGTTTTGTCAAGAAAGAAACAATATTTGTGCTGTAGTTATTTGTCAAAAAAATAAAAATGAAAAAAATTCTGAAACAATTCGGTTAATCTGAAGCCAACTTGGCAGGAATACGAGTTATCATGAAGGGATCTTGAATTTGAATCTGGAGCCGATCTATACACATCTATTTCATCTCTATCGTAAGTAGCAGTTCTCAATTCATAATTAAGGAAAAAAAACACGGCTTATCAAATATGCATAGATATAATATATATGTATATATATATATATATATATATATATATATATATATATATAAATAAATATATACACACACATATGTGTGTGTGTGTGTGTATATATATATATATATATATATGGTGCAAATTTGGTTAGCTGTGTAGCATGATATAATGATATACTAATAATATGAGGTAATTTCTGATATGCGATGGATTTATTTCATTGAGTGCTCGATACATTCAACTTTATACTATGAAAGTCAAGTTGTTATAGAGTAGAGCTGGAAATAAATAGCAGAATGTGGATTCGCTACACGAAGTAGTTCATGTTTCTGCCCTCTCTCTCATCAGGTTAGTCAGAGAGGGCAAAAACATGAACTAGTTTGTGTAGCGAATCCACATCTTACTATATATATATATGGGTAAGTCTGTGCACAGTTTTCACCATTGCATCTTAGGTATTTGTCCACAAAATTCCCTATTCAAAAAATTTGTGGTTTATGATCTTAGGGTGGGGGGTCCCATTCATGCATCCTATCGGGTGCAAGCTGGAAACACCACCCGTTTTCCGACGAACATTCATTTCAAAATAAGAATGAAACTATAGTACCTTTGTATCTATACGGCTATTCTTACGGTGATTACCTGTAGAAAACATTTTGCTTTGGTGGATCCATGGATGGAAGTCAAAAGCATCATTATCGTTTCCTCTCCGCCTTCCTTACCGTAACGATACCCCAACCCTCTATTGTCTTTACAATCAGTGTTTGTCGAATGAAAAACACAACTGATACTTTAGCAACATTGGTAGTAGCTGAATTAGATGTAGTTATACGACCAGTAGCCAGCAAACACACATGCACACACAGCAGAACCAGCCTACCATGACCTCCGTTTGCATTACCTCATTTCTATCTTTATGTCCATCATGTGAGAGACAGATTGACTCACCACAAATTATAATAAAGATTTTCTTTTCCAGAAATCTGTTATAAAAATAGAAAAAAAATTTTGAAGTATAAATATATGTATATAGATGGATAGATGGGTGAAAAAATAGATACAGCCAGACATAAGGGTGAATAGATAGATATAGAGATCCATGGTTGCGTAGATAGATAGATAGATAGATGGATAGATTGATTGATTGATTGATAGATAGATGGATAGATGAACGGACATAGATGGATGAATAAATAGATAAACAGCGTTGGGTGAATTGATAGATAGAAAGATAAACTTAAGTATAGGTGAATAGATTAACAGACAGATGGTTTTATAGATGGATAAACATTTGGGTGAATAGATTGATCAACATAGTTGAGTGAACCAGCAGACAGACAGATGGGTGGATAGATGGATAAACATTGATAGTTTGATGTATAAATAGATGGACAGTGAATAGATTGATAGATAGATAGATAGATAGATAGATAGATAGATAGATAGATAGATAGATAGATAGTATACTACTATGTCTAAATTGCAACCATTATGAAGGCTGTAATTTCCATATTGCTAATGATGGAGAGGAGATTCAGTAAAACGTATCAAATAGCAAAACTGTTAGAGATGCAACAACTTTTCTCATCCAAGATATTAAAAAAAAAAAAACGAACAAAAAAAAAAACCAACAAATAAATAAGATATTGAAAAAAAGATTATTACCTCCACGGTAGATAAAATTGGTTTCCTCTTCCTGTATTCTGAAAAAGACAAAAAAATATTTTTTATTGCGGCCATAGAAATATATATATATATATATATATATATATATATATATATATATATATATATATATATATATATATATATATATATAATCAGGGAAGGTGAAATATATATTTTAAAGAAAAATTGATAAAAAAACGTTTAAATGTAAGATTCATCGGATCTATTTGTAAAAGAATTACTTGTTGTGCTTTTTGAATTGTATCAGCCTTTTTTTTTTTAAGGTTTAACGTTGAAATTAGACTTCTCCCAAGTATGCATAAAGCATGGAGTGTATGGGCTCCAACTTGACATGCTTTCTTGGATTGTACACAAAACATATACGTCGGCATCAAAGGAAACCATGCATATACATACATATAACATACATACATACATGCATGCATATATATATATATATATATATATATATATATATATATATATATATATATATATATATATATATATATATATATATATGCGTGTGTTCGTGTGTGTGTGCAGGTGTCTGTGTGTAAGGGAGAGAGAGTGGTGTTCTCTTGATAATCTTCTTTAAACTGGTGAGAGGAATATTTTCTGTGAGCTAAAAAATGAACTTTATTACTTTTGAAACGCTTTTTTACTGATCGTATTTTGATCAACTTAAGCCACGAATTGAACAATATGAACCCCAATATAAAAAAAAATTGTCTCAGCTCAATTAAAAAATAGTGAAACTCGCCATCACAGTCAGTAGTTGAACAATTGTAGCGTAGAATTAGGAAGCCATGGGAAATAATAATCCGAAGAAAAAATATGGTCTGAATTTTATTCATCTAGATGTTAATAAACCACATAGATAAGGCTGCGAAGGTTTGAAAGAACTTTTTATTCTAAAAAGTAAAGAAAATAAAAATTAAAAAAAAACTTCAGAGAAAGGTTTAGGGCAGTATGGATGCCAACTTTCGATTCTGTAGACAAAGCAATATGGCCAGGCAGGCAGGAACATCCCCCCAAACACATAAACCAACAAAAACACGCACATCTGGAAGAGGACAGAACCCTTCACAATATTTGTTGGCTACGGTTTTTTTCTGACGTCAGTCAAATGCAGGATTATAGTATGGAAATTGAATATTGTAATTTTCTAAGCTGGGGTCACGAACATGAAGGCAATTCCCGACAGACAGGAAAATGGCAGTTTCGATGCCACACCCATCATCTCAGGTCCCTCTGCTATGTAACTGAAGTACATGAATACCGAGTAAGATGGAATTACTGGCGTTTGTAACCATTTTCCCGGATAATCAAATTCACGAGTTGAACATCACTGGCCAATTTCAATGCATGGTGTTTGGAAGAAGGTAACCAGTGAATTGAGCTGTAAAATCATGATCTACAAGACTAATGCGACAACAATTGATATACAGATGCAATTGATATTCAGATACAATTGATATACAGATGCAATTGATATTCAGATACAATTGATATACAGATGCAATTGATGTACTGATACGATTGATACACAGATACAATTTATATACATATATAATTGATATACGGATATAATTGGTATACAGATACAATTGATATACAGATACAATTGATATACGGATGCAATTGATGTACAGATACAATTGATATACTGATACAATTGATCTACTACGATTGATCTAGGGGCAATAGATCAACGACAACTAATCAATTGATACAATTTATCTAAAACATTTAATCTACAATTCACTAAAAGAGATACGAAAGGATGATGAAAATAAGTGAAGAAGATTGAGAATTTCAGCAGTGTGAAGTGTTCAAAGGGACTGCCTGAGGGTGCACAGTTTACAAATCAAAACTAAAATCGTGTAATATATAATCTACTGATGAAGCCCAAAAAATCTTTTATGTAAAATTTCAGAGAGAAAAATTCATGGGATATATCACTATTATAAACTTCAACTTTCAAGAAGCAAAATTATGGACATGTCTTTTTATTAATTTTTAACTTTTGTACTAATGGGTATCGTACACAATGGAACTGGTTTTTTTTTTTTTGTCCTCTTTTTGGAAATCAACAAACTTCAAAATATTTGGATGGTGAGCCACAATCTGAGTGGGATACTCCCTCAAATGAATTGCATGTGTAGATCAGTTCGCCTAAAACCGTAGGAATATATATGGCTTTCAAGAATTGGACTCTGGATACATAAAAGACATCCTTGAATCAATGATGATGATGATGATTATGATGATGATTGAACTTTACAAAAGAAACAATATCATAGTTTGAGTATGCAGCGTACAATGATTATAACAACCCGTCCAGCAAAATCCAGACAATACTGTCGGGTTTTCAATAAATTGAATGACACAACCGTGAATATGCGCTTACAGACGTAATTTTACGATCAGATGCGTAACTAAACGTGTAAAAGTACACATTCTCTCTCTCTCTCTCTCTACATATATATATATATATATATATATATATATATATATATATGTCACTCTTCCTCTCCCTATCTCCTCTCTCTCTCTCTCTCTCTCTCTCTCTCTTTCCAACTATATATATATATATATATATACGCCTATGGGCATACGTGTAGATATGTTATCAAAATTCAAATGATATTTTCGAAAATATGTCTCCGTATTTTTGCTCCATATTCTAAACCAAAGAGGAGATAATTCAAGAATAATAAAAAATGATCCAACAAAAGGATTTCATATCTTGTTTTACTATATAGAAACTCTTATTTGAAATGATCTCTTGCTATTATACTGTGAATGTATCATTTGGTTTTGGCATGTTGGAGAGAATGAACGATTAAAGAAAAGGGTCTGCTGCAGAAATCTGATCCGTGATATGGTAGCTGCTTCAACGTAGCGTTGCTCTCACCGCAGTGCTTAACAGCCACCGGTAATGCCAAGCCCCGAATAAATGTTATAACTTCAAATTCCCTTTTCGCTTATCCACGGTCTGCATCTGCTCTTTTTATTTCTTCCAATGCGACGATTATGTTCCTGGGTTATTGACTCATGATCGGATGGAGTGATTTTTAATTGCGTTATATTTTATAGGAACTTTTATTTGAACTGAAATCCTGATATTTCACGTATATTTAATTATTGTTATGAAAATTAACGATCCCTTATTTAGGGTTGAGCACTCTTTAAGTGAGGTGCCTCGTTCATTATGAGCTTTTGCAATGCTCTTCCAACTCAGGAATAGAGCACTCTGGTGAGAAGTTGCCAGCCGCTGGGTCTGAAACAAAAGTTTCGATCCTACTTCATGGTACTGGATGGGATAATGTATAGTCTATAGCCAAAATGAAGAGTTGTAATACATTGAAGCAGCTGTTTGTGGATGACACTATTATCTAATCATTATAATATATATATGTGTGTGTGTGTGTGTGTGTGTGTGTGAGTGTGTGTGCATGGGTGGCCTGATGGAAAGGAATGTATATTATGTATGGATGGCCCATTATAAAAAGGTATATTACTAATGTTAAAACATTGTCATCTGACAATCAACACCGTTTTGCAAAAGTTCAGGTACGGATACATGGCAAATCAAACATTCCATTTTCCACGGTAGCCTCCCTTTCTTTATCTTCCTCTTTGTAGTCTTATCTCAGACTTTTGCATTTGTCTTGTAAGAGTATGTTTGGGATTATAAAGTGTCGCATGTCGTGCACGACACCAAGCCAAATGCACTGTCGATCTAAGCGTAAATTGCTGGGAGAGACTCAGGCTTTCATCCAATCCATTTTCTCTCCTAATGGCTAATGGTTCTTGGAGACATAATGATGAATCAGGAGGCCAAGTTTTGGCTTCAAGCTGAAAGTTGCGAAATTCTCGTCGGCTGAAATCTATTTAGACCCGAAGAATTGGCCAGGCAACTTTTATTTCTTCTTGAATATGTCCACGAATATCTATTAGACATTTTTGGGTTGGTCGTTCGACCGGTTCCACTTACGTTAGATAACGGAAAGAGGAAGAGGGAAACTGCGTTGAGTCATTAAGAGAAAATATATTCTTATCCATAGATGAAGTGAAAATCCTTTTTTTCTACATTGTTGCCAAGTATCGTTTGTTATTGATAGCTAAAACTTAAAAAAGGCGAACATCAGCTAAATTTACAAATTTCTAGGGAACGCTGGGGCTAAAAATGTTTTCTACTCATTTAAAACTCACTTATCAAACAAAGTAATCACATACTAGAACTCAAGCATAAATCATTTATAAAAATTGTATTCTTACTTGAATTCATCTTGTTAATTGTTTTTTTTACTACTTAAATTTTCAGATGAAACATCTTCACCTTCCTCTTGCTCCTCCTGCTGCTACTAATACCTCGTAATGCTTATACTACTTCGCTTGAAATTCCTTTTGATAACAGATATGCACATAAGGATGGTGGAGGCATAATTGAATTTATGATTATTTATTATAATGATAAGGGAAGTGGCCAACAGTTAAGGTTCGTGAGCCGGGTTCAAACTCGAGCTGACGTTGTGTGTTCACTACGCACTAATGCTTTTGGGGGGAGCATGAATCGCCCCCGGAAATAGGTCAAAGGTCAGCGTGACGAGAAAGGGTCCATTTAAAGAGAAACAAGATATATGATCCATTGATAGGTTTGAAAAAAAACAGAAATTAATTTCTGTGGAGAGAGGGAGAGAAGAAGGGGGAGAAATGCTCAGACCGTAGTGTCCATATAGCCAACCCAACCCCCAGTTTCAGTGCAAAATCCCGAAGATAAGTTATGTTTTTAAGAAATAAATACCAGCTTTCTGTAGATAGAATGAAATCTGTTCAGATGTAATCAATCGTTTAATACGTTTGTAAATACACTTGACATAGAAATACGTGTTAATTGTTTTATTACCCACTTTACAGCCAGAATTCACAATGATACTGTATAATTTCACCATCAAAATGAATCTGTGCAACATGGCACCATGTCCCTGGGCGATGAGTGTTATTTTCTGATTGCTTTTCTATAAAAAAAACTATGGAACATGGTTGTCATCATTGGTGTTTTATCGTTCGTCGTTGGACAGAGACATTCCCCAGAATCTGCCACATTTCTCTATTTTCAGCGTTGTGGAGTCAATACTCTCTGAACCTGTCAAGCTCTTGTCTCAATCTCATAATCTGGAGGCTTCGATTCTGCATTTGACCTCTGGGAATCTATGTTGTGGGTTGTGATGTCAATCGTTCGTCTATCATTCTTGCAACATGATCAGTTCATTGCCATTTGAGTTTTTCAATGGTTTCTATGATGTCTAAGACTCGTAGTTTCTTCCTAATATACTGTGCTGTCTGGTGGGTCTCTCCATCGAATGCTTAGCATGGTTCTCCCGTGTGTACGTTGCATGGTTCTCAGTTAGAGAGTGAGTCTTGGTTAGGTTCCATACTTCAGCTCCACAAGTGACTATTAGGAGGCCATATTGGTTGTATACGCTTCTTTTTAGGACTAATGATATTTTCTTGTTTTCTGCCCTACGCTGGCCATCCTAGAGTGAATCATCGTTTGATTTCTTTTTTGGCTCTTCCCAACGTCAAACCTTATTTGTATAACCCGGAAAGAGATATCATTATATAGTTATTTTCCTCACTTGATGCAATCAGAATGTGAGAATTCACAACGTTGTCCAATCAGAAATGTGAATTCCAGGTTATCACCTTCCTAGTTACAAAAGCAAAGTTATGAGGAAGTGACTGGCCTTCCAAGTCTGTTTAGACAGTCAATAGAAACTGCAACGTGACCAATGTCTTTTGGAAGCGTGTTGTCTTGTGGGTGATGAATAGAAACAATGGTGATCAATGAACGAATTATTTCTCTCGCCCTCTATTGGGCAATGATCATCAAATCTTAATTTCCAAGATACAAATAGACACGATCTTAGGACAAATTTAGCATAAACCTGCATTTCAAGCTGAGCCCCTGGAAATATTTACGGGGATTTAAGAAAGGACAATTTTTTCTCTGTTCACATAAAGAGTGAATGGCCTTCTAGCTCCATTGGTGCAGTCTGTACATGCGGTTCATTCATAATCAGTCGGTCATAACAACTTAAAAACTAGGGAAAACCTATATGGACTGTTTTGGTGATAATTTGTGTTGATGTTTTCAAAAACTTATCAAACAGCAACATACTTATTTTGTTTTAAAAGTTGTAGTTTTATAATTGAATTCATTGTTCTTATTGCTTTCATAACATTTCTCCTAGGTATATATATATATATATATATATATATATATATATATATATATATATATATATATATATATATATGAATATGATAAACTCTGAATGTGCAGAAATTTAATTTAAGAGTTAAACAGTTTTTGGACCTTTGAAAGAGCAGTGGCTGTATATGTATGTATATATATATATATATATATATATATATATATATATATATATATATATATATATATATATATATATATATACACATGCACACTCATACACACACTCATACACACGCAGCATCGCTCGAACGATCAAGCTAAACAGCAGCTCCTTTTTCAAAGGCCCACAAAACTGTTCAACTCCGAAATTTGATTTCTGAACATTCAGAGTTTATTATTTGAAATGATTTTCAATTTTTGTATGGTGAATATATCAATTCGCTTAGACGGGGTGAATAGTATGAAAAATTGAAGGAAGTGGGGCTGCTACAGGAATTGAACTAGCGACTGATGGTGTGGCTACTTCAACATAGCGTTGCTCTTACCTTCGAGCCGAATATCTACCTGCAATGCCAAGGATATATAATTAACGCTCCCAGGGCTGATCATTTGCTAAGTGAGGTAAGTTGTTCATTATGAGCTTATGCAATGCTCTTCCAAATTCGGAATAGAGCACTTTGGTGAATCGGGAATCGTGTGTGAGTTAATATATCGCTTGAATTTAATATATATATATACATATATATATATATATATATATATATATATATATATATATATATATATATATATATATATATATATATATATATATGAAATGTTTGATTGTAAGAACAAACACTTTTCTTACATCTGAAATGTATTCGCTCATAAACAGTATACTTTTAAAATAAATCTTGGTTGCCCCATGAGGAATTAACTGAGGATTTATTAGTTAGTTAAAAGACGAAATTTCAGAGGTACAAGTTTCTGTTAGTTGCTCAAATGAATACATCACGTTATCAAAATCTTTTGGCAAATATTGTGTTGGGGATAATCAATCAAACATTAGAAAAAAGTGGTCTTCAATGAAACAGTTACTTCTCTTCTATTTTGTTGGGAAGTGATATCTAAAAAGTCTTGATTTATCAAGCGATAAGCGTTATTGCTGCTGGAAACAAACTACAGGACGAATTTAGCATGAATGCACATAGCAAGTTTAAAAAATGGTGGGGATGTTCGAAAAGTCAAGAGAATTTTTTTCAATATATGATAACGAGTATACGTTAATTTCTAAGCCATCTAGCTCGATTAGTTTGACATGTCCAAGCGATACACACAACTTGGAAACCAAAGAGACCTACATTGAAAATACATAGGTAACCACCCAGAATGACTTGAAAACTGACGAAACCTATGCTGACATTACATAGATAGCCGGCAAGATCAACTTGAAAACTGGGGGAAAAATAATGTGACAGTTTTGCTTGACAGTGTCTAATACAATGCGAATTTATCATTGGATAAATTCTGTTATCCAAAGCTCAGTATCCGGTTACGGGCAACAGTGATATATTAGGAACCATCGATTGTATAGAGTTATACAACATGCATCAACTTTTATTCCTGATAATTTAACCCGAGTCAAATAGCTGCAGAACATTTCCCGAAATAATCCGGGCTTAATCGAAAGAAGAAATAAGAGACTGGCCTTGCATGAATATAGGATTCCCTTTACGCATTTCAATATGGCCAGATAGTAAATCACCAGCAGCAAAACAGCGAGCCACCCGGGTGGGGAATAAATATTTATGTTTATTTTCAGATGTCTTTGATATTACACAAACCATGCTCAAATAATGCTGCGCACGGCTCTCCATAAAGTTCTGACGACTCATTTTATATTCATGGCAGAAGAACCGTTGTTGGAGTTCGCTAGAAAAAAACAATGTGGCTTCAAGTAGATAAAAAAAAAAGCTTACGTTAAAGTCACGTTAGATTCATCGATTCTGTTATGGTCACCCAAGTTAAGCAACGTAGAGCCTGGTGAATACTTTGATGAGTTACTGATTGGATAAACTGAGTGCCATGACCACGTTAAAATAAATCACACTTCTTTGGGTGTGGTCGCCTCTGAGTCTATATCATACATCAAAAGCCGGCACAAAAGAAAAATATGAGATGAGGAGCCCGAGCAGCTGAATATTTGCTGTGATAAGTTAGAGGCTATTTTTTTCTAAATATGCAAGCAAAATCAACCATAAAATCTTTCTTCATCATTCCACGTTTCTTTCAGAATATCTTATGTCCCGTTGATATAAATATGAATTAGTTTCTTAGTTAGTGTAGATGAAACACATTTCATACTCCGTGTGCTCTACAAATTTCAAAAAGCTTCCTTTGACGAAAACGAAGGAAAATGCTGCCTTGATTGAAAATAACAATCATCATATAAAACATATTTTTGTCTTAAATAAAAAGTGACAGGTCTTTCTTTTCAGCCTGTTAAATAAATGCTAAGAATAGCCTCAACTGCCTCAAGTCCCTACTTGTAAAACTGCACAGGGTGACTGTAATTGTAATGTCTTTTACGATTATCATGCTTGGGAATGTGTAAGGACGAATACCGAAAGGAGACAAATTCCCCTTAGCGGACATTTTCTCTCGAGTGCAGTTACCTTGGAGGTATTATTCCCTTTATTTTTTTCTGTAGTCAGTGGGCGAGAAAATCTCACGTTGTATTTTTTCCTGTTACAAATGTATGAGCACACTTTTGAATTCAACATAAGGAGTCGATAATACTTCAATGAAAAAAATACAAAATTTTTAAAAACTCAGTAAGTTTTCTACATAAATTCAAGTTACTGTGCATAAATCATATTTGTGTGCTGATTGCAAAATGAGTGAGTCCTGACGAACACTACTAGAAGGGAACCATGCATGTATTTTAAACCAAAATATTTGAAATTGGTTAGGGTTAGGATTAGAGCTAGGGTGTTTGGGAAATCGAAATAAATTATGTATATATTAATGCTAAGCATTGTATTGATTTCATCTTCATTTTCCTCTTCACAAATGTCATCTGGGGTAAATAACTACCTGGGCAATTGTCCTCTGGGGTAATCGTTTAAGGGGTAAAGTTGTTCATAGAGAGCAGTCGTCTTAATACTTGGTTGGTTCACTAATATGGTACCTACTGAGGTAGTGACAGGTCAACCGAGGTAAAAAGTCATCATATCAAAAGCAGATTTTGTTGGTAGGCACGGAAAAATATAGTCAAGGCATCTGTAAACTAATAAATTGTAACTTTTTACTCCTATCTATAATCGAGTCTTTTCGCCGCAACTTACCAACACCTGACATACTTACATTACTCTGCAATGAATTAATTTTACCACATTTATTGCTGATTGCTTGAAAAAAAAAGATAAAATCGTTCTATCGGAAATTGGTGAGGTGTTTTTTTTAATTTTTTTTAAACGACTTATTCATTCAGTGGAGCATCACACACTTGGTAGATTCAGAACTGAGGATGTCCATAGTTTCTATCATTTCCAGGATTTTGGTGCAGCTTCGGATAGGCCAACTTTCAGGTATTACAGGTTTGGGTCAATGAAACCACAAAATTATGTGAAAATCTTTTATTTAAGCGTACCGTAGTTGTAATTTATCATTCTTTTGCTTCTTTGAAATCTCAATATAATATCTTTACTCATCGTCCAATTACTCACCAACAGTTCTTGGTTTTATAGAAAAATATCTGCGGGAGTTGTTTTTATAACTTTAAAAAGAAATAGTCATTTAATCAATTATGTCCGTGCAACGTACATGCTCCTGTTGTTTCGGAAGATCAGTATTTTACTTATCGATAAATGAGTTTGAAGATAAATAAAGAGAATTCGACAAAATTTGGTGATTAGTCAATCCTTGAAAATGGCCATGTTTATGGAGTTGTTGATCTATTTTATCCTCACTATATTGGAAAGTGTATATGCATTCCTTCGAGGTATGTATCCACACAATGTCTCCCTAAGATCTGATAGAATTTTGACAAGATTTCCTGGAAGGATAAGTTATGGGCTAGAGAGAAGTGATCAAAATTCAGGATGAATCCAATAATTCATTTTCGATTCAGATATATTCTATATTTCCTACAGGAAAAGCGATGGAAAAAAATACCAAACAAAAAACAAGCCACTTTTAAATATCAAGGAAAGTAACTCAATATGTGTACATTTACTCCCGCTGCATTTTTTTATTTTTCTATTTTCTTTTACATCTTCATTCAGTATTGATATAATACAGGGCGCTGGCAGCCCAATGTCCTTACTGAATGCTTTCCAGTCTTTATTGCAGATAATTTAATCCTCCATCAGATGACTTGGCAGATATTTCTTT
>OY735220.1:53189535-53234535 GCA_963457665.1 Thysanoteuthis rhombus
CCCATTTACGTATTTTGAGGTTCCAAATCAGGTTTGTCTACTCAAATGATTATTTATCGTGGGTAAAAATGCTTTTTGAAGATGTGATAAAAAAAATATTCTTTCTTCTCTACTCATTCTTCAGTGATTAAAAAGTGAGTTTATAAAATCATATTTTGATTCTTTTTTTTTTAAATCGATCCGCGGAGATAAGAATACCTTCTTTATTTAGAAAGAATCGGAAATATTTTTAACATATCTCATATTGCAACGTTCATCAGTTGTTCATGGAAACTTCGAATAGCGGTGTTTTCATCGGTGCACGCTTTGATGTAAGACAATTAACGTATATTTTTCTTAAACACAGAATTTGGGCATCAGAAGTCTTTTTATTTTTTTCCATTTTGCCACTTTTAAGGGTCAAAATGCAAGGAACTTTTCCCCTCATTTTTATGGATTAAAATCAATGGGGATCCTTTTTCACTCTTGGAGGTCAATGTCGAGGAGGTAGAATCTCCCTTTACTTCTAAGAATTTACTTCGGAATCTGATGGAACATTCTTTTTCATTTTTCGAGGTTAAAATTCAATGTCTTTTCTCAAGGGTCAAATTGCAGCAGAGAGATTAAACGTTCGCACTCGATTGTAACAATGGGGAAAGAACGTTTATTTTAATTTTCAGAAGTCAGAATCAAGTTGACATTTTCAAAATCAGAAAGAGCATTTTTTTTCTCATTTTAGGGGTTGAAATGTAGAAAAAAAGTATACTTTCATTTTTGGGGTCAAAATAATGTGGTAACTCCCCCCCCCCTCTTGAAAATATACGTAGGACAACAAATCTCCACGAAATCCACCAAAGAATGAGAAATAAGGTGGAAAATTTCCCCAACTTTGTAAGCTACCGGAAGTGCAAGTTCGGCCTCCATGAACAAGAAAGTCCTATTTGTCTAAAAAGATGGTTATACGACCAATAAAAACTCCCAATAGTCACTTGTGAAGCTGAGACATGAATCTCAAACAAATGATTGGTCATTAAAAATACGCGTCAGATATATCATTGGATCCACTCAAATGGCACCGGGCTGGCCATGTTGCAAGAATACCCAGATCTATGTCCATGTTCAAATGCTAAAATGTTGCTCAAAATATGTGTAGGTCTTTAGCTTTGTATTCTTGTTCCGTGATCTGCTTCAGATTGACTCTGATAAAAATTACCTTTAGGGCAGTTTCCCCCGATGACATTCGCCTCCGGAGGAAATTTTTAGAAAAAGTTTTAAACTGGTTGGAGTTAAGTCTTTATTGATATCCTCTAAATTTGTGTACGTATTAATGCAAAGCAAAATACTTTCCAATTCATTGTATTCTTGTAATAATTTGTGATTCATCTAATCTGCTGATATTGCCTTAAGGCGAATGGCTCCGGGGAAATTGTCTTGAAAGAAAATTGATCTCGAGGGAAATTGTCAGTCGGTGGCAATTGTCCTTCAGGCCTCTGTTTACAACTAAATCAAGTATCATGGTTTGACTAGATCGGTGGGACAATCTCTGATTTAGGCATATTTCCAATGATTTAAATTTATCTAATTTGCGTTATCTTTTGACACACTAATCAATAGAAGCGTGTGAGCCTTTGCGATTCATACATCTTGCATAAATATAAAAAGTCATAGCCTCTGCACAAATATCAAAACTAACACTATGTAATACAATTACTGAAATGGCAAACATATATGTGTCATTAAATGTCGTACAGGGAATGAAAAACATGCCTTTTCTGTTCGAGTAAAATATTTTAGAAAGATCTAAAGAATAGAGGATAGGGTTCTAGAAGAGGCTGACGGATAGATTTACCTTGGGCAGGTGATTGAGTCAGAGAAAGACCACGAGGCCAACGTAGAGCAATCGACTGTAAATCATTTGGAATTAATAGAGACACATTGGAGAGCACTTCGGCAAAGTTTTTAAAGCGTGAAGTATCCAATGAATGCATGATACCAGCTATGGCTTACGGATACATAAGAATGGAAGTTAATTAAACGGACCAATTTGAAATCTGAAAGACAGCCGTGGAAAGTGTAATGACAGCGATAAGGAATAGAGAAAAACAAACACAAAACAAAGGAAGTAGTAGAATAGGAGATATCATACTAATAATTAAGCAACAAAATGGACATGGGCAGGACAACTGGCGATAAAAAATGACAACACACAAAATATTCAGTCAAAATCAATTGATGTCCTAAGGACAGTGAACGCAGCAGGAAAAAAAAAAACAGACATAAGATGGAAGGGAGGGATAGAATTTTTTTCTCGGATAAGACATAGGTAGTGTTTGCCCAGCAGAGGCTTTATGATTCCAGATGATGATGATTTTTCAATCATCTCCCTTTATAACTCATGTCACAGGCCCCACCCTTGGCTAATCTGACCCTACTGATAAAACTAGATAGGCAGTGTCCAGTATCTGACAGATTGATATGTCTTTCCAATAGATTTGCATGCTTGTTATTCTCAAAGGAGATATTTAAGTTAATGGTCAAAATGACCAGGCAAGCGTGTGTTTACGTCACATGAAACAGAACATAACTCACGAGCCTGCTGTTTCTGAGATGCAATACACAGAATAACAATAAAGAAATTATTGGCCCTGCAGGTTATCAACTTCCGCTGCGTAAATCTAACTTCCTGTGTGCCAAAGTATCAGCGTGACTCGCAATTCGTCCTGCAGGGAAGCGTCTAAACTCATGACATACATTCATTTGCAGTTCTATGTAGAAAACCGGATTCTATTTACCACGGAGTTAACTACGCGTCACCAACAGGATCACCGAAGGCATATATACACCGTCGGAAAAACAATGACAGGATTATTATCAGTGCTGATGTGCCTGCTCCTAATGGGGAAAGTAGTCACACACACACACACACACACACACACACACACAAGTATTCAAAAACATTTTGAGCTCATATGGGGTATTAATTTAAACATATACTTGCTAATTTTCCTCGTCAGCAAATAGTTCAAATAGAGAGTTTGATATGTTCAATACAGATATCATGAGAAAGTTATTCCTTCTGCCTAGGATCGTTCCTGGAGCAGTACATCACTGAGTACAAGAGAGCCTCCTATAGTGGTACGTGTCTGTCTGTTTGTCTGTCATTCTGTTACATACACACACATACACGCACGTACACACACACACACATATTTATAATCTCTTGGTCTTATCTAATTTGAGAATGCAGTTGATGGATTTAAGCTGCTGTTGCTGGGCAGCCAAATTTTTGACTCACAGACATATCGGACAAATGCTTGATAAAGCACTTTTTATTGTCGTGAGACTTTGTGGAACACCATTGATTAGGCATTTTATTGTTATATCTGATCACGAGAAAAAGTATGTATGCCTTTCCCATGTTCATAAGCGAGGAAAAAACATAAATAACGATAAGTCCAATTCCCCAGATTCCATTCTCGGTGCTGAAAGCCGTTAGTGTATCATGAACAGTTTTTTTCTTTTGTTCTTTTTGGGTTTTTTTTGTCTAGCTTGCAACAATATTTTCATCGAAGAGTAAGACAAAAGAAAGATCAGATTCGGTCTTCAAAAATGCTGTTGAGTTTATCTTGATTGAATCAAATGATCAAAAAGTTTGTTGTTCGATCAATGTAAGATGATATATCAGACTTTGAATGGAGAAAAAATAAGAGATTTTGATTTAATTATTTGTTACTAAATTATATTTTACATGTTATGAACTCAAAAGAACAACCAAACATGTACTCGTGCACACGAAAATCCATGCACACAAAAACAGACGCATACACACGCGGATAAACAAGCATGCATGTACATATTTATACCCTCCTGAGCTGGCAGCAAACCTTCACATCCATCTCAGGCATTTCTTTTCAATGGGATGTCCAGGGGCTAGACTACAATTGGCCAGGACAGCAATAATGTCAAAATAATCACTGAAAGGGGATAAAGACCACCACAGCCAGCTTGACCATCTATAGGGAGAAAAAAGTTCCTTGAAAATGTACGATTCAGGGGTCCAACTCTGATGGACATGACACGCAAACCCTTCGTCTGATGGATCGAGAGATCAAGCCATGTCACGTAAAAACACAATCTTACTGGTCTTTGCCTATTTTAAGTACAGGCTCCGTCGATATATATATATATATATATATATATATATATATATATATATATATATATGTGTGTGTGTGTGTTTGTGTGTGTGTGTGTGTGTGTGTGTGGTTGTAGTTAAGGAGAGATGAATTGTATTTTTATCTTACAAACTTTTTAAAAAGATTCGTTGATTCTTTGCTGTTCTAAATACACAGTTCATTGTTTATAGTCAAATAAATGAAAATGTGAATTTTCCCCGACGCATGTAGCTCACCATACAGGAATGAATCGCACATATCACCTTCTCAATCAACTTTTCTTATTTTGTAATGATGGACTATTTCACGAAAAAGATAATCATTTCTCTCATAGAAATACCTCCTACATACTATTTGAAAGAATAAACACTTAAACTTATTCTTGAACGCGTAAGGTTTCATCAGAACATCAGATCAACTTCATTTGAAGTAATCTTTTATTTAAGGTATTTACAACTTTGAAATCGTCAACTAAACAATCTCAAAAGAGGAGAATTTGGGCTAATCATAGAAACATAGGCAGATACTTTTTACAAAATGCATTATGGCTTTCAGCATAGTTCATTTTCAAACATTCATCTGTAAGACATCGTCCTGTGATATTTTGTCTATTTTGGACACGTAAGATAACCATAGTGAGAAGCAATAGTGCAGGCACAATTTTTCATGTTGGACAATTGCCCAGGCTTCCCGCTTGATTCCTTTCTCACAGGGGACCAACTGCCGTGTCCCCAAATGCCAACCGCACATTTAATACTTGCACTGGCACCGTCGATGTAAATTTCCGTGGTAATTCTAGTTTTGGTTGCTGGGGAACATGATGAAAAATCTGCTAGTAGGAAAACGCTGCCTCTATTGACAGATGTAACTGGTTCTGTTTAAAGAAGAAGGATTCTGATAATGAGAATAATCCATGTTTTATTATGAAATGTCTCTCCCTTGATAGTGTCGTTCTTCCAAACAGATGAAAAAGTACTGAAGATTTCTGTTTACAATCTACACAAACAATGTGCGAAATTTGGTTGGATTTAGTTTATTTTCTGAGGGTTGCAAACACTCTTGCCGGAACCCAAATGGCCAGCGGCTAACTGCTTTCAGCCCTAACACACCACTCTGAAATATGTCCTTATTCTTCGACGGATGATTTTATTTCTTTCCCTCTTTCTCTCTCCTTCTCATTCTCTCTATATCTCTCTCTTTCGCTCTCTCTCTCTATATATATATAGAGTTTTAGGTTGTCCCCTCACGCACACATATATATCAATATTCATAGACCCTTTATCATAACTGCTATTGCTCATTTAAAAATCTATCTGACTCTAATCAGTGAACTAGTAATAATCTTCCCTCTTCTCCTCAGTTTGGGAAAACAGAAAACAGAAACACATACACATACATTTCTTTTTCACATTTGCCTACATATCAGTTCACACACACAATATGGCTTTAAACTTGCTGACCCTGTACCTCCCATACACCTATTCCGTAAAACATCTCATAAAATGTAAATTTATTTCTGAATTCGTTTTACAGAGAATGTTTGATTTGTTTTCATAAACTAGAATTTTATCTGATAGAGAAACAAGCATAAACAAACCAATGAGGACGTAATTCTTCGGCATCTTGGAGGAAAAAACGGGGCATTCTTCACTCCTAGATCAGAAATTCTAACCAAGGTGTGGGGATTTGACAGTTTGAAACTTATGATCATTAAAGGAAATTTTCAAGTCTGTATACAAAACGGCATTTACAGGGGTGCTTAAACACACAAGGCACATATAAAAACAAAGGATAAAACCCTCCACCATCACTGATTGTTACGGTTGTTCGATTACTACAACCTTTTAGGTAACCAACATTTTTGCACACATTGATTCTTATTGTGCACGATTTGCAAAACCAGCAAACAATCGCACAGCTAGGAGGAAACTATTTTGGTATCTACAATTTCGAAAATGCCGTCAGTATATAAATACACAACTAAGAAATGCTGCAACCATTATTTAAAACACCTTAATGTAACTCTACAAAAACAAACTGCTTTCTGCATAATCTTGTTTGTAAACAAATCAAGCCTACGGCTATTAAAATCACATGCAGTTTGCATTTTCAGTGTTCAGACGTATAAGCAGGAAACTGCCTTTATTCAAACAACTGCGTGCGGTAAACGTAAACACGGGAATTGAATTAAATTGAAAGATAAAATGCTTCATTGAAGACAGAAGATCAGGAAAAGCTTCTGACAATATTTATTCAAGCATTGTTTATTGAAGATAGGAGTTGGAAAGCAAATGGTATTACCAGAACATGATTCTTTCCTCTTTTTTTTTCAGGATAATACTTGAAAAGAAACCAATTTTGGATTGTAATGACCGGATCTGCACTGCAGCCGAAAATAAGATTCATATACGTGTATCAATGATATCACTTTCTTTATTATTCGAAAAAATGAATGCAATGTGGTTGAACTTTTATAATTCAATATCTATTTTTAAAAATTGGCATCGTATCAAAAGGGTTTTTAAAACGAAGCAAAGCAATATTCTGATATTATTGATAATTCAAAAGATATAATCAGCGCGTGTTTCATGGTTTGACCATTTTTGAAGAGTGCTAAAGCATTCTGTGTTATATTATTGATGAGAATGTGTTAACCCTGAAACACGTTTAGAATATGTCCTTTGAATTTCCGGTAATCATATATATATATATATATATATATATATATATATATATATATATATATGTGTGTGTGTGTGTGTGTGTGTGTGTGTGCGTATGCGCGCAACATGAAAAGAGGTAGATAATAATTTTTTTAAAGTTTAAAAAAAAAAGGAATCCAAACTTTTTGTTATAGTTTTAAGGTTTATGATGATTTTTGATAAGCCTTAACAAAATTGGTCAAAGTCTTCAAGAAGCTGATATGACTCTGTTAGTAGTCATTACTTTTCACTGTCTAGTAGAGGGGGGCAAATTCATGTCATCCATCTTTATACCATGTTTGTTTCCCTTTTTTCACTTTTTTTTAGAATACATGAAATTATATATATATATATATATATAAATATATATGGATATATATATGTATATATATATATATATTTACTATATATACCAGAATATATATATATCAATATATCTATATATCTATCAATCTATATATATATATATATATATATATATATATATATATATATATATATATATATATATATACACATATATATATATATATATATATATATATATATATATATATATATATATATGCGTGGTGGGTGTGTGTACGTGTGAGTAATATTTCTTTCCTTCATTCAATCACTTTTTTGAAATGGGAATACGGTTTGTTGTTGTTTTCAAGATAATGGCACATGGCAGTTATTCTTGGTTATTATAAAGATGTTTTCAAATAGTGGAATCTCGAACCGTGTCTATTCTATCGTTGCTGTCCAAAAAATGATCTTATTTTTCCCAATATCTGACTCGTTAATAACGGACACACGAGAAGTCTTCCAGGTCTTTGAATAGCATTTGCATTTTAATGCCAACCTCAACGCATTGTTGTTTTGCTCTGTATAATTCTTTTTTGATTGAGAAACATCTCCTTAGTAATAAACAACCAGCATTCTTAAAATAGATTTGAAGAACATGTAATCCAGCGAAACGCATATTTACCCTTTAAGAGATGTTTCAAACGTCATTGAATTTATGTTTTGTCGGATATTGTTATTCATTGCTGCAAACATACACACAGATACTCGTGACGTATACATACACACAAACACACACACACACTCTCACATACACTCACACACACACACACATATATATTTATATGTTTGTGTTCTATTTATTTACTCTCTTACCGGAGCAGAATGAGACACAAGACACCTTTACGTGGGGGAAATAGGAGACACCGTGGAAAAATAGTTTCAGCAAATTCAGCTTTGGTTTGCTAAGCGACCAAAACAACCACCACCACGAAAGAGTCAGGCACGAGCCCGAACTGTTCCGTTAAGTGCAATGGAACAGTGCTGCCCTGGGCACCGTATCCTCCGCAGCTGGGCCAAGTCGAAAAAAGAGTGCATGTGTGTATGCATATACAGAGATGTAGAGGAATATAGAGGTACATACCAAGTAAGTTATGCAACTATACTAAAATGAACTTTTTCAAACGAAAGGGATAATTTACACTCACTACATATATATATATATATATATATATATATATATATATATATATATATATATATATATAGCACTGAATGAACTCTTTGAAGCGAACCAGATATTTTTGCACTCATTGTGTGTGTGTGTGTGTGTGTATATATATATCACTAAATATACAATTAGATAAGACTGATGTCGTAACTGAATCTAATTTAACATCTGGGGTGTTTTATTTCATCGCTGCACTTTCAGAGGACCGGGTTCTTTTGATTTTGACTTGATATTTTTCAATCAGCGAAGACTTATGTTGAAGAAAGGTTCAAAATACTTTTAAATAGAGGAGAGTATTTTATTTCCTCCAAAGACCGTCTAATTATGTTTGCTTTAGATCTCGTGAGAAATAGGTGCCAGGTGTGTGCTGCACAAAAGCGTAGAAACTGTTAACCATAATCTTCAACGAAGGTTTCTTCAGTTTTTAAGTTTGTCTCAGTGTTTTGCTGCCTGGTTATGTATTCAGGTCGCACAAATGAAGATAGTCCATAAATTTTAACATTTACCTCTTTTTCCTGTCAAGATAAGAGAAGTTTTTTTTTGTTTTTGTTTTTCGTTTGTTTTCGTTTTGTGCGTCTTTTTAATCTTACGCCTCAATAGATCTTCAGGAGTGGGATAAATTTACAATGTGAATTCATGATTGATCGATCCTGTTTTGAGTCAGCTTGATTTTTGAACTTCACACACGTCAAGTAATCGCTGCCTTATTAACTTTCAGATAAATAGTTCATGATTCCATTTTTTTAAATTCCAATTGGTTATCCCTAACGCAGCACGTTGTCAATAGGCATTGGCCACATGACAGTTTCTGTTGAGTTACTAACCACATTATTTTGCTTCATACCTCAATACTGTTTATCCCAAAATCTCAAAAAATTGAATTCATTAAGATTAAACACATCAACTTAAAACAACACTGTAACTAAAAGTTCTACTCGCCTATTTTTAACCAGGCTTTCTGGCCACAAATGTACTGTGTTAATCTGTTTCAAGGCAGTTGCGTAGAGCTTCGAATAGGAGAGAGGGAACAAAGGACTGCCTGCTGTTGCAAGCGTAGCGACCCGGTATACGAAGGTAACCTCTACATTCGGATTTGTTTACGCATTTGTACATATTTGGTGCGTCATGGTTCAATACATTTAGGTACGCTGCTTTACATTGTTCAAGCAAACGAAATTGAATAATATAAGTTTTAAAAGTATCTAGTGTATCAGCATGTGAATTTTTGGGACAGTGAAGTAAAAGTTGCACAGGGATAATCAACATTCATTGATACAGTTATCATTCGAACAAATATAAAGTGTCCGTAAATTAGGCACTATCTTGCTTTTTTCCTTGAGTATAGCAATTTCGCCGATTCGATGCAACATATACATACTGAGAGAACACGAATGTCTTCCCTAGAAAAAAAATAAGATGGCAACATTCCAAGGCGTTTCCGTTGCAGCATACCACTGAGAGAGGAAATCCTATCGTTTTTTTTTAATAATGATCTTAATATGAGGATACGTAGCTGAAATTATGTCACAATAATTTCGGTTACGTATCCTTATATTAGGATCATTATTTAAAAACGATAGCATTTCCTCTATAACGTTACCATAACGTGTGTTTCCTCTATAACGTCATCATGTCATGTGATTGAGTGGCTTTCTTGTAGCGTCGATTTGATACAGCCATATTGTAACCACTTCTCCTACTGCTACCAGATAGAGCTCAAGTACGTATTTAAAAAAAATCTATCACCAAAATATGCGTGTCATTACTCCGAAGAAGGAACTGAGAAATTTTATAGATAAATCCCTGTAGAAATGAAATCTTTATATTCAAACTTGTTATGTCTAGGAAAAAAATATTTCTCTTTCTTGTTTTTCTTTTTAATTCTCAACCAAAGTAAGTTTCATGCTAAAGTGACCACCTAGTGTCCATCTGTTTATTTTTCTTTTAATTCAGACTTTCTGTTAGTGATCCAACCCAACACTGTCAAATCGACAATAGTACCAAAGCCATTCGCTGATCTATTTGTATTGTGAATCAATGGCGTAGACACGATTACACAACGTAGGAGAGATAGAGTTTATGAAAGAGTCATACACCCGACTGATATACATGAGACTGTTAGTTGATTACTAACAGCCTCCTTTAATTATCAGAAGAGAGAGGAGAAAATGTTCTCTTTATATATATATATATATATATATATATATATATATATATATATATATATGTGTGTGTGTGTGTGTGTGTGTGTGTGTGTATGTTTATGGGATGTAATAATTTTCACTTATCTCATCACACACGCAAACACATGCAAGCATGCATAAACTCACATACACAGATGCCCGAGCGTATAGGGTCATTTTTACAAAATATCCGAGTTGTTAAATCTGAAATAATCTCTATTGTGGCTTTCCCTCACCTTTTACAAACAATAGCTTTTACTTACGTTTACATTTATTCCTTCATATATTTCCTTTTTTGGAACACTGCTCTCTCTCTCTCTCTCTCTCTCTCTCTCTCTCTCTCTCTCTCTCTCTCTCTCTCTCTCTATCCGTCTGTCTGTCTGACTGTCTGTCTGTCTCTCTCTCTCTCTCTCTCTCTCTCTCTCTCTCTCTATATATATATATATATATATATATATATTTATGTGTACAAAAACATCTAAATGTACGTAATACACATGAATCAGTACAGGAATTTAACAATAAAAACAACCGCTGTATTTAAACTTCCACACAAGTCTGACACCTCTCTTTTTTTATCTTGCGTGACTCTGGTAGGCTGAAAGAAGATCTTTTTTTTTCAGAGTCTTTTAGTCGAGAGTGTGATGACTCAAAAGACTATTCAAGAACAATTTGACAGGTTTTCAGACAATGGAAATGTTAGTCTGACCCCACCTCCCTCATGGTCGAAATTCTTGGATCTGAAGGTTCTTGCATTATTCAGAGAGCAGCGTATATCTAGGTCTGAGATGAACAGTTTTGCTGTTTTTGCTTTTTTTTTCTTTGTTTCAGAATGACTAACAATATAATGATGGCCTAGATTCTACTTCTTGGCCTTTTCCATTCATTTGATTCTAAAGTGAGAATACAGGGTGTCACGAAGGACGCAAACCGAGGAAAAGAATTTGCACGTACGTTATTTTCATGCAGGGATATTAGTTATGTGCCGACATAGTATTCAAAAGTTGAAATGATTGCATCATACGCCAAGCCTATTCAAGCATTAATTATCTCGTACTGTACTGACTTGCCTGATTACCCAGATGTGTTGGCTACGGATTACCCTCTCTTGCACTGGCATTTTTTAGATAATCTACCGCACCTACTTTTTAGATCATTTCAGATTAGTACTATCTTTAGTCATAACTCTATTGCTATAACTGAAGATAGAAGTAACAACATTAGATGAAATTTAAAATGGTTTCTTTCATATTTATCATCAGAAATAGTCATTTTGGGGATAGAGAAGAGAAATTTAACCTCCATACCTTAGTCTTAGAGTTAACTTTACGTTTCGATTTTCTGTTGGTAAGCTATCTTTAGAAAGCAACACTGGCAATCCACTCTTTGCCATCTTTTGAGCAACATCTGACAAGGGGATAAAGGGGGTTAGGGCTCCCTTTTGGACGTCAGAAAAATTCAAAGGGGTGCCAGATGCGTAGCAAGTGTTAGAGGGGGGTTGGACGACAAAGCATGTTGAGGAGGCAAAGCATATAAATAACATCACACCAATCTTTTACATTGCAATTTTTTGAAAAATGATTAATTATGTACTTAAGATATCATCGTACAATTGCTTTTTTAGTCAGGAAATTAGAACTCGAACTTAGTTTTCAATGTATGATGAAAAAAAAAACAACTTTTGACTGACGTTACAGGGGCACCGATGATATATATATATATATATATATATATATATATATATATATATATATATATATAGAGAGAGAGAGAGAGAGAGAGAGAGAGAGAGAGAGAGAGAGCCAATGTGAGGTTGGTAAGGCTTTTGAAGCAACATCTGACAGAATAAGTAAGTAGTAAGTAGTAGAAAAATCCTGGGGGCGCTGTAATTTCCCTGCGTGTATAATAGACGCTTGATTTAGTCGTGCATGTTGTTATTAGAAGGAAAGTGCAAATGGTTGGTCGGCACAGAGTGTAATTTCGGGCGGAATGACTTATATAATCTTTGTAATTCAATGGCTCGATTTCCTGCTGAGAAAGTAGGAAGCAGAGGACCACCCAGCAATTTTCTTTGGCATTTTAACTGAAATGTTGGCCACACAAATAAAAGAACGGGAAATAACAATTGCTCTGATATGCCTGGAAGGAAAATACAGACGCATGTGAATGCGATTAAGTTAAGATGCAGACATCTTCTCGCAAAAGGAAGAGCAAAAAAAAAAAAAAAAAGAACAAGCTGACACGCCGTGCGCAGTTTGAAAATAAGCACAATAATAGGCCCCACTTTGATGTGTTAATACTTAAACAGCGGATTTAAATCAGATGCATTTCAAAAGATCTATTTCAGCATTTTTATACAGCTTCCAAATTGGCAAACTTTAGGGAAAGATTTCCGATTTTTGTACATAATTTTCCAATATTCGATGTTGTTTTTCATAGTCTTTTTTCTTAATTTTTCTATTTTGAAAATTGTGATCAATTTTTTTCGATTCTGAAGCTGGGCAAATGAACTTTTGAAAATGTATTGGATATTTCACTCATAATGAATCTTCAAAATCTATTTTTGCTACCATTATCATTATTTTTTTACTATTATTTTATTTCATCCTAATCTTTTTAAATTTATATATTCAATTTAACCAGATTGTTAGTCCCCAAATAACAGACACAAATCGGGAAAAAAAGAATAAGCTCTAACTCAGGCCCCTTTTACCTTCGGAAAATATGTTCGGCACTTCTTTATTGATCGTGCTTTCAGAGCTCTTAAAGCTTGCAAAAGTTCGAATTAACCTCTTTAATTAATTTTTTTCATCTTTTCCGTTCATTCAACGCTATATCAGTTACTATTTTTTTTTAATTAAAGTAGTCGCTTATGTTCTTGATCATAGGAACAAACAACCAAGTAATAACTAAAAGCCCCCATTAAGTCCTGACAACCTCAATTATGGAACCTCAACCAAGTGAGAAATCACTTTTCTAAAGTAGGAAACTGATGCTTAGTAAAATATATAGCGGCTTTTTAGGATACTTAAAATGTTAGACGATCAAATGCCAGAGTTTTCCGTGAAAGTGATGCTAAAAGCCAAGATAAAAACTATTTTTGCTTTTGGGAGCATTTTCAATGAAGGAGTAAAAAATACAAATCTTCACGTAAACATCAGCTATGATATTCTTTAGTTGTAGGGGAATATCGTGGGTAATATTATATCACTACATGATGTATAAAAGTATTTTTCGAACCATAGTATCTATCATGTTACGTATATACGAATAGAGCAAAAAGTAACTAATATATTTTCAAAATATATATTTCAACATTCTTATACTGCTTTAAAATGTACGGAATTAGGACCGAAGATTCCTTCCTTTTAAACTCGAAGGATATTTGAAAAAGAATGCAATCTTTCTTCTGAATTCTGTCGATTTGGAGTTATAGAGGGGAGATTGAGGACGGCTGCAACACTTTTGCATTGCATTCACTTACTCAGAAAGTATTTCGCTCAAGTCAGTCAAATCTTTATACATCAAAGCAACATGTCTCTTAAACACCCATACAATTTAAAGATTGATTCATATAACATATTGATCAAAATATCTATTTGAATGGAACATACGGGATGGATGCAGCTCAAATCAAGGACGCTTCCTAAATGTTAAGATAAATAAAATTTTACTTCTCAAGTTTTGCCTTTTGTCTCAATGCGTATAGTATTCTGAAAATATGTATGGCTCTTTGATAATATGATATTATTATTTTGACAATAACATAATAGTATTTGTTCATTGCATAACATTTTTTGAGTTTTTTTTTTAATCTTATGAGAAAATATAGTCCTACCTTGAGTCAGTGCGTAAATGCAATTCAATCTCTCCATATGTCTGTATTTGAAAGAGAGGTAACAATTCAAGTTTATTAATTATATTTATTGTGAGAAATTTCATCTGTTTCAAAAACCGATTTTTGTCACACTCCCATGAATTTAAACTGCAAACTTGGCTTTCCTGAACTACAGCGCACGGATACCCCAAAGGCACACAACTTTCAAAATTTTTTTTTCGAAGATTCTGCTTGCTCCCAGAAACAACGAGTTGCAACTATTCCTCTCAGTCATAACCAAATGCTAATAAGACACGTTGACTTTGGCGCATGCTAAGTATGTCGCTTAGAAATCTACGAAACAATGATTCAAACAATTCAAATTTGATTAATTCATATGAGCGGTCAGGACAGTATGACAAAACTACGATGGCGGAAAAGATTCACTTTCAGGCCCGCTAAGACTTTTTTTTTCTCTCAATAAATACGGTAGCAGATGTTGAATTTGTCTACTATTCTCCTAGTGGGGAGGGTTCCAACTCTGCATTTGCAGTATAAGTGTCGTCACTCTTGCAAGTTTCTGATTGGCTGAATAATACTTGCTTCAGCCGCCCTTTGTTGCTATCAGCCACTGTCTCTCTTATAAGTATGCTGAAATAAACTTTTGAAAATCTATCGGATACATTTTACATTCACATTGCGTAAAAAATGTGCCTGCATTCTTCGTTCCGACCATACTTTAAAATGGGCGGGTAGATCTGGTTTAAATGTTGTATTTTCCATAGGAGGAAATTAGATTAATCAAAACGAATCATCTTATTTTAAAAACTGAAATATTTCCGTAAAAACGACACCTGACACTTTGCTCTTTATTATTATATAAAATTCTTTCATTTTATAAATCCAGCCTTCACATGTGCTGCAATCAAATAAAAATCCACCCACGAAATTCCCAAGCTGCAACCAGCGAATTAAATTACCAACTCGGTGTTATCATTATTTTTTAAACTGGTGAGTAAAAGAGAGAAGTGTAAAGTCATTTATTTGAGAAAGGTCAAATCAAGTTACACGATCATGGAAAACAGAATTAACTGGTCAAATTAATCACTTGATAGAATTCGATACGGGATCAATGTTTTTAGGTAGCATACCATGTTGGGGAAGATCAATTGAAAAATTAAGGGCGATCTATGAATGAATTACTCCTATTGCATTTTCTTATGCACTGATCATTAAAAATGTATGAGTTTTCGAATAACAAAGCAAAAAATCCCCCAAAACCTGGAACTCTTGGCTGCTCCAATTGTTTTAAATTTACTTCTGCCAACGATGTTTGGGAAGTATATATATATCTTTTCATGTGTCTTTTGGTTCGTCTGTCAGTTTTTCAACATGATATATTTTCCATTGCCCATACAGTCATGTATTCATTCATGGCTATCTGCACAATATCTCCACGTAGAAGGGTTGAACATAAAAGAAACGAAAGGATCCAGGAATCCCTTCGAGATTAGAAAATACTTTTATTATTCTGTAAAAAACTAACAATACAAACCAACGTTGAATCTAAATTTCAAGGGAAGTAACTCAATATTAACAAACATTGCACGAATTGCATCTTTTTTCCCTGTTATTCAATATTCATTTTTTTTTTGTGAGTGTACATCGTTTGCATGAGTGTTTTCTTTTTTGTTTTGCTTGTACATAGTTGATACTTTCAAGCAAAATTATTTGCACTACACTTTGCCAACACTTTTCCCATTTCAACGATCTACAGAGGAGATACCTATAAAAGCGTTAGCATATATATATATATATATATATATATATATATATATATATATATATATATATATATATATATATATATATATACATACATATATATATGCTTTTTTTTCCAAATTCTGTCTTGTGAGACGAAGACTTTATCAGTTGTTGCGTCATGGAGATTAAGTATACAACCCGCCACTGTGGAGGGTTAATGTATATTTGAATAGATAAGACTGTAAAAATAACACGATGCCGTGGAGGGCAATGAATATCAGGAAAGAAGGGTCATTTTCAAGCCAGCGTTTGTTTAACTGTTGCAACTGAACTAGTGTCGTGAACAAGTTAAGGACTGCACCGAGCACGTTCTATTCGGGCAACAATGCCCATACTGGTCTGACAGGATGAGATCGCTCAACCCTTGCAAACATGCCACGGGCTGATGTGTGTGTGTGTGTGTGTGTGTGTGTGCGTGCTCTGTGGGAAATATTGAGGTGGGCCTGGTTGTACGCTTGTATCAGTAAAATACAAGAGTCGCCTGTGTGTTTTTTTCCTGTTCCACACTTGAAGGTAACAATTTTGCGGATAAAAAGATACATTTTACATACGATTTGAAACAATGGATTCATCCACACAATTCACATACACAAACCACATACACACTGGCCTATGGTGTGTTTGTAGAGGGAGAATTGTTTTATTCCGTCCGCTCAATTTTGGCATGGTTGACCACATAAAAAAAGTACAGTCCTTGACTAATTCACGACACATTCGGACACACTATATATATTGCTCTGATAACGATGGACACTCTCTTTGATTGTAAGACAAGATTGACTCTAAATAAACAAATTCTCACATTTTCACTACAACAGTTGAGAAAAATAGTAGTTTTCTTAGCACTTACAGAATGACGTCCAGTCATTTTGAATGTATGGCTCCTAATGAATCATATAACTTTCATTTGACGGATAAATGTGAGAGGTGCAAGTCGACAGAGCCATCAATATTTCAGATGACCTTTTATTTTCAGTACATTTTTAGAAACCATCAGTTTCCTCAGTTTTCAAGTTGGTCCTGCTGAGTGGATGGCTTGCTGACTATGTATTAATATATCAGGCGCACAGGGTGCATCAACGAAGTTGAGGGCTGAAAATTTCAGCATGTTCAAAGAGATGTATTTTTACCCCCTCCCCCGCCCCCCACTTCTAGATAAGTCTTTACTGGCGGTGGAAAGGTTATGTTACTCATGTTGAGTCTGGTGGTATTCACTCTTGTTTTTGTTTTAGTTTTTTTGTTTTTTGTTTTTTTATGGTTTGTTTGATTTTTTTCATTCATTTCTTTTTCTAATTTTAATTCAGATGTTTCCAATCATCACCGTCCAAGGAAAGGCGAAAAAAGTAACATATCTATTGATTATCCTTTTTACCATGCTGTCAGAAGACGTTAATCACGAAACAGTTTCTCATTTTACCTTCATTTCCAGCTAGGTTTCAATCCATTTGCCAAGAGCACGGCGTTTTGTCTTCATTTCTCATTAAAACGAGTACATTTGGGAAAGAAATCAAATAGATAAAACACACTGAACATTTGAAAATAGCTTTGTTTTTGTGTCTAATAAATACAAAGAAATCGAATTTCACCTTCAGATTGGGAAACAAACAAAGAAAAAATTTCTCTGCTTCATGGAAGTCTTGGTCTATAAATCATTTCACTGACCCAGACGGTTGTGATTCTTTATTTAAATCGATATATACATTTAAAAGACTGGCCAAATTCTTTGAGCTTATTCTTCCGCCTTTGCACAGAACATATCGAAAGGAACCGTTGTCCATGAAAATATGTCCATATAGATAATTCATTGTTATCAATCATTCTGTTACATGTAGAACAGGACATAACATATGTGTATATATATATATATATATATATATATATATATATATATATATATATATATATATATATATATTTATATATATATATATATATAATATATATATATATATATATATATATATATATATATAAATATATATATATATATATATATATATATATTTATATATATATATTAAAAATACGACAAATCAGTGATTCAATACCAGTGTGCGATGAGTTTATTTTATAAAGTGCTCAATACATTTGACATTAAGTTAAGTTAAAGTAAAGCCTGGCGTAGATTCACTACACAAACACGTTTATGTTTCTATCCTCTTTGGTCTTCTTTGCTGGAAGAAGCGAATCTACTTTCTACTATATTTTCAGCTGTACTCTAAACTTGAATCTTGAATGTTTCGAAAACTCTATGTAATTAATCCATCACTTATCAGACAATGCTTTATAGTATATTATATTAGACTATATTGCGAACCTGATTAGTAATATATAATGAGAGGGGATGAATTCGCCCAGAACGTGATACGTAGTTATCATTATAATTTTCCCTGAATGATGTTCGATCTCTATGACGAAAAGTATTGCTTAAGTGCATTGACAAGAAAGAAAACTATATTGAAATTGTTTTTGCAGTGCGGAACAATTATTTCCCCATGTTTAAACTCCTGACTTATTGACATAAGTACGTATGTACATATACACATATTTAAAAAATCGACACACGCACGTACTACATACGCATACAAGCATGCTCAAGCACACACGCGCGTGCATACACACACACACACACACACATACATGCACGCGCACTCTCACGCACACATAGAATAGTAATAGAATTCGTGTTGGGGTTAAGTGAGCAGGACATTCGGCTTACATTGTAGATTGTTGTTTATATATCAGTCTCTTCTGACAACAGAAAACTCTCCGCATGATCTCCAACTGTTTACTGCCCTTTCATTCCCAGACAGTTACCCAACCAGGTGCTGAATAGGATCGGTGTTGCCGAACTTCAGGGACCGGTGCGTCCAACGTGATTTGGTCATAGTAGAAATAGGAACATACAGTGGAAATGAATGAGAAATAGGCAAGTCTCATCGCACATTTCAGCCATCAAGGCAAGATTAAAAAAAAAAAATGATTAAGAATTAGAAGATGAAAGGAAGGGATTCTGCTAATTGGCAACGACTAATTTTTTTCGTCTTTGATGGAATTAATTAGGGACATTTCCATTAGCACTATTAATGTAGCTAGTCTTTTTAGACGAATGCTATGCATTATAATAAAATAATGTGGAAAAACAATCAATACCAGTCGATATCCACATAAATCATTCTTTTTATATACTTCTTTCTCCCCATATATATATATATATATATATATATATATATATATATATATATGCATATATATATATATATATGTGTGTGTGTGTGTGTGTGTGTGTGTTTGTGTGTGTGCGTGTGTGTGTGTGTTTGCGTATGTGTGTGTGTGTGCGCTTGTGCGTGTGTGTGTGTGGATTCAGACATGTATTATTATAAATGCATTATATTACTTTGGAACACCATTCTATATGATAGTTATCACATGATGAATGTATTAGGAGGAAGTACTGCATACATTTCCCTTAGCAGTATGTTGTTGAAATATCAGTGGAATACGTTCCCCTCTCTCAGAGTATTTCATTCTTACTTAAATCTATTTCCGGAATTTGGGGTTCACATTTGCACGAACTTAGTTCTTAGTTTAATCATCCATGATTTGGTATGTTTCTATACATATTTAAGATAATTATGAAAGGTTGATTAGGTTGTTCTTAAAACAGCTGTAGATATTAAATAAGGATAATATTAATAACAATAGAAATGCTGTAACAAATAATGTAAATCATAATGTGGGGGAACAGAGCAATGAAGATAGCGATGGTGGTTAATTTATGTTTACCTGTTGATTGTTTGTTAAATTATACTTTTTAATATGGATTTCGAGCAGTGCCGGGACTTTGATGCCACTTTTCTCTCTTTTGCATAATTCTGTTTTTGTTTTGTTTCTTATTTTATTGGCAGGGGTGAGAATTTCAATTTTTTCATGCAGACATAGGTAACACGGGGTTCTCAATTTTGTAGCATATGTGCGTTTGTTTTGATATTTTCCATTTTACTGTGGGTGTGAGGATGTTATTAGTTAATCTTCCATAATATTTGGAGGGTGAAGTTGTTTTTTGCATTTTCTGTTTGTAAATGATGATATATGGTTGGCTAATCTTGGAGATTACTGCGTAGTATTTCACTTTTAACGATCATAGCTATTTTATTCCCCTTGTAATTACAAACACTATTAGTAGCAGCATCATTATTAGCATGAACATAATTATCATTTTATTCTTTCCAGTCACTTCAAGAACAATCCAATCACCATTTCATACCGAACACAGAATAATCAAACTAACAACTAAGGTCATGAAAACGTAAACCAATCCACTGGGAGAGAGATTAAATAAGAATAAAATACTCTCAGAGCGGGGAACATATAACAAAAAGCTGTTATTTTAACAACATACTGATTAAGAAAGTGCCTGCAGTATCTTTAGCTAATTTTTTATTTATACCTACCAGCAAGCTAGGTAACTTCACTTTGTAAAACAAAAAAAAAAAAACGGTACATGGTGACCAGCAACTGAACAAAAACAATGAATTAAATGAAGATATACGAATAAGATGAGAGAAAGATTTCCCGCTTAGAAAATAAGACTCACACCTCCAAAAATGACATAGTTAGGGATATCAAATAAATTGAATCATTTGCTTCCTGAAGACAAAACAGGAGAGAAACATAAATGCCTTTATGTAGCAAGTCCTTCATTTCATCATATTTTAAGCTCAATTCTAACTCAATCTAATGTTTATTGTTGAATGTATTGAGAACTTTATGAAATAAATCACACATTGCACATTATATTATATTACATTCCTCATTTGTATTAGATGTATTGGATACATATATATATATATATATATATATATATATATATATATGTGTGTGTGTGTGTGTGTGTGTGTGTGTGTGATTACAATAATATTAGAGAGACAGATTCTACACGTGTTTCGTTGGATTCCCTTTAATCAATACTAACAAGAAATATTTGGTATTACACAAATTACGTTAATATTGTTAATTCAAACATGATATTGGAACTAACCTAATCAAAACACTCCAAGAATTGAAAATTCCTAAGAGCCAAAACTGTTGTAGAATTCATAATTACGTGGCAGAACATTGGCAGAACATTGGAAGGATTTTTTCACCCCATGTGACGCAAGTATTCTCAGACCGTGGACTGGGTACCATGCATATCTCAAGAGAGGATTTTGTAAACTGTTTTGAAAAGGGTAACGTACACTAGGAAAGGTATGTGAGGTCTCTTAGAAGTTGGAGTACATCAAAGTCGACTAAGGTGCTAATACATTTGGTAGGAGACTTTATAGTTTTTTATTGAATGGTAGCGTACATTCTTGGCGGACCACGTATATATCTTTTTATGCATATGTGTGTTCCAGTGTCAGTGTGTATATGTATACATCGTGTGTATGTGTGTGTGTGTGTGCATGCGCGCGCGTGTGTGAATTGTCTAAAGTGCAAGGTAGCCGAAAATTGCCAATGATTTTGATCCTCATTGGTTTTGGTATATGACTTTCTTAAATAGATTGGCATTTTTGTTAGTTAGAGCAGTCCAACTGGTGCCTATAATTTACCAAAAAATCTGGAAGAAACCGATGTATCAGGAATGCCATGCTGGTCCTTGAGAGCAAAAGTGCAAAAAATATATATATATAATAAATAGATAAAAAAATGGAGTAGATAAAAATAGATAGCCAGATAGCTAGACTGAAAGAGATGACTTTTGCCGTTAGATATGTGTCATATTTTCATTAATCAACCATAATTATCCTGTGTGAATGATTAATCCCTTTCATACTGAGCCATAAACAATGAAGTTCATTAGTAAATCCAACCCCCCACTGTTGATTAAGCGATGAATAAGGACGTAAGCTGAATTTTAATTTAGTTTGAAAAAACTACGTGGCATCATCGAATAATTGTAATGCATCATCGGTCAGTGTACATGTGTGGGTCAACGAGGAAGATTCTGTAGATGCTCTCGGTGGGTCTGTTGGTGGAAGTTGGTGTTTGACCTTTCACTGATCACTAGATTGCTGGCCGTCAGTGTATGGACCTGGCTTTCCGGAAATTTCATCCTCGGTCCTTTATTCAGTCACTATCAAAGAGATCTGTGTAACGAAATGTTACTAATTATTACCCGTGAGAAAAAAAATCGTGGATTGCAGCATTTCCTCATAGGAATGAGTGCATCATCATCATCATCATCAACATCATCATCATCATCATCATCATCACCATCCATGTTTTTTAACTTTCGTCTTTGGACATTGACTTTCTTCAAGATTTGACAGATCTGTAGATCTTGAGCGTTGCAGAGCCAGTACTTTCTGAATTTATCTAGTTCCTCACTCCATTCTTTATTTTGTCAGCTCGTAGTTGTTTGACATCCTTGCAACATGACCAGCCCATTGCCTTTGAAGTTTTGTAATCGTCTGTCCCCTGTTAGTTTTCTAGTATTCTCTTGTGATTCCGTCGCCTGGTGTTAAAGTATTTGTTACACTGTTTTTAGTTCAAGGTTTGGGTCAATGTTTCAGCTCCATAAGTGACTATCGGGAGAAGGCGTGTAGACCCTTGTTTTTAAAACTAATGGCATCGTCTTGCTCTTGAAGGTTGGGCTTGCTCTATCGAAAGTTTGCCAATGTAGAGCGATTCTTCTTCCTTTGTGACCTTGATGGAAAAGTTTGGTATTACAGACAGTTGGCCAAGAAAAGCACATTGTTCACTAATAGAATGGATAAGATGTTGTGCAATAGGAAAGTTGACTACAATCATTCTAGCTCATTGGTTCTTGACTATTTTTGCCCCCTGACTCACTTTGACGGCACCCATCAACAAAATAATCAAAAAGTGCATTACTTGGTATTTTTTTAGGAAGGAGAATATTGATGCATGAAATCAGGGATATCATCATTTTTATTGTAATTTCTTTATTCTGTGATGGAAGCAATTGTTTTTATACCTGACAAAAGTTAATTAGTTTGGAATTAGTAACAATAGGAAAAATTAGTAATTAATAGTATTGTGTAATTAGTAATTATTACTATTGTGTAATGGGGGATTAATCAAATAAAACGATTCAGTTTTGAGTCACAATACGTTTTCTACTCTTCACACCCAAAGTCCAAATGGTTGCCAATGTACATAATTTGCCAAATAATAGGCTGCGCACACCCTTATCCTGAATAACTTTCACAGCTGATCCCAAAGGTAACGAAGTTAGAGCAACTAAGCTTTGCCGCGATACATTGCGATTTGCCATCAATGCAGTCCACAAAATAAGACGAGTGGATGTTGGACCCTAACATCTACTTATCTGGTCAGCCATACATCGAGAAAACCGTGAAGAAAAACAGAATTTTTCTCAAAAGATTTAACATACCGCGGATATTGAATTTATCCGATTAACAACATGGTGATTCGAACATATTTTCAGAAATGTTATTTTGTGATGAGAGCAACGCCTTCGATCACCGCTGATATTGTCTGGCACTTGTAATCGACTTTTGATAATCTGCAGTTCAGTTATAACGCATTTATCTCTCTTGGACCCCAATATCTGCACTATAAGGGGACACAAGTCAAAATTATTTAAAAATGTTGGACAGTACTTCTTCAGAAAGAGAATAAACAAGTCTAGTTAGTAACAGAAACCAGCAGATGACCAAAGTCTTTTAATATTATGCTGTGTGTGGGGTGATCAGTTTAAGATTAGGAAAAAAAGGTAGATTAAAGAATTAGTCATGTTATTCGTACTTTGTGAGGCAGGGGTCAAAAAAAGGTTGGACATTCAAAAACTAACTTGAAGGCTACCGGAGAGAAACCAAGGGATAAATTTAGTATAAAGTTACTCTGCGAATCAAACCCTCTCTAAATAAATCTACTAGGTTTAATTTTTTTTTTTGTTCTTTTATACTCATAACTAAGCGTGAGTGCTTGAATTATCAGCCTTTTGGCACCGATTGTGCGATATATATGTTTGATGCATACATAGGTAGCCCTCCATTCGGACAGCCAGACCATCTAAAAAACTGAAGGAACCTATTTTGACGGTTTGGGTTGACGGGTTCTTAACAGAATGAAAGCAAATACACGTCACAATTGTTCATCAATGCTTCATCAAATAGAAAATATAAATTAAGGTAATTTTGCTGCTATTGATACTGCTACGGTGAAAGCATATGGCGCTGATGGAATGAAGGATAGTTTTACAGGTTATATCTGATTATCTACCAACTGTAGAATTATTGTAACTCCGTCTATAAGTGCAGCAGCTGCAGCTTCATGCAACCTAGACCAACTCAAATAAGTTGAATTATAGTAAAAATTATTACGTCCGTGAAATAAAAGGTTACACAGGTATATACTATTGGTTTACACCGATTTTGTATCAAATACCATTTCTGACAATGCTGATAAGAAAGTTTTTCTTCGGCAATGCGTACCTGACAACCACTGGGACTTCTAATTCACCGTTCCAGGTGAATTTGCCATAAAATGCAACTGAAGAGAAATTTGAGATAGAAAAAATATTAGCAGAAAACACTAGTAACAATGGTGGTTCGAATCACTATTGTAGTTACAAGGCTTCAAAAACTGATTATTCTTTCGTTTCGTTTATTAGTTCATTGTGAAATTTCCATTCCACAACGATACTTTAGCCACAATTGCAATCTCTGATTGACTAACAGGCAAAGCATAACATCTCTTAAGGGACTCCACATAATGAAATATGGCAGCTGATGTCAAAGTCCTGGTTTCGGTTGCATTCACTACCATTGCTAGTCTCAAAGTTGGTAGAGACCAGGACTCCATACGTACAAGTTTGATGACTACTCCTTTTGAAGTCAACAGAAAAGATACTTCCACCGTAATCCAACAGTTTTGAGCGTACTCAGCTGCTGCGTATTCAGATTTTTTCTGTACCCCTTACTCATATCTGGGATTCGAACACGGGGCTTTCTGCACGTGAGGTAACCGTTTTAACCATTATACTACCTGAGCAAACATCAAGCTGACATACTGAAACACACCTTACCCACTTTGCGACTGACTGATAACACGAAAACCGAAATTCAAAGAAAGGATATCTCAAATAAACGGATCGCTAAATGAGGTCAAACATGCGCGTCCATGGTCAGACTTTCAGACTCGTTTGATAATGTAGCCTAGAAAATTTGAATAAGTGGAAACTGGGCAAAAAAAATTACATGCATTGGTTTCATAATAATATTGTCTTTACAGATATGAGATTTGATTTTGTTATTGACAATGACTGTATATACTGAGAACTTTGAGAAAAATAACGTGATAATCATTTCATAACAACTTATATTCCAGATGTACCATGTATATCCAAATTTCATGATGGGTGGGCAGTATTTCAGTTGAAATTTGGAATGTGCTAGCGCTATAACAACATCAAAATCAGGGATTCTACTTTGAAATGTGTATTGCATGATGGAACAATTAATTACGGTAGGAAATGAAACCACTGCGTCTTGCTGGGTCGTTGAAAAGAGATTCCGTGTAATGAGACGGAAAATTGGAAAACATAACAAAACAAAAGAATATCGTTTTGCCAATCCTGTGCATGTGTTAGAGTGAGTCAAACATCAACCAAGAACAGCTTGAACTGACTTCTGTACGTGACTAATTATTACAGAGTCAACAATAAATAGAAACACATAATAACTCTTTTATTATTGTTTTAGTAATATTTCTTGAGCTGCAAATTATTCAGTGACACATTTTAACCAAGCTTTAACCAGCAAAAGCATTGAAAAGTTGAAAAACAAGTTTTAAATTGAATTAAGTTTTTTCAAATTCAAGTTAATGAAATATTATAGGTTATTATAATGATAACCTTTATTATCTTTTGCTACAACTTACTTACATCCTTATTGTTGTTTCTTTTCATTACAATTAAACTCAAGTTAAATTTGTTTCTACGTGCAACTGAATAGTACCCAACCCGAGTTTAATCGCACTAAAAAGCATCAACAATTGAGATGTAAGTGAATGGTAATGAAAATAGATAGTAAAGTTTTAAATTTACTTATTTTTTTAGTTGGTATTATTATTATCGAGAAAAATTCCGAAATCTCTTTCGACTTATACTTCTCAAGAGAAATTTTATCAGGAAATATACAAATGGATGTGTGAGCAGTATATGATTGGTCTTCTACTTTCTCTTCTAGCCAATTTATCGAATTGAGATGGTCCATGTTCGAGTAGCTTCTTCTAAAGCCGGCTAAGTTCTGTTCTAGCATTTTGGTGATTTGGTTGGTAATGACTTCTTAGGAAAGTCGGTAGATACAGTTGAAGAGGCCTTTTGGTTTATAGTTGTCCTCCCGATCCACCCCCCCCCCATTTTTACCTGAAAAACATTATAATTGCAGTGCTCCAATCTTTTGGGACCTAATTTTGTTTGAAGCTCAAGTTGGATAGAGTACTTAGTTTTATTAGTGATGATTTTCCCAGCTTTTTCAATTAGATCGATTGTGATGTTATCTTGTGCAGGGGAGCCCCTCTCTTTCTTCAAAACTGCAGAAAGCACTTGTAGTAGCATTTATCGACTTTAAGAAGGCCTTCTATTCGCTGGAAATTCCCATGGTAGCTGAAGCTATGACTCTACAAGGCGTAGATCCTATATACGTCTGATTACTGCGACTTAAACACAGTCATAGTATTCATCAGGCTATCTAAAGACTTTGATCGCTTTCAGATCCCCAAAAGAGTTCGACATGGTTGTACCAGCTCACCCAGACTATTCACAGCCTGCCTTGAGATGATTTTCCTAAACTTGGGATAATAAAGGAATGAGATGGACAGCAAAAATCTTAGCAACATCAGAATTGCAGATTACATATTCCTTTTTGTAGATTATATCTTCTTTTTTGTAGAGAACCTATACAACCTCCCACTAAGATGAACTGAATGAAGGAAGCAAGAAAGTTGGCCTTTGCATGAGTTTCAGCAAAACAAACGTCATGTGTATCAATCTTGTCAGAAATGGGAGCACAACGATCAAAATCCAAAACGCAGAACTGGAGAATGTTGACCACTACATTTAGGTAGGATAAACAGTCACCAGGAAGTCATCAAAGATGGAGATATCAAGCAAATAATAATTCTGAAATTGCAAAACTTCGGTGGGGCAAGCTCAACCTTCAAGAAGGAGACAATTTGCTTTTGTCTTGAATATACTATCAATTCATCCATCCGATAGTTACCAATGAAGCAAGGATGGCAGACAACCAACGGGCATCATGATTTACAACATAGATTACCAGAGATAACAAGTTCAAGATGTTCTGGCCCCGAGTTGCCACGATAGAGATGTGTAGCAAATCCTGGAGAAAGTCTATGTCCATAAACAGGCGATAAAAGATTTATGATGATAATGAGGATGATGTTAATTTTTTTGAATAGATTTAAACTGCTGTTGGACACGGTAAAAAAAGACACAAAGACAGGCCAGATATTGTAAGTGCGTGATGGTCGCCGATCAACCAGCTTTGGAAAAAGGATATATTTAAATGGTTACACTCAGATACCGCACACGTATACATTTAGACATTTTCTGATGAATCTTCCTTCGTGAAGTGTCATTTGGAAAAGCTTTCAGCAATAAAAATATGAATGAATAAAACTTATCTAAAACTTGTTCTTCAGCTTTTTCATGGTTTCGTTGTGCACCCTGTAATTACGACAGACCTAAAATTTGCCTCCATCCTAACTTACAAAGCTGGAGAGGCATATGTGTTTGATTGCGTCTTTCCAACTTTTTATATTTTCATCCGTCCACCAGTCTGCCTGCATGACATCTCCGGAAGGACTGAATAGATTTCAAAGTAATTTTTGGAACATGTTGGCAATTGGTCAGAGAAGAGGTTAAACTTATGGGTGGAGCCATGCAAAATTACCCTTCCTCATGACCTTTGTGTTAAGAATTATTTGTTGACAGATATTAATCTGTTTTCTTTATATTTATCGTGTGTGCTCATGTTCGTCCACAAGATCTCCCCCCAAATTTCACAATGAATTTCAATAAATTTTTGTGTCAAGTTGGATAATGAGCTGGGAAAGGAATGTTTGAATCTTGGGATGAATCAATGCATCATTACTCTCCCTAAAAAAATAAGGGCAGAGGTAAGTACTGTAGAAATGATTCTTTTAAGAATAGATTATTTTATCGCAACATAACCCAGACTCTTTATTCACAGCAATAAGTAAACAATGTTGATCAAAGAAAAGGAATCAGTTTTATGGGAAACCCAAGTTCATGACCATTTTGACATAATAAAAGGAGATCAAATGCACCAGCTGCTCCAACCCCGAAGCTACAAAGATCTAACGCTTTCGCAGATGATTCACATTGAATCTACTTGAAATGGAACACTCTCAGTACCAAAGGCATCATGGAACAGTTGAATTAGTGCAATAGAAGGAGGTTCAGGCTAAATAGAGATAGAGACGGAAAGATGTATATATGTTTATATGTTTGGTTTTTTCGGAAGTGTTCATGCCTACTGGGGGCAAAAATGTATTCAACACATTATTAAGTCTTTATTTTAACGTACATCATCAAAATTGACAGAATCAGGAGTAAAGATTTACATCATTTAATTTATGTATATGAATACATGAATATGGACACAAGATTGAATATTGAAACTTTAAACCTTATTTCAATACTGATTTACTTCATCCGATGAAGAATTGTATATAAATGCGATTTTTTAAATCTCTTTTAAACAATTTAATTTCAGTGGAGCAACCGTCGGTCAATCGAGTTAATGGACAGACAACCTTAATATGAGCCTATGAAATTCTTCGATGAATTGTTGTCATTATTATTTATTGTATTCATTCATCACTCCATTAAGGTGAAATCGACATATCAGTATCATCAGCCTCTGTTATTGAACAAAGTCCTTTCCTGAAGTTTCACAAGACTCCACAATCCTGGGTGTTGTGGATCGAATACTTTCTGAACTTATCTTGTTCGTCACACCATCTTATATTTTGTCGTCTGCGGTTCTGAATGAGTTATTTTGGGGCCCACTTCGCAGGTTGTGATGTCCGGCGTTTGGCCGACATTCTTGCAACACAAGCAGCCCATTGCTATTTTAGTTTTCTCATGGATTTCATGATATTTCGAACTCCTGTTTTCCTCACATATATTGTGTTTTGAAACTTTTCCAAGTGATGTTGAGCATTATTTTTCACGTTGTGAGGCTCTCAACTTGGGGTCGGTTTTTCGGTAAGGTTCCATGTTTCAACTTCATAGGTGACTATAGAGAGGATGCATTGGTTGTATACCTCTGATTTTATGACTAATTGGATTTCCTTGTTCTTGAAGGTCAAAATTGCTCTAGCGAAGGTTTGCCATCCTAGACTGAATCTTTGCTTGATTGCTTCATCTTTTGAGGTATCCATTGAAATATGCTGTCCGAAGTAGATGGAGTGGTCTACTCCATTTCGTCCTGTATTTTCAGTTTTGATTGTTACATCTTTATCTTCAACATGTTCGTTATACATTCATCTTGATTTCTTGGATGGAGTTCATTTGGAGACCGACTTTTTTTTTCTTTTATTCAGTTCAAACAGAATTATATTGAGCTCATGAAGTTCGTCAGCAAGAAGGACAATATTGTCTGCAAATCAAAGGTTACTTACCCGCCATCTATTCTGATTCCTTTATGTTTCAAGTGTATATTTCGGAAGATCATTTCAAAGCAGGCTGCGGAGTGTCCGCTGCATACATGTAGATGGATACACATGCTGCGTATTTATTTTGTTCTTGCCTTGAAGATGCAGACGGGAGAATGGGTTCAAGTGGATCTAGAGATTCTTATTTTGTAACTAGACGTAATACTCCAGGAGGTGACACGGGAATCTCGTGTAAGATTATTGTCCGACGAATCTTGTTTTCATTCCAGTTTTATCTCAACTCAGATCATTATTCTATGACCCCCAGGGAACCAGCATAGATCGGAAGGAAATTGATAAAAAAATGGAAATTCTTAATCTGGATAATTTGGACACTATCACCAATAGTTGTACAAGCGAAGCGATACTGGGTGACGTTAAACCAATGCGATCAAATTTGCTCGGTATAATTTCGTCGATTTCTTGGATGCAGCCAGAGGGGGGGGTAGAATTTTAGAAAGAAAGAAATACGTTTAAAGATTGTCATGTCTGTTACCATAGAAATGAGAAAGAGAGAGAGAGAGAGAGAAAGAGAAATAAAGTGACAACACTGCTCCTAAAATAACAAAAGAAGGACTAAAGCTAAATTTTATTTGATTAATGGATGTATACAAATTAACAAAGATGAACCGAGTCGTTATGAAAATCAGATATATTTGGCCAAATTCTGTCAGTGTGAAAGCTTGTATTTTAAGAAGTTCTTTACTATGTATATAATGCTTCTTGCAATCACTGTATGTGTCCGTAAAAGTGTTGAGCCGAACATATTTTTTTTCTACCAACGAGGCGTTCATTTAAATAAGTGGCATTGCCTGTCTCTTCCTTACAAAGCAGAATTTTTATGAAGACATTGAAGAACTGATATCTAGAGAATAATAGAATGAACACATATATATATGTATGTATACATATATCTATATATATATCTCTCTCTCTCTCTATATATATATATATATCTATATCTATCTATCTATATATATATATATATATATATATATATATATATATATATATATAAATATATATATATATATATATATATATATATATATATATATATATATATATATATATATATGCAGGAACACACACATATGTATATATGAGAATAGACAATCAAAAATGGGCACAGAATAAAAACAATGGAATCTAGCAAGCACTTTATGTTTAGCTGTCAGCAAATGAATGGAGGAAATAAATAAGTACAAGTATAAAATAAATATAAAATAAGTATAAGTATATAATGGACGAGCAGAACAGAACTGAGTGTTCATGTGGTTTTCCATATAACTCAGATAAAAAGGAAAAAGTTCAGAGAATGAATCGCAAACTGCAGTAATGTTAATATATTCATTTAATGTATATCCAAATTTGCACGATGGCATTCAATATGTACATGTATGCTTATGCACAAATGCATATATATATATATATATATATATATATATATATATATATATATATATATATATATATATATATATATATATGTATATATATATATATATATATATATATATATATATATGTATATATATATATATATGTATGTATATATATATATATATATATATATATATATATATATATATATATATGTATGTATATATATATATATGTATATAAGTAAATTTGATGGAATATTTGATGGAATATATCTAATATACGGATATATGCGTGTATGTGTGTACATATAGTATATATATTACACACAAATATACAGACTCACAGACAAACACACACACACTCATACACATACTCACACACACATATATAGATAGATAAAAAGATATATAGATAAATATATGTATATGTGTGTGCGGGTCTTTTGGTGTTAGCGTCAGTGCCAATAGTATGTGTGTGTGTGTGTGTGTGTATGTGTGTGTCAGTGTATGTGTGCATGTGAGCTGTTGTGTATTCCATACATGACTGAAACAGTGGGGGACTGCAATTTTATGTTCCATCTCTATTTTTCATTACTTTTTTCCTATTTCTCTGCATTCCTTATTCATTTTTTTTATTCCCAGACAGTTTTTCCCTTGCAAAAACTCCAGTCCTGCAGGAGTATCTGTTTTCTAGCAACCCTCCGTGGAATAAACAAGGGAAAAAAACTTTTTCTTTCCCTCCTTGCTTTCGAAACTATAGACCAAAACTGTCATCCAAACAGCCAGCATTGGTTTCTTCAGTGTTCAAGTTAGTCTAGCCGATTGGCTGGCTATATATGTATTGCACTAACTAATGGAGCTAAGGAAATGAACATTCATCATGTCTAGAAAAGAAAAAAAAATGTTGTTGGTCTTCATTCCTTCAAAATAGTGTTTTACTTGGAGGGGCTCGATTTACGATGGAAGTTTATGCTGAAATGGTCCCTTGAGTTGCGCCTTGTAGTGTTCATGCTCGCTTTCCTTTTGCAATTTCAGACTTTTTAAAGATCACCATCCAATAAGAGGCAAATGAAGTATTTCTCATCATTGATCACCACTATTTCCAATTGTTTTAATGATCATCCCCAATACAGCATGCTGCTAAAAGACATTGGTCCTGTGACGGTTCTTTTTGAGAGAATAACCAGAGTTATTTATTTTTTGTCTTTATTCACATTCTTTTCACTTGTATTTTCATCGAATCAATACAAGGTTACGTGCACTGGTTGCAAATCTTCAATTCTAAACCTCCTTTCTTTGTAATTTAGAAGCAAGTTACGATTCTTCGACAAACACTGTCGCCTAGGAGACTCAAATTGCTTCTAATTGCCCCCTGTGTGTGTTTGCCACTGTCCACAGATGTCCTCAGTTATTTTTTTAAAAGTTGCTTGCACCTCTATATTTCTCTGAATTTGTATGTTTTTTTATCCATCGAACAATCTGCACACACACACACATTCTCTATCTCTGTCTCTCTCTCTTTCTCACGCACACACAAACACCTTCACTCGTTCAATCTCTTACACACATATATACATACACACAAACAGACAGACAGCCACACACACACACTTACATATATATATTTCTATACATACACACACATATATATATATATATATATATATATATATATATATATATATATATATATATATATATATATATATATATATATATATATATATATAACCCTTCCATGCTAAATAATTGATGATCCCCTCAAGTAAATTCCACTTACTACGAGATCTGTCCCTGCGTAAAACATGCTCCAGAGTCATACCATTTTTGTAGAAAAATGGTGAATAACTGACTTACATGAGACGTGGATGAACAAAGAAATATATATGTTCAAAATTTCTGCAGTAAGATCTTCAGTTCTTGGAATTGCAGCACTTCCTATATTATATGTGTATTGAATTTACAATAAGGAAAGTAGGTGTATTCACGTATTGTAGTGTGTTCAGATTATATTTGTTCCACCTTTTGGTGTTTGTCAGTGTCAATTTCACATAAAACAATATTGGAATTTTCACTCATTTCAAGTAATAACATCTCACAATATTATAATGCATGAGCAGCAAACGCCAAACGCCAAGTATTTCAAAATTCCAAAGGAATTGCAATTCTCAAATGGATCCATTTATTCGAAAAATCGAAATAAAGAGGCGTGAACGAATGCCATAGAGGATTTTGCATTGTTGTATTTCAAATATTGCTATTTTGAAAAGCTGGAAGGTTAAACAAATAAAGAATAAGTTTAATTTAAATAAAACTATTCTTATTGTCAACTAAATACGTATTGTTGGATATACAGTTGCCACAGACAGACGGACAGACACATACATATAAATGTGTGTGTGTTGGGGGGGTTGATTGAACATTCAGACAAATCAGGCACTCCTCAAATCCCAGAAAAGACTGTCACTGATGAACGGGTCGAGATGTTTAGCTATTGTTTCAAGTTAATCTCTCGGTGATTCCGTATTTTCACCAAGCAAGCACTTCTCAAAATTAGTGAAGGTTTCATTGATACATATATATATATATATATATATATATATATATATATATATATATATATATATATATATATATATATCACAGAGGGACCACCTCAAAACAGTAACTAACTACCTTTCCCCATTCTTAAAATAACACGTAAATCAGTTCAGGTTAGATGGCAACGAAAAGGAACGATCCAATCCGATCGTAGCCCTTTTCTATGAAACACTCTTGTTTGTTCTACAACCATATCTCCAGGCATTTCAACACTTTCACTCATATGAAGTTTAAGCCACTTCACCGGCACTTCAGCCAGTTCCGAACTCCTTCTGCCTTTCAATGCTTTTTTTTTATTGTGTATATTTTTTGAGCCACAATCAGCAGTAGATATATCATGTTTTATTTCCGTTCCTTTATATCGTACTAGCCTTTCATTGATACACAACTGTCCAGGCCTCACAAAAGGTCGACCTTATCTTTAATCGATAATATGCAGTGTTTTCGAGCCACAACATGAGATGTATCTCCTTGGGGCAATAATGGGGTTAAATAAGAGCAAATATTGTTAATAAAAGCTGGAAAACAAACAGGAATTATTTGTCTGTTTTGGGAAGGAGCGTTAACTGGTGAACAGATCTTGAGCAACCAAAACAATGCACAGTTGGTTGGCGTGTCATCCTAGTAAATTTTGAATTACAATGGTCTAGGAAATTCGATACCACTAACGAATTAGTGAAGGGGACGGATTACAGGTGGATCGATTAGTAACGGTCGACTTTAAACATAGCACATTTTGTACAGATATTTGGCCAGGAAACCACGTAGATATTTGAATGCATATACCCTATTTTTACAAACACTTACCTCACAGGGATCAAAAACACGTCAAAGTGTAGATATTTTTCCTCAGCTCATAGAGAAAATTTTTCTATGAACTAGAAGTGAAAACTATTAACCCTAGCTTTTTTACTCAATATCCAAGTTATTGAATTCTATTCTACCAGCACGTTTATCTTTTTTTTCTTACAAAGACAATATGCGTGGTACCTGTTAAAATGAGAATTTCAAAACAACTCTAGATCTGAAAACGATGACCAGAAAGTAGAAGGAAGTGTCTGTCTGAAAGTGAATCTTCGATCTCTCAGGAGAAAACGATGATTTGTTCCAGACCGTTCATGTTCGTAAGTTGATTGATAATACCGATCGATGAGATTTCCAGATAATTTAGAACGATTGCTACAATTAGAGATCTGCCTGGCTGGAGTGTACAAGGATTTTTTTTCCAAATCGACCCAGGAAAATGGAAAAGATTTTGCGTGACTAGAAATATCGGAAGTGAAGTTGACTGCCAATGCCAAAAAGGATGATTTGTCTGCAATAGATGGATAGTTTCAGATTGGTGATTTATTGCTTTTGTCTGTTTTCTCAGTGGAAGCAGAATATTCAGTAAACTTAGTAGCAGTCATTGTTCCGCCCTCCTTTGGATTGTACATCGTACTAAAGGTTGCAGTTTGGGAATTCATCAACTATGGAGAGCAGTCGACCCTCTCTCGAGACGTGCATCGTATGTTGAGATCCAGTTCACGAAATCTGACTAAAAGGGTGCCAGTAATATTTGGCATAGAGGCAAAAGTTGGTCAGAAGGGTGTGTTCGATTGTTTCATCTTGTTGGGAAGTCATTAGGGTTTGAGGAAATTTGAATGCCTTTCTATTCGTTTTTAGCCCTTCCTGTAGTCTGAACAGTTTACATCGGACAAAGAGAAAGAAGAAAAACAAGATATACAGATAACAGACCACAAGATGGGCCGTTCTACCCGGAAATGACAGGTCAAGTGTCATTCTGTGAGTCATCACAAAAATTTTGTTAAGCGCAGTAGTCGACACATACTTGTGTTAAATCCCACTCTAACTGGAAGTATAACCCCTAATAATGATATCAGTCTAATGTGGACTGTTCACTTATATATCTCACTTTTATTTTAGATATTTCATTTTTATTCTTAAATAATATTTTGGTAAAAATTGCTTTACGTTGGCATATGTGAATTATACTTAGATGATCATAAATGCATTGATTACTTAGCTGAAAGTGAGGTGGTGTCGGATCAACACTGCTGGGGTTTCATGATGATATAAGGATTTTATTTTTAAAATCCTCGAAAGCATTACATGGTAAACAAGCACTGATCCCAACGACAGACTATTTACATAGTTTCATACTATCAAAGTATGTGAGAAACATAGAAAAAAAACATGGAAAATAATTACATAAATTACATCAAGAGATATTGGAGAATAAATGACTGCAGAGGTACAAAAATTTAGGAAAAAAAAGGCGATGTCGATCTTTATTTCTTCTTCTAACCAGGAGTAAGTTATGTATTTTGACCCATCAAAGGAAGAAATAAACAAGTTAACTTGATTATTTCATTCCTTCCACGATGAAACCGAGTTGCTCATGCAATGTACCAAATAACAGTGCATTATTTTCTAATCATTTGAGAATTAGCATTCCCTTGTTTGTATTCGATCTTCCATTTACAATTGACTGTCCCATTTTAGATGTGCTATGATCTATCATGAAGATGATTGTCACTGGCTGACGAACTGACACACCCAAATATTCCAACCAGTCCTCGTATCCCTCGTTTTTTTTATGTCTGAAATACAAATAGTACAAATACCCCTTCCACTTGAATATATCTCCTCCCCCATACGTACAAAGTGGCGACAGTCCCCCCCCCTCGATATAGTTGCGTCTCGAACCAAAATGTTGATTATAAACTGAATACTTTCCTCGATAACAGCCCCGTTTACTCCGGTTCTAATGGCGAAGTGGTTCCGAAAGAAAAGTTCCAAATCGTATCTTTGATAAGTTGACTCCAAAATCGTTAATGTCAAAGTGACGTGTTATCATCAATTGGCGAGAGCCAGCCAACCTCGAATTAATCGATCCTTTGTGTACAATCTTTTACTAAGAGCAGATCGATTTTCATTCATTGTAACGAATCGTCATCGTCATTTGAGACTCTTAACTAATTTCAAAGCAGATTTCTAGTTCACATTACACACTGTTAGAAAGATTGAGTATCCCAAGGATTGTGGTATTGTCCAAAGGTTCTATGACCACATTGCCAAGAGGAATGTTCTATTGCTAAGGCCAGTGCATCATGTCAACTGAACATAAAAGATTCCGTTTCATTCAAACTCAGATACCCATTATATACATTGAGTGCCAAGAGTGTCCGATTTCAATGAGTTAAATTTAACATACCACTGTTATAGTGACGACGTATCTCATACGACATTGGTTTGTGTCATCGATTATTTAAAAAGACTGTGTTAATATGAACGATCCCTTTATTTACTTATATTTGCGTTTCTAAGATGAGGTATTTTCTACTAACATATAATTCCTCTCATAAAATGCAACAATAAAGAATCTAACGGATACTGTGTCCCAAATATATTCTGAATGAGAGGAAAGAATCTACAGAAATCGTAGCAAGAGAAAATCCTCGAATTCTACGTTGCCGCTTAGTAAGATTAGCCCATATTGAAAACAACACACTTAATTAAGTTGAAAGTGCACACAGAATATAAAATGAGGTTATTTGTAAACCTTGTATTTTGCTGCCATATTCAGAATCAGATTGGCTAAAGTACTTTTGGCTCTGATTTTGAATGTAATGGCAACCAAAATGGTTTGATTTGGACGCACTGTTTGAATTATCTTATGTCAGCTTCATGATGAACTCTACTTTAAAATAGTTTATCTGCCTACTTAATCTTGAATCTGAACCGGACAATGAACAACTTTTTATTTGGGTGATTATTTGTAATGAGCGGCACAGTGGACTTTATCCTTTGCCGGTTAAAGGCAACCGCTCATTTAAAAATTTAAGAGTTAAAATTTTCCCTCAAGCAATACAGACACAGGATTCCAACTTACAAATGTCAGGTCGTTAGGATACATTATTGTCGCTTAGGCAGATAACGGCTATTTTGAATTTCAGGATCTGTGATTCATGTAAACTTCTTGTCCCCTATCCAGAACATATTGAGGACACAAAATATGTTGGTTTTTAGTTGCTGTTGCAATTTGTGTAAGATTAATCTCAAGCTTTGCATAAACTGCATGGGCAAGTGCACGTAACAAAGTTAGATCAAACGTGAGTGTCAGCCTCAGTACGAACGAATACAGGTGAAAAAACTACGGCATGAAGTTTATCCCATTGATGCCATAGCAAGGTGCTTTACGAGAGATAAATTTCCTGGAAGAACATACTTATATCTCTCTCGTCGAAGATTAAAGACTACTTATCCTGACTGTAAGGCTGGTTTATGGGTGAATATATATCCAAATGAAGACGTTGTGAAATAATTATATTAAGTTTGTGATAGATATATATATATATAGTCTTGGATACATAATAATTAAATATGCATATATTATCAGACTGAGATGGCTATATATATTAGTGTGTGTAAAAAATACATAGCAAATTAAAGAAAAAGTTATAGAAAACTAGTAAAAACAGACAAATAATTATCAAGACAAATTCATGAGTTGTTATACATAGATAGATTATTAGATTGATCATATAGAACATTTACAATCCAGAACTTTCTTTTTGCTACGGAAAACAAAGTATCCAAGCAGTAAATACAAACAAGCTTCATAACTCATATTTACTCAATATCTCGGACTTTAAATGTTAGCACTGGTATTATGAGCGTCATAATCCTTCTTAATATAATTCACAAATTTCGGATTTTAAAAACTGTTGGGATAAGGCTGAAATAGAGATTTTACATGCAAAAACCAGCAATATTTGGTTCACTTTCTGTGAATTATGAAGCCTTGTGAATATGTTCAAGTGAACCTTTTGCAATATATCAGATAATTCCTTATGAAGGGGCTAATATAAATCATGTCTAATTCAGTTGGAATCCATGGATTACCTTAAAACTTAACCATACTTCGTTAACAATTGATATTGAATTAATTACTTATTTTTAATGGAAACAATAATATTCTAGTAGTTGTAGCTATGTCTACAACTAGTATTAGTAGAAGTGGAATTCTCCTGTTTATAGTCATGAGGAATGTAAAAAATAGGATTGTCCAAATCCACGGAACTAAGTTTCTTTTTTTTTTCTTCCTTTTAGAGTTGTTGACAAAAAAACTAATAATGAGAATGCATACAAGGGTAGATAAACTTGCATGCTTTACTTAAATGGGATTCACAATGATAATCAAGATATAGACAAAAAGTCACACGATGAATTAATACTTTACATAATGGATAAATACAGTTCCATTCTCTGTAGAAAAGAGTGGAAATATGCTTTTACAGAATAGTTTTAATACGTTTCAGCAATGGAATTAAGTTCTTCAATGTTCATTGATACGCAAATTCAAATAAGGTGCATATGTTTCACATGTAATTGTTGATGTTGATACGTTTAAGCAGCAAAGAAAGTATGTGAGAGTTTGTAAATATATATATGTATGCACATGGAGGTGCCTTCATTGGTGTCCGTCGGACCAGCCAAAAATTTGCTTTCTGCAGAGAGTAGAAACAGGAATGAACGATGATGGAATCGTGAATGCAACTTTTTTAGATGAGAGTGTATTTGAGTGATTGAACTGAACTTGGTGTCCAACTAAATGTGTTTTAATTATTAGTTTGCTATTACTTAAAGATCTGCGATTGTCTTTTGTTTGGTTTACTCAAAGTTTATTTGTATCCTGTTACAACTTACTGCAATGACTGTTGATAGATAGATAGATAGATAGATATGAACAGACTGAGATAGATAGATAGATAGATAGATAGATAGATAGATAGATAGATAGATAGATAGATAGATAGATAGATAGATATGAACAGTATGTGATAGATAGATAGATAGATAGATAGATAGATAGATAGATAGATATGAACAGTAGGTGATAGATAGATAGATAGATAGATAGATAGATAGATGTAATAATACTCGAATTAAAACAGTAACTTAATACTTAACGACGCATCCATTACCCATAGTCAAAGTAACCAAGGGGAATATAAGGAGAGAGAGAGAAGAGGAGGTACTATTTCTCTGAGATATTAAATTCTCATACTTGTAAAATGATGCAATATAGAATATTCTAATAGTTTCAATTTCAATAAAACTCATCATTGTTCATTATGGGGATTTTTCTCTGAGATGACATAGTTGGCAGCTGGTAAAAATATGAGAGAAATGGATTTTTTTATGCATAGCAATTTTTTTTGACGCTGCGTATTTTAATGACATCATAAATTTCAATGAATCCATGCCTCTTCTTTTTTTTCCGTTGTTTAACATGAGTGGAACCGACAGACCGACTGAATAGCGTCTAATAGAGATGTTTGAACACATGTAAAGAATCAAATAGCACATTTTGAAAATGGTGAATTAGGAACAAATGATTCATCTAAAAATAAACAAATGGACAAATGAACAATTAGAAGAAAAGTGAAATAAAAATATGTTTTTGAAGAACTAAAAAAAAAAAACACAATACAACGAATAGACAACGTTGTGTGTCGGCAAGGGGGAAACACAACTAGCACACGTGCCAATATTATTGACTTGCCCATTAATCACCGGGCAAAATGTGTGGAGAGAGAAATGTCAGACCCGTTCATGTATGGCGAAGAAATTATAATTTATGGCGTCGACACTCTTGTTTAAAGAAAAAAAAAAGATTCTTTAAAAACAATGCATAGAACGATTATATATCAGTGAGTGGTCTTAGTTTTTCCTTTTATTGTTTTTTTTTTAAATTTTTGCTTTTGTTGTTGTTGGTCTGTTTTATGTTCTTTGTCATTATTATTATTATTATTATTATTATTATTATTATTATTATTATTATCATTATTATTATTATTATTATCATTTCATCATCTTTTACAATAATTATTAGTATTAATATTGTTAATATCATAATATGATATCATAAATAACGTTATTGTCATTCTTGTTATTATTATTATCATTGATGATGATAATAATAATAACAATAATAATAATAATGATAATAATAATAATAATTATAATTATAATAATAATGAAATTATTATAGAAGTAGTAGTATTAATATTAGTAGTAGTATTTGTAGTAGTAGTAGTAGTAGTAGTAGTGGTAGTTTCATTATGTTATTTTTAAATTGTTGCTTTCCTCCGTAGTTATATATTTTTTCTTTAAAATCATTGTTTCAATTTTCAGTTATCTCATCCGTTTTCATTTTCGAAACATCTTTTCTCTGTCTTTTTTATGGTAATCAAAAGTTAGTGTATGCGTATATATGTAAATATTTGTTAATCAGTGAATCGGATATTTCAAGATTAAACTTTGCTGGAGAATATAAACGGAAAACTTGGCTGACTGATTAGTTGATACGTTTATCGTAGTTATTTGGGTTATCAACGTCTTGGGACATAGAGTGAGTGATAAACAAAATCAATGGAGATAAATGGAAATAGAACTCTATGGGAATATATAAGAACTCTTTCAATAAGCGAAGGTTTCGATCCTACCTTGTGGTACTGAATTGGGATATTTGATAGTCTATAGCCACAATTAAGAGATGTAATACAACGGAACAGTGGTCTGTGGATGACACATTATGTATATATATATATATATATATATATATATATATGTATATATATTGCAAGTAAATTGTTGCTTATAAATAAAGTGCTCCATGTTTTTTAAAGCTAGTATGAAATTGTATACTGATGAAAACTCAAACTAAATCCGTTTCACTGAGAACCTCCCTCTCTATATACATATGAATTGACTCACTTCACGTATGGCAAAAACTGTAATATGAAAGGGAGTGGTGTTTGATCAACACGTGCCATGTTAATATAACTGTTTTGTTTTTTGAAATCCCCTAAACCGTTACATGGTAAATAACTGATGATCCAACGAGAGAAAATTCATATATTATACACTAATAAGAAAGGATCAAGGAAACAAAGGAAACAAAAGTTGAAGATTACCTTAATTGCATCGACAGATATGGGATATTGGTGACTGGAGTAACACAAAAATCTATTGAAAAAGCGTGTCAATGTTTAAAGCGTCCAAGACTATACATATATATATGTATATATATATATATATATGTGTGTTTGTGTGTGTGTGTGTGTGTGTGTGTCTGTGTCTGTGTGAGTATCTGTGTGTATGTGTGTGATACTTTGTTCTTATTTGGAACACTTTTTGACATGTTTTTACCCAGTGAATATACTGATCAGCCTAGACGGCGTGAAAAGAATTAACAATGAAGAAAATATGCTGCTGCATAAATCAAACCTGCTTCCAACAGAAGGCCATCTTAAGGCGATACCACTCTTACCGTCAGTGGATCAAAAGCTCAGGAGCTCAAATAGCTCAAATAGGAGCAGCATCACGTAGTTGAACTCAATTTAGTTCTCATAGCAAACAATTTCTCTAATTGTTTACGCTGTTTAGATTGATTTATTCATGCAATCCTTCTGAAACCTGGACTGTGAGAATATAGGAATCAAAATAGACGGTGAATATCCGAGCAACCTTGAATTTGCAGAGGACATCGTCCTTTTTGCAGAAAACTTACACGACCTCCAACTAATGCTATATGAACTAAACGAAGAAAGCAAAAAAGTCAGCATACACATGAACTTCAGGAAAACATAAAAACATGTGCAACAATTATATTGAGAATCAAAACATAACTGTCAAGATAGAAGATACAGAACTCGGCAAGGTAGACCACTACATCTACCTTGGACAACAAATCTCAATGAGATCCTCAAAAGAGGAGGAATTCAAGCGAAGAATCACTCTAGGGTGGTAAGCCTTCGGCAGAGCGAGCTCAAAAACCAGACGATCCCAATAATCCTAAAGAAGACTATATAACGAACGCATTCTCTTGATAGTCAGCTAAAACATGGAACCTAACTAAGAGATACACCTACAAACTGAGAAGCATGCAACGTGCACATGAGAGAATCATTCTCAACCTTACATAGAGAGATCACAAGGCAGCTTGTATATAAGGAAAAAAACGGGAGTCTGAGACATCATAGAAACTATCAAAAACCTCAAATGACAATGCGCAGGCCATGTTGCTAGAATAAAAGACAACCGATGGACATCACGACTCTCAACATGGATCTCCAGAGATCACATGAGGAACCTAGGCTGACGGAACACAAGTTGGATTAGATAAAATCAGAAAATACTGGCTCAGCTACGCCCATGATAGAGAATTGTTATGAATCCTGGACAAGGTCTATGTTCGACGACAGACGTTAAAAGATTGATGATGATTCATGCGATGTGCTGTTCATGTTTCAATAATATCAGACAACCGCTTGACAGCACGACAATGTGAATCCCAAATGATCTTTTGCGAAACTTTGATGGATGGAAAATAAGTAAATGTGGTGAACCCGACAAGTTCAGAAAGTACTGGCTCTGCAATGCCAAACAGGAGGTCTCAGGGAAGGTATTTTTCCTACAACAATCTTTAAGAGGTTACTGAAGATGAGAATGATGATGACGTAGTTTACAGGGTAAATAATAATGCATCACTTTTACTTAAAACCAGTTGTCTTATATTCGTATTATGGCTAATAGAATAACGGGTTGTAACAGGCCTCCCATACACTTTGGAGAGAGAGCGCCTGCTTTACATCTACTCACCATTCGAATTTAAAATTTAGAGCATATGCATGTATATATATATATATATATATATATATATATATATATATATATATATATATATATATATATATTACATATATATACATATATGTGCGTGTGTGTGTGTGTGTGTGTGTGTGTGCGTGTTACAGACCATGTTAGCAATATAGCATAATGTAAAGCAATGTCTGATGTGCGATGGATCTATTTCATAGAGTGCTCGATACATTCATCGATAAGGCCCATAGAGGACAGTAACATAAATTTGTCTGTGCAGCAAATCCACATTATATATATATATATATATATATATATATATATATATATATATATATATATATATATATATATATATATATATATATATACAAATATATATATATATATATATATATACATATATATATATATATATATATATATATATATATATTGTTCAATCACAAAGTTTTTTTTTAATTTATATTTATATTTGCAACGAGTACTCGTGGAAAGCTTGTACGGACAATTATAATATGCGATTTTTCCGGTAACATTTGTGGACAATATCCTTGCCAACAAATGAATATGAATAGGACTCACCCTCAAAATCAATAATTGAACAAGTGTTGCGTCAGTGAAAGAAAATTAATCGACGAATTAATATGGTCAGAATAAATTCTATTTATGTCATCACTAGGATTTCCTTTGGAAAATCTCTGAATTAGGTTTAAAAGAAACAATCCAGAAACTCACTCATAGGTATGTTACCTCAAATAAAAGTGCTCTGCACTTGTAATGAAATTGAATTGTCGAGGTAGTCTAATATCATTTGCTTATATATTATACTTCAAAATGAAATATGATATTTAAAAAAATCATTTTTCCCATTTGAGTTCCTGGTTTTTGTTGGATTTTAACAATTTTTTGATTAAAAAACAGGAGAATGTAGACTGACAACTTAAAATTTCACAGGGAAATATACATTTTGAAGGATCTATATTTTGTTAATGATCCCGTCAAAATGAGGCCCAATAACTCTTAAACATTTTTCTCTAGAATTGAAAAAAAAATCCTGAAAGGCCTAGTGGAGTACTGATGCCAGTATCCAGGTCCGTAAACAAGATGGTATGGCCATGAGCAGTAGAAAACACACAAACAAATATTTACATATAAAAAGAGGATAGAACTTTCTGCCACCTTTGATGGCTACGGCTGTTCAATCACTTCAAATTGGTGGCTGGAAACTTTGGCACTGCTATTGTTTTTTTGTTTGAACTTCATAATGATATTCATTCGTATTCGTTGGTAAATTTGAGTTTCAACGATGTAATCACTTCCAGGAAACAATACTAAATCAGTTTTTGTGAAAAGAATCCATTGTTCCAAGTGGTGAATCGGAGTTATTGTTACCAGCAAGA
>OY735220.1:53237035-53269535 GCA_963457665.1 Thysanoteuthis rhombus
CTTGAAGAAGTTTTTTTCAAATACATACAACAATGTAAAACGTTTGCACTCCAAGTACACGAGTTATTAAGCATATCTGGACAATGAATCTGACATGGTCGACGTCGATATAGGTTCGCTAACATAATTCAGAAAGCTTATCAATTTTTTTTATTGGTTGTTATATGTCTCCTGTGAAGGAATCACACCAGATACAATGCATAATTGGGAGGAAAGAATTGGAGGAAGCTTGCTATTGCAGACAATAATTGTACAACCGTAGCGTCAAAATGCGAAGCATCGTAAAAATTTCATCGAAGGATAAATATGGTTAGAATAAATTATATATATGACATCAACGGTGTTTTCCCCAGGAAAAATCGAGAATTGAGTAAAGAAAGACAGCATCTAGAAACATCTCCATTTTGAAAAGTGTTTACTTACTTTTCCGAATCTGTTAACATTTCAATTGCAACAAAAAAACTGAAAAAATGACGACTTCAAAGTATCCACCACAACATATAGGACTGAAATGAAGTGAATTTACCTATTACTATAAATGAGAGCTTTTTGCTTCCATATATCAGAAATCCATCTTAGACGTGATCTAATGGAGTACTAATGCCAATTTTCAAGTCTATAGACGGAACGGTATGGCCATAAACAAATTCATAAATGAACACACAAACGCCTGTGTATATAAAAAACATAGTAGTGTACATAGTGTTGCGTATTTTCTACGATATGTGACGCAATAAAAACCATCTCTCATTCAAACTGTGAACACTGTGCTGGAATTATGAGTCTTCTGCTACGTAATACAGATTAAAGTTGCAGTGCGTAATAGTGTGAAATCATACAAGAAAAACATGAATGTTATCAACCTGAATATGGAGTGAATTGATTGTTATCTGTTGAGCTTATGTTCAGATTTTACAGATTATTATGTTTTCTAAGCGAAAGATCTTATTTACGATGGATTGATATGTTCATTGAAGCAATGAGGATTTGCCAAGATACATTTTGCGAGGAAAAGAACATCTATGGTGATATATCCCTGCTGTTAACTGGGTGAACGATGTATTTTGTGTAAAAAGTATGGAGCTTTATATTAGGTGTAATCCAAAGGGGGTCACATTTTTGGATAGTAGGCCAAGCAAAATTCACCACTGGAGCCGAATACTGCGCCTGTCAGAAACATCTTTTTTCTGTTTTGTCTGTTTGTGTTTACACTACTGAATGGCCAAGTCCTATAGAAGGTTGGTGCCATCGTTTTATGTTCGAAGGGTTGGAGGAGAACCGAATGTTTGTTTCACAGATCTACTGTAGCTGGTGAAAATCTGATTGTTAAATGGCAAGTTATGTTTAAACAGTACGCTTGTTTGTTGGTGGGGGCAAGAATAGCTTCGCACAGCCTTAAAATATTCCTTCAGGACCCTAAATATGGTGAAGGAATTTAGCCTATAAACCTGAAAATGCCACAGGGCGTAAACGTTTTTCAATCAAAATATATTAATATTAGAAAGTCTGAATTTTTTCTGCACTTCCTCTGCGATGAATTAAATTGTAATCTATGAAATGAGAAATATGTACCTTCTTTATCTGGCCTAAAGTTTACAGAATGTCGACAGTGTTTTAACTTAAACTAATTGAAATTTATTCTTAGATTGTGCTACAATGTCTTCCACAATTGCACAGACCAATGCATTTGAAGTTGGCTTTCCAGCTATTTGCGGTTGCCATGGCATCCCTCCTTACCCCTTCAACGGTTCAGCTCACAGCATCTATCTTCTGCCTGTAATTGAGTTGTCCATTACGGTTTCTATTTTGGAGTTTTCCGATCGCGCTCATCCCCTTCAATCAGAGTTTGGAATCAAAATGTTCTTTTCAAGTGAATGACCTTAATGAAACAACTCTGGTAAACTGCACTCGGTGCATGTTGGTCTTAGAGCTTCACGAGTTAGTGGTATATTTTCAAGTCTTTTGAATCTTTTTGAGATCAATTCAACATCGTTGACATTCATCATGCAGCTCAGTCAATAATAATCAAGGATTATGAATCTTCTCGAAACGGCTATTAGTTGTCCATCAGTCACGCCCGGCAACGACATTAATGTTATTGTTCCCTTGTGATATCAAAATAAAACTTTCACTCTATCGAAGCCGACTTTTTACTTTTTCGGTTGATGACACTGACCTGCGTCCTGTAAAGACACGAAACATTAGCAAAACCCTGGCTTTCTCGTGAGAAGAATTTTAAGAATTGCAATTAATTATGTTCTGGTGAAACATGAAATGGCCAAAGCTTCTAAGTCGTCGTCATTTGATTTCCATACACCTTCAAAGATAAGAATCCAACACCAGTAACATCGGTCAAGCGCCTGCTTCTTCGTTGTAGCACAGATCTACATCGCCTAGCGCTCAACTGACTGTTGACCGGATATATTCATTGCAAGGACAGCACATTAACTCCAAAATATGGCAGTTGGACGGTATCCGAGTATTCAGACGTACGCCACATACATGACCCTTGCCTGTCTTTTCTCTTGAAAATCCTTCCAGTGAGTCTTCCCTATATACGTCAAAGACCTTTGGGCCACGTTGCGATGCACCATATGCACGCCGCCTCGAAGGAACTTACCATGCTGCAGTATATATCATCTTAACCCCATTCGAAACTGACACTTTCTACTGTATGTTTCGTTTTAGTGGACTTTTTTAACATGCGACGCACTCAGCTCCAGAGGCTGACAATTCATACTTTTATTTTTTTTAAATGAACAAATCGCCCACTTTTTGGATGTTAGCAGGACTAATACAGGAAACATAGATGAGAAAAGTATGAATAAATCTATTTATGTTTTCATAAACAGTCTTACTGCTTATACAATTTGTTAGTCAATTTACGAGAGAGTCGATTAGAACTCTTACTCCGACGAGTCCAACTCCCTAATCTCCAACGATAACAAGATTACAAATAACAGATACAGGGTACAAGATTTTCATGATCACACATCAACACATGTATAAGACTATATATGCCATTTTTAGTACATCAATTCACATTAACAACAATTTTCCAATGAAAATGCGCAGTGGAGACAAAAATTATTTCCCGTATAATGAATATGCTAAGCTTCCAAAGTGTGTTGTCAACAATTTCATTGGTTCCTTTTTGAGTAATGCAAGGTATACAACAATTCAGTTATCATTTGGTTGTCATAATCTACTCATTTCCGTTTCAAAATCCTCTTATTCTGCAAGTTTTATGTATTTCTGGTTTTCATCAGCTGAGCTCATATTTATTGACAGACACGTTTTTTCTTTAAAATCTATAATATTTGACATTATTATTATTGTGATCTCTGTCTTTTCCAATCTATCGTTTCCAACAACTTGGGGCAAGCGAAGTTTGAAGTGATGTACAATCTCCCCTCTCCCAGTCTTATTCTGCGTATGTACTGCAGTTTTCTTTTGCTTTTAGCAACCTTCTCAGTATACGGATATCAGAGAAAGGAAGGTCCCCCGGGACTTGGGTGAAATGTTTTTCAATGATCATCCCAAGGCCTCCAACAATAACGGTAACAGTTTGTGTTTTCAAATGCAATATTTTCTGCATCATGATTCCAAGGCTCTTGAACTTGTCTAGTTTCACAAGTTCCTTTGCTGTTATATTCTTATCAGAAGTTACATTATTATTATTATTATTATTATTATTATTATTATTATTATTATTATTATTATTATTATTATTATTATTATTATTATTATTATTATTATTATTATTTGGAATCTCACAACAGTTGCCTGGTGGTAACAGCTTGAGTTTGAGTGACAGCAAGTCTCCTCAAGTCTCCAGTCCTCCTCTCCTAGTACTCATACGTTGCAGTAATTCTGCGATTTACAGTTTCACACCGGTTGCCCAGTGGTTATCGCTGAAGGCTGAGTGACTATTTGCAATTTAACACCAGTTGCCTGATGGTTACCACTGGATGTGGAATCACAGAAAGTCTCCTCAGGTGTGCAGCCCTCCTCTCCACACTCTCATAGTCCACAGCAATACTTTGGCAAGGCTGAGTGACAGTAAGTCTCCTCAGGTCTTCAGCCAGCATCTCACCTCTCCCTTGCCAATCATATTAGTCCTGTGGTTCAAACCTTCGCTACCATATGGGTGTTTTTTTTTGTTTTGTTTTTTCATTTTCTCCTTCCTGCTCTCAGAAGCCACTGCTAACATTATTATTATTATTATTATTATTATTATTATTATTATTATTATTATTATTATTATTATTATTATTATTATTATTATTATTATTATTATTATTATTATTATTATTATTATTATTATTATTATTTTCACACTACTTGTGCTGTAGTCACTGTTGGAGGTTGAGTGACAGTTATTTACTACAGGTCTCTAACCCAGTTGAATGTCGTCCATCTCTCAAGAAAAGGCTATGATTTGTGCTGCCTCTACCATTATTTTTGTCTTTGCTTTGAGACCATCGCTATCAGCTGGTGTTCGTGGGTCTCATATTCTCAGTACTAAAGGAGTGATATTTATAATCTCGACCCTTCCTTCTATGCTCAAACTCGTTTTCATTGTATTTGGTACGGTCCCAAGTGCACCCATTATTACTGGTACTACCCTGAATTTCCTGTCCGGTACCTTCTCCAGTTCCCCTGCCAGACCATGATATTTCCCTAGTTTTTCGTATCCACCCTGTGGTTTGCAAGCAGAGCCACGTCAATTATTTGGTAAGTTCTTCTTCCCCTGTCAAAAATCATCGGGTTTTGTCTTCTCGCCTGGATGGGGTGGTCAGTTTGGATGTCAAAGTCCAAGAGTAATTCGTGATATCCATTTTCGAGAGCTGTCTCCGATTAGCAATGATACCACTAGATCTCATGGCTGAATCCAATTCGTTTGATCAGTTCTTTTTTTATTTATTTATTTATTTATTATTATTGTTATTATTATTATTATTATTATTATTATTATTATTATTATTATTATTATTATTATTATTATTATTATTATTATTATTATTATTATTATTTCATGCATGTGTTGCAGTCACCTTTGAAGAATGAATAACAGCGAATCTTCTTGAATCCGTATCAACTTTCCAATTGAACTCATAGATACCATCACCACCAACAACAACCACACCACCATGATGTGGACACTCTCAATTATTCACCGATTTTACAAATCATCCAACGTAGGGTCCAGTATCTTTGACACATTTCCAAGTGTGATAACTCAATATGTGTACTCTCTTTTTTTTTCTAGAGAGAGAAAGAGAGAGTGGGGAGAGGGATAGCAAGACTCTAAAATATCTCCAGCATCTTATTCAGAAATGTTGCCAACTACAATCTGGTCTAGACAGTGTTTACCCTTCCAGGATATTCAGATCCCCACTGTTTCTCACCTATCCGCCGCTTATATACACGACCCTATCATTTATGAATCAAAGATACTTCAGTCCTCGAGCTAAGGCTTGCTTTTTTGGGGTGTGTGGAAACTGTCGACCAAAACTATCTAGCATGTCAACATTGGTTTCCTCAGTTTTTGAGTGACTCTGACTGACTGATAGTCCATCATGTGTCACGCGTACTGACTGAACTGAATGGAGATAGACGGCTGAAAATCTATACATGTTTTTCTTATCTTTATAGAAAGTTTTTTTTTGCTTTGATTTCATTGCGAAATAAGTTTTCATGTAAAGGGATTCAACATACTGTGTTAGTTTGTGTTAATTTTGTCTCTTCATTTGTGTTAACGTCTGTGTTCGTATAGATTTCGAGCTTTCAAGTGATCAAAAAAAAAACCTAAATTATTCGTCGATCACTCGTTTTGTTTGATCATTTTGAATGATAACTTCCAACACAACATGCTGCCGGAAGACGTTGGTCGAGTGACGTTTTTTATGGATAGACTAAACAAACGTGTATTTGTTGTTCATATTATTAGTGAGATAGATGTTCGTTAATTTCAAGTATTTAATCCACATGAAAAGTCATTATCTTTTCGGTAGTACAGCTGTGTGTTCAAACCATTCCTTGGGTGTTTGTATGCAAGTGTTCTGCCTCTAACCCTGCGATTCACTGTCTTCATACGACAGTGTCCCTACAACACTTTATGCATTCGCTGGCAGCATTTACCATCATGCCTAGACCTGTTTTATATCAATCTTTCAGCAGAATAGAGCACCAGGGTGGTAGAATGGGTAACGGTAATGCCTTTGGGACAAGCACGAATCAAATTCTCCCCACTCGGCTACATACATATATACATACATACATACATACATACATATATATATATATATATATATATATATATATATATATATATATATATATATATATATATATATATACACATACATACATACATACACACGCATGTATATATATATATATATATATATATATATATATATATATATATATATATATATATATGTATATATGCATGTGTGTATGCATGTGTGTGTGAGAGTTTAGGAAATTGGAAAACTAAGGTCATATAATTAGTGTATTAAACTATATATTCGTTGAGATGTATATCCTGTGCGATACTTGCTATAAACTTGAAAAGAGCTGATTGTAATAATATCAAGTTGATATGACGTAACTATGGATAATACGTCACAGAATTGGTCGACGTTTGGAAGTAAAATAAAAGCAAAAATAGAGTGTGTGAATGACTGAGACAAAGGTTTAATATTGAGTGGAGACTTCAAAAGACCTAAAAAATTACAATGAAATTACCTGATGAAATAGCTTTTTGCTCTTAAGCACTAATTTATTACTAATGGTGCCTTATTTCTCACACACACACACACACACACACACACACACACACACATATATATATATATATATATATATATATGGATAGATAGATAGTGTGAGAGAGTGAGTGAGAGAGAGAGATGGATAGGGTATATACGTATATAGATATCTAGTTGGGTGAATCATTTCCTTCAATATTTATTTCCACAAACACCATGGTGCCACTGTCAGCCTCATTGTGAGAGGATCAATATTGCTCTTTTTGCTACAAAGTGAAAATATTTTGCAGGATAAACATTCTCTCATTCTGGTGAGTAACTTTTTCACTTCGGCAAACGAATGCCCATTTCATGCTTTATAGTAGGGTTGCTGATAGCGTGGTCTACGTTTGTTTATAAGGAGGGGCAATAGATAATATTTATACTACATTTCACGCTAATTCTCTCCGGGCTTTTTTGACAATAAAATGTGAAGAAAAAACCTTTCGTCTTTAGGGCTGGTCAGTAGATTGTAATAGCCGCTACTTGGTGAACTGCAATTGTATGCAATTGGGACTGAGGCAAAAAGCATGCAACATCACAAAGCAAACTTCGAACGAGTCATTGATGAAATCATTTTTTTGTTTTATTATTCCTTTCTCATCTTATTCCAATACATAATAGAGTCCCTCTGTCATAAGATACTATTTATGTTACTTGGTCGTAATTATCCTTACGATCTGAAATCCCACTTTTTCCTTGAATAAATTGTTCCACCCTGTTTCACATTTTATATCATTCGATAATGAACCTTTATCAATCATATTTGTATCCACTTGCAAGAGAAGTTTAAGAGGAGAGGAGTAAGGGAAATAATGAAGAATATGTTTTATTGCTTTGAAACTCTATGTGTAATGATATTCCGTTATGTCACATCGAATGTATCATTTCGCCAAGGCAGTGTAAATTACAAAAAGAGAGTGAAACGAACCTGCGACTGATAAGGTATCGGCCTCCTGCAGAAGCCCCAAGTTGTTTTATTTATGTTACAGGCAGCCAAGGTCAAATGATACATGTATGTAATGACGGGATATAATTCAAAATTGAATCTAAAAGGAATTAGTGAAACATGCATATATGAATATAAAACACACACACACACACACACACACACACACACACATATATATATATATATATATATATATATATATATATATATATATATATATATATATATGTGTGCAAATCCTCTCTGGTAGTCGTTTTTGGGAGAGCTATTTTTTGTTTTTCTATTAGTTATAAGATATTCCCCCATCTTGCAATATATTTGATTTTTCATAATTTTATATCTGGTAAATCCCACAGGAACTCGAATGACCTTAACTTTCCTCAATGCACCAACCTTTTCCACTGTATAATGTAGTCTGTTCTTCCTCGTTCCTATAGTTCTCCAAATGAGTTTGCAAAAGATCTCCAGTCGGCTCCAAGCGCTCCAATATTTTCATTTCTCGCATGTGTCCAGTTCTCTGGCGAATTCAACTTTCTCACTCGATGTTAATATTTTATTTTTGTTCCGTCTGTTCATGTATTTTCGTATTCACACTGGTTGTTGTCACTTGGGATCCAGTTTAAGCAAGTCTCCCAAGATCTTCAACACCTTGTCAATATTCTTTATTGCTGTTACCTCTAGGGTGTCTGGAAGAGTTACAAGTGGGACTATCATTAAAGCTAAGACTATGGGCGAAACGTTAGATTGTTTCTTCTATTCTCTGGTGAGTTTTCAATAGTTTTCTTCCAATACTTCAACATCCAAAATCTGACAGATTTTTCCTAATAAATTTTGACTGAGATTTTTTCCCCCTTTCATCTTAAATGTATTATTAGTAATTGGTAATAAGAAAAATTAAATCGAATTATTCACGATGAAAGAAGATATTACACGTAAATTAATAATGGCTGACTATTCTCCATTGTATGATCAGGGTACTATCAGTGCTTCTGCTAATCCGAACAAGAACAATAACAAATACGGCACGGAGCGATCAAGGAAGGATGATCAATTACGTTAAGGGATAGATTTACTGTAGCAGCTCAGATGATGGGCAGCTTCTTATTATGAACCCTTGACAACAATGTCAGGTCATGGTCTGCTTTTTGGTTGTTCTTTTTCCTGGTCACTTTTCATATCAAAGGCTTAGTGAGGAAGGAATTGCTTATGCCATAAAATTAGGACAAGTGGAAAAAAAACAACATTAAAATAGTTTATTGGTGTTAAAATTTGGAAATTGGAAGCGCTAAGACGTGAAATATTTAAACTGAAGATTAAAAATTATTGAAAAATATAATAAGGAAACTAAAATAGCTATAAGTGTTAGACACACTAAAAATTCAGAGCAATAAGAACATTAAAAAAACCAAAAAACATGGCTGAGGTAGTTGTTTACTCTGGATTTATTAATAACCGCATTGTACTCGTTAGAAAGAAAATCAGAAGGAGTTTTTTCCCCCGTAAAAGGATTTTGAGTTGCAAACCGGGTTTTTACTATCAATTCCCTGGCACGGAGAGACTGAAAAACGTTGTTTGTCAGAGAATGTTCCATCATGAACTATCGTAAGTGAGCTTATTACGTTTTTTCTTCTCCCGAGATTCTGTCCAATGGAAAGTACGATAGGTCTATAATGAATTGCTATGATGAATTGTATTTGGCATGGTATCTTCGAAAGGGAGATAACTTTTCCTAAGTTTGTATTGACGAGGGATTATTACAAGTTTTGACCACTTCTAAGATTTCTTAAATAAGTTTACAGAGTGTTTTTGCTGAATTTAGTTGGTCTGCATCCATGTTCAGGTGGTTTCTACAGGGAAGTGGTTCTCACTTTGATATTAGAAACAGTCAACCAAAACAGTCACCAAAACTATGCTGTATGTATGTATGTACGTATGTGTGTGTATATATATATATATATATATATATATATATATATATATATATATATGTGTGTGTGTGTGTGCGTGTGTGTGTGTGTGTGTGTGTGCGTGTGTGTGTACGTATTTATCACGTGCACAGGTGACATCAATAGCGTTTGGCAGCTGAACATTCAAACATTTACTATTGATTATGTCTACAACCAATGCATCCTCCCAGTAGTCACCTATGGAGCTGAAACATGGATCCTGACCGATAGACAAACTCGCAAACTGAGAAGCATGCAACGTGCACATGAGAGAATCATGCTCAACCTTACACGGTGAGATTGCGAAACAGCACAGTATATAAGGAAGAAAACCTGATCAGAGACATCATAGAATCTACTAGAAAACTCAAATGACAGCGGATGGGCCATGTTGCAAGAATGACAAACAACTGATGGACATCAGGACTCACAAAATGGATCCCCAGAGATCACAAACGGGACCGAGGCCGACAAAATACAAGATGGAGGAATGAACTGGACAAATTTAGAAAATACTGCATCCATGATAGAAAATTGTGTCCAACGACGGACATTTAAAGACCGATGATAATGATGATGATGCTTCTGATGATGATGCTTCTGATGATGATGATGATGATGTCCACAAGAAAATTTGTTTTTTGTTGATTTTTTCATCATGCCCTACAATAGCATTTTAGTGGGAGGTAAAAATCACTAAGTAATGTTGGTCATATCACGGTTTCTAATGATTGACTAGGAAGGCCTGTTTGTTACACAAACACACACACACACATGTATATATATGACTTTTGTTTATAAATATATATATATATATATATATATATATGCATATATATGCATATGTGTTTATGTGTGTGTGTGTGTGTGTGCATGTGTATGTATGTAGGGATTTTCGCATGTCTCCGTAATTTTTTCGATGAATAGTATTTGCATGATGTCATAGATATATCATCCAAATCAATATACTTGATATACTCCATCGTTGACAATGTCATAGATTTCTACTATGTTCTGACTGTTTACATCATTTTCTTAACAGCCATAATTTTATACTAGCCGTGACGGAAGTCGGGGAAAAATCTTATATATGTTAGCTAAGCACCATTGACCCTAAAGATAAACGGAAGAAAAACTATTGTTGCCGATAAGAAATCTGATTTCCTCTCAAAGATATCGTTTGCATACACCTTATGTCGCTATGCAGTCTAATCTGTGTTAAAAACTTCCTGCCCAAATTGTCAATATCAACATAGTCGTCATCATAACAGGTTTCTCAAATTTTTTGAATTGGTTGTGTCGGCTGGCTGATTTGTAGGCAATGTGTTTATAACGCATATTGGTCATACCAATAGACTTACTTCGATGAAAATTTAAGCATTTATCCCCCTTCTTGTCTAGAAAAATCCTTTTGTACTTCTATTTTTGATACCCAATTCAACACTCCACCAAAAAACCCCTCAAATTGAGACTTTTTAGTGACCGTTGCACATTAGAAGTAACATGCTGCCAAAGGTGATAGTTTTTATTGAGTAACTGATTAGACTAATCTGTTTTGGAGATACCATGGCGTAAACCTTAATATGCAAGTGACCCATCGGCCCCAACTCCTGCTGAGATGGTGTTAACTTCGCACCGATGTTCTAGTGAATGATATGTATCCATCGGTCAATACACCATTAGAAATAAATGAAGAATAATGCTAATTCCCCTACATGTATAATACAGATTTAGAAAAGGGCCATTTCTAACCACGGGCTTGGATCGCTGGTATGAAAAAGTGTTTGCTTATTTGGGTTTCGTTACAGTTTCTCTAATCTATTTGACTCTCGTTAGTTTCCTAATATACTCCTCTGTCTCATGAACCCCGCCCCATGATATTTAACGTAGTGTGTTCCATGCATGTTGGATACCTTTCAGCTTGAGAGCTGATATTCTGGTGAGGTTCTATATCTTAATCTTATAGGTGTCTATCAGAAGAATACATCACTTGCAGACCCTTCATTTTGAAACTAGTGTGATTTAGTTGTTTTCGAAGTTTGAATTTACCCTGCCAAAACACTATCAATCCAGAGTGATTCTCAGCTTGATTACTTCATCTTTTGATCTTTTCATGGAGATCCGTAGCCTTGGGTAGATGTAATGCTATACTTACTTTCTTGGTCCGTGTTTTCAATACTTATTATTGATGCACATGACATTGTAGATGCTGAAGATCATCTAAAGATCAACTTTCTTCGTTTAGTTCGTCTACCGTTATTGGAAGATCATGAATATTCTCGGTAAAAAGGACGCTCTCAGCAAAACTGAGGTTACTTGGGCAACTGCCGTCTATTCCGATTCCTTGATTTTCCCAGTTTTATTTTGGGGATTTCCAGGACTTCTTCAATTAATAAATAATTTAGTGAGTAGTATTTCAAATTTTGTTACCTTTTTTTTTTTTATTGGTTTACCAAATAGGGATGATCAGTGCTCAAGGACCTTTTTCAGAAGCCTTCTTGTTCCCCCGATCAGTTTTCATTTCCCTTTTCGGTGATTCAGTTATTGATTACTTTGGTAAAAAATCAGTATATGCTTTTGACTAGGCTCATTGGCCTAAAATTGTTCAGACGCTTCAGAAATTTTTTATAAACGAGAATTTTGATTGCAATCTCCAATCGTCTCGGAACTTTTTCTCTAAAAGGCACACGCTAAATAAAATGGCTAGTTTCCTGGTTATGATTATCAAAGAAGATTCACTGTAATCTTATCCAGTCTAAGTGTTTTCCTCTTTTTGTTCGTCTAAAGGAATATATATATATATATATATATATATATATATATATATATATATATATATATATATATATATATATATATATATATATATATATATATATATATATATATACATACACACTCACACTTCTGCATAAATATACGTAAAAATGTGTTTATATACTCATATCATGTTGAAGATTTTAGCATTTCTCTCTCATCTATATTCATAGCCCAATAATTTTGTCATTAAAGTATTTCTTTGGTTTCAATGACTTTACACCTAGTTTTAGATAAATTGTACATCCTATTATATTACAGTAGCTACAGTTCTGATTTGATTACTATTCGTATCTCCAATTCACAGGATCTGCTGACGAGACAGGGAGTGTTGCATGGAACCAAAATTATACTAGTCAGAAAGTGACAGCTTTACCAACGTCATACTTAGGGGAATAGGCTCAATATTGAATTATGGAATTTAACTCTTTTTTTTTAATGTCAAACAGAGGAGCTCTTCATTTTGGGACAAAAGAATCACTGACAATCAAAAATACTTTACACGTAAAAGTATCCATCCCATACCTTCCAAAAATTTTATTTTAACAACTTTATACAGCTTGAAAATTGACACTTCTTTGACCATGTATTTTTTTAAAGATAAAAAATGTTTACCCATGAGTCGATAATGAAGATATTTTTACGAAAATAAGTGAGAAGTTTTCGATATGAATTCTCTGAAGGTATGCTAACATTTATAGATATATCTGATGCATTTTATACTCATTCTATAACCAAATGTGATCGATAATAAAATTTAAAAAACTATGCTATAAAACCTAAGCAGAATCTCTCATTGGGTTGGTTGTAGTGGCTTTTTGCTGCGTTTGGTAATATTCAAAGAAAAAGGCTTCATTTCAAATGCTGAAACCTTCGACAAATTGCCACTGCAAAATGACACAGTGAACAATTGGCTCGTTTGCATAACGCATTTCAACACAAAAGGCAATTTTCCTGACAAGAAAATCGATTGAGTATTTGGTGCTAAACAAGGATTGCCAACTGCTACGTGAAAGACCATCATTGACACGACCAGATTAAGCGTATGAGAGGCCTGCAGCATGAAGAGGCCCTGAATCAGAAAAATACATATAAATAATACGAAACACTTTTCGACTTTCATAGTTGCGCATTTCATTTTTTTTTCATTTGCTATAAAACATTTTAATAAGAAGAAAATGTTTGACGTTTAATAACAGTTTTAAATATTCTCGTTTCTCAATATCGCATGAATACCGCCTTTTCAATATGATTAATTGCAATAACAACACAACACAAAAGGGATAATTAGATAAATTCGCTAACCTTACACATGGTTATTCATAAAAGTTGAAATTATTGAAGGATTACGTTTAGTAATAGAGTAAGGACAGAATCGATGATTCGAAGCTGATAGTTTGCTAACATATAACGCTGGGGCTTTTGAAATTTCAGGGCTCGTATCAAATGCTACGTTTGATACGTAGTTAACCTGGCTCTGTCCAGTATCCTGGTCAGTAGTTTTAACGATTTCAAAATAAGAAATAATTCCCTGAAAAATCTCAATCGGGACCGTACTTTTATCATCCAGAGCGCATTCTAGAAGGCAAGAGCAATAGATACAAAAATGAATAATTCTTTTGGGAAAAGAATGTAGAAATATATTTGTGTAAGGAAACACACCACAATATATATATATATATATATATATATATATATATATATATATATATATATATATATATATATATATATATATATATATATATATATATATGAACAATAGGGAATGTGACCGACTCAGGAGTAAGAGTGTGTGTGTGTGTCTGTGTGTCTGTGTGTCTGTGCCTCCAAATATATAAGTGTAAACATGGTTATTATCATATATCTTTTATTTTAGATTACAATACATTTAGATCATGATATTTTTAGCCCAATGAAACTTGATATAATTTCATTTAAAGCAGTCTGGATCCCTGTGAATTATTCACCATGGATGAATATGGGATCCATTAATACCCGTTTTCTGTTCAATTAATAATCCTAATTTGAGTCTCCAACTTGGACAGAGAGAGGATTTGAAGTACCGGAGGCATTTTCTCTACTGAGTTTACATTCAATCTTTAATATAAAAATAGATACACAAACAGGAACTATTCTAAATTGCATTTTAATATATTGAAACTATATTTGAAATGATCCCCCATTATTGTTCAATTCCACCACAACAACTTAAATAGAATAAACAGCGTCGGATCATATATTCATTTTCAATAAAAAAAAAATAGTCTTTGTTGAAAGGAACAATTGATGAATGGTAAGAGCAACCCAACGTTGAAGCAGCTACCCTAACGGTCGGCGTTTCAATTCCTGCAGCAACCCAATTTTCTTCAATTATTTATGCTGTCTAAGCTTGGCTCATTCCCAGTGTGATAACAAGTGGTCATTCCTTTCCAAATAATGTAATGCACTCATAACTCTCCCTATGTCTCTCTGTCTCTCTCTGTCTCTCTGTCTCTCTCTGTCTCTCTCTCTTCCCCCCTCTTTCTCTCTCTCTCTCTCTCTCTCTCTCTCTCTCTCTCTCTATATATATATATATATATATATATATATATATATATATATATATATATATATAAATAAATCCAGCACTCTCCAGTGACTCTGAGTTTCATGCAAGTCAAATCGACTAGCATGTTTTCTTATTCCCACCTACTTGAATATGCTCTATTCCTAATATCGATCAGTTTTCATTCATGGTTAACTCAATCCTCAAAAATAATATATATATATATATATATATACATATATATATATATATATATATATATATATATATATATATATATATATATATATATATATATATATACATATATACACGGAGTTTGTGAAGGACGTCAAATAAAATTATCCTTTTTAATTTAAATGTCGTGAATGATGCAAATCCAATAGCACAACACCAATCACCGGGTTATAGAAAGTAAATTCTCGCTCGATGAAGAATGTGAATAAGACTTTTTTTTACTGGTCGATAAATGCGGATGATACTGTCACTTGAATTACATATTATATGTATCCCTAATAAAACGAAAAAGTTGATGAATAGAGGAACAGGGATGATTAGTCACTTAATAGAAACTGACATACGATCAACATATTTTGGCAGCAAGCCACATTGGTGGTGATTAATTTAAGAATTTGGAAAATGAGGGATAAATGCATAAGTTATTTCCCTCGGCTTTTGTTCAGCAGCGATCTCTAAAATTTCGATTTTTCAAAAATTTGCGTGGGCATTGGTAGACACAAACTAAGGATCCAATTTAGTATAAACGTATATTGTAAATTTCCCCTGTCCCTGAGTACCCATTAAATGTCTTTTTGTAGACACGATAAGGAGTAGATGTTTAAATGTTCAGCCTTCTAGCTCTTTTGGCGAAGCCTTTGCACGTGATAAATTCATACGTACATACATACATACATACACAGCTAAACAGCCTGCTGGACCGACTTAAACACTAAAGAAACCTATGTTAACATTTTTGGTTGATGGTTTCTAAATAATTAATATAGAGTTAATATATGAAGTTTACTGCAATATCCATTCGACATAAATATGGAGAAATATATTTCCTTGTATTTTCCAGGCATTACACCACCTAAATTGAATTATTTCTAAGAATTTGATTTTTTTTTTTTTTGACAAATTATAACGAATAATTTATTACTTGCATTGAACGGAAGAAAAAAGAATTCACGACAAATGAGTAATATACTATTTATTTACTTTATAAATATCCTGTGTATAATGTATTTGCACTTTTGTATTACTCTATCTGTATATACGTGTGAAAGCAATATTTGTTCGAATGTACAATAACTCTAATAAGTACGTCGACAAACCGAAATGTTGCATTTATGGCTCGGTTTGAAGCATAGCAGAAAAAACGAGGTTTGTGTGAGAAAAAAAATCCTGTCAATTTTTTAATCGGCGCAGCAGAGATATTTTTACATACACATGTTTTCAGAACAAAAATCAAGCATTTCTGTCGTATTTACAAGTATTTACACAGAAAAACACACACCTACATGATTTCCTTCATCATCATCATCATCAGCAGCAGCAGCAGCTGTCTTTCAATATCCATCGTTGAATTTCCCGAAGAATCGTAAGCAAATTTTGGCAGCCAGTTTCCCCAATCATCTATTCGGACCCTCGTCGTGAGTAATGACGTTCAAGCAGTTGTCTGACATTCATGCAACATGACCAGTCCATTCCCGTATGAGTTCTTACACATCCAAGACTCCTATTTTTGTTTATATACTGTACTGTTCAGTGAACTCTTCATGTGATACTGAGCATGGTTCTCTCCTGTGCACGTTGCATGGTTTTCACTATGGAAGTCAATTGTTTGGTCCGGTTCCATATTTAGGCTCCATGTTTCAACTACCGAGAGAATGCATTGCTTTTAACCCCTCCCCTTTTTTTTTTAGATTGATAGGATTTTCCTGTTTTTTTAAGGATGAGCACGCTTTACCAAAAGCTTCCAATCGTAGTCACTTCATTTGGTTCCCCTCCTTTCAAAAACTTCATGGAGATTTGTTTTCCTAGATGTAGTGGTCTAATTTTTTTCAGGAGTGCATTTTTGATTTGGATTGTTTTGTCTTTTCCTAAATATGGTTCTTGGACATGGTATTCATTTTATTCAAGCTCAGCTCACTTGTTCTCATCGTTCAGTGAATCAAGCCTTAATTGCAGAACACTAACGACGATATCGTCGGCGAATTCGAGCTTACTCAGGTATTCGCCGTCCATTCTTATTTCCCAGTCATTTTGGGGCAGACTATGGAGAAACATGTCTACCAGTTCTGTATTTTGTGCCATTTTAGCATTCGAGACTTAATACATGTTTTGATGTATGTCACAAAAATGGATCATTCAATAGTGTAAGTATTCATAATAACTGTTTTTCTACCTATTTCTCAGTGTCTGCACACACACACACACACACACACACACATGCACATACACACACATAGATATATGTGTGCGCGCGTGTGTGGATGTGTGCGTGAGTGTGTTATGCATAAAAATCAGAGGAGTGATCACACGATATATATATATATATATATATATATATATATATATATATATATATATATATATATATATATATATATATATATATATATATATCGAGATAGATAGATTGATAGATGGATAAATACATAGGTAGATGTACTTGTTTTATGGATGCCTTTGTGTGTGCGTATTCTTTATAATCCAATCGGCATGATATGTATCAAAACGGTGTACAGACTTTTCTCGCAAAATACTGATAGAACCCCCTTCACACACACTCTATTTTTGGTGTAAGTTCCAGTGCTCAAATCCCGCCCATGAAAAAAAAAAAAAGAAAAAAAAGGAAAACACAATAAATATTCATTTCCCAGCATAGCTGCCTTCCATATCTCTGCATTTATTTCAGTGCTGAATATTAATCAAACTGATCGAACAGTGAAATTTCCCAATAAAAATTCTTGTAACAAATATTTTAATAAATATTCCATCTATAATTATTAGATTTTGTTCCCTAGGAGAATTTACGAGCTTTCGTCGATTTTCTTGTTTGTTGTCTGTCTGTCTGTCTGTCTCCTTGGCTAAGTATCCATCACACCACGTTGAAGCCACTCTAATAATGTTAGAGACGACTGGAGATTAACATTTACTTTTTATTGTGTCCTGAAAGAAAAACATTTTTTTTTCATTTTTTTTCTTAATTTCACCCATGAATTCAATTTTAGTGTAGGTTTCAATTTGTGATGAAAGTTAATGCTAAATCATTCCCTTAGTTTGTGTCTGGTTGCATTTACGCTTTTTATTTCATTTATTTTATTTTATTTTTTGAATTCAGACTTCATAAGTGATCACTGCCCAACAAAAGATAGGAGTAACCTATACATTGATTACCTTTTTTTTTACCCCAACACAGCATGATGTTGAAACACTGTGGTCAGGTGACGGTTTTTATTGAATGACTTACCACATCTATTATTATTATTATTATTTGCAATCTTACACCAGTGTGCCTGGTGGTAACCGCTGGAGAATGAGTGACAGCAAGTCTCCTCAAGTCTCCAGCCCTTCTCTCCAGTTGTCCGGTGGTCATTTATTTACACAAGCATTTTTCATTCTAACAAAGTCATTGCTGATCGCAGAACCCTCCTCAGTATTCGTGTAAACCCAAGTGAGGTTGTTGTCTGCATAATCCCTGTCTTTCCTCTTATTTCTAGCTTCTCCAATCCTGTTGTCTTTAGCCCCGTTTTGTGGGAGTGTATACATGTGCTATTTTTCTTTCACTTTTGCTTATATTTATATACATGCTGCAAAACTATATGAGTGTATACACTGGATTACTTTTGTATATACTGAACAGTATTATGATGACTTAATGGATCGAGAGAATAAGAATTACTCGACACTTGTGGGAGACTCGATCGCATAGGTAGGTAAAGGAAAGGTTGGGTAATCTAGTGTAGGAAAATATAGAAGTGGTCTGAGAAATGAGAGAAGTGACATGTCAGTTAATTTCTCAGAAAGATAACGAATGAAGTTGATTAAAACAGTCTTTAGAAACGAGAAAGTGACGGAAGGACTGGGAGAGACCTGATTGGTATAACAGAAAACTAAACTATTTCCATAATATCTGATAAGCCCCGTTTCCAGCGCACCTATTGCTATTGACACAACCTCACTTTATGGTCGCACATACTATTTTAAGTCCTGATACTTTCCCAGCCTTTCACTCTCTTCCATATTTCACTCTACATAACTCAATGCATGCCAGGTGAGGTATATACATTCACATTGAAAAAAACTCCCATCAATGTGTGCAGTGGAGTTAGGAGCCACATTCTGTAGATAAGATATATTACACTTTTCAGGTATGTTGTCAACGAATCCACTGGTTCCTATTTTGAGTAATTTGAGGGTTCCAACAATTATAGAGATATTGTGGTCCTGGGTTGCTACATTTTACTGATTTCTATCCCGAGGTCTTTATATCGAGCATTTCGATCAACTATTTGTCAGCTATGTTTTTTATCGTTAGGAACATATCTACCAGGAGATACGTTTTTTCATTAATATCTTTCATCATCATCATCATCATCATCATCATCATCATCACCACCACCACCACCACCACCACCACTACTACTACCACTACTACTACTACTACTACTACTACTACAGAAGGAGCTTGCAGGCATCTTGAAATTCACCGGTTATTACCGAATATGAATTTTATATATTTGATTTTTTGCCGTAATAATTTTTGTGGAACGATTCATTATGTGAGGAATTTATAATATATTCTCGTGCGTTGGATAATTAAATGTTTTCAACCATTTTTTTTTTTCAAATTATTTTATAAATTATTGATAAAAAAAAAGAATAGTACAATCTGAATTGACAAATCAATATTTTTCCTCACGGAAATTGGAAAGGTATGATTATATTTCTTCTAGTTGCTTATTTTGGCTGTTCGTTTCTAGTTATTAAGGTATGTTACAGCCAAATAGTGTTGTATGAATCCATTCTCATGCAATCAGTGAGGTTAAGCAACGTCAAGCCTGTTCAGCAATGTTTAATGTTTAAATGATTAAAGCAACCGAAGGCCATACGGTAGGACATAGCTTCTTAAATTAGGGGTCAAAAAATCGCTGAAACTGTCCAGGGGGTCACAGAAATATCTGCAACTCTTTCTTCAATCCATAATTATATAATCAAAGCTCTCTGCAACCAAATTAAGAAATAGACTCAGCAAATGAAAACTAAGTAGATTAAAAAAAAACTGAGCTAATAAAAAACAGCCGCAAGAAAGGTGTGTCCCCGTCAAATGTTAACGTTCAAAACTTGAAGTGTGACTTCCCTTTCAAAAGAGAATTCGCTCGGTAACGTAACGAATTTGACATATCTGTTCCGATTGGTAATCAAAAAATAGCTTGTGGAGGGATTACAAAGGATCGTGCGTGGCTATTTTTTAAAACTTCTAACTGCATTAGTCTCTTCCTTAGTAAAAAGATTTGTTTTGACTCGCCTGGAACCCAGCTGAGGAGACGCAGTGTTCAGGAGTTGAGGTTAGGATTAAAGTTTTCGTTTAGAAGGAGTTGATGAATATATTTTAAGATAAAAGACAAGACCATGCGTATTGTTATTATGTCGGGGAAGCTTGAAAATTAAAAAAAAAGATTTTTTGGTTGAATTTTCCTTAAAAAATGAATATCACAAGAATACTGATGAAGAAAAGGCAAATAAGTTCGTAATTATCTGTATGTTGATACTTGATTATATCTACAAATAAATATATTTGTGTGTGAGAAATTAAAATGTAAATGTGGGAGTGTATACATGTGTTGTGTTTTTTTTTCACTTTTGCTTATATTTATATATATGCTGCAAAACTATATGAGTGTATACACTGGATTACTTTTGTGTATACTGAACAGTATTATGATGGATCGAGAGAATAAGAATTACTCGACACTTGTGGGAGACTCGATTGCATAGGTAGGTAAAGGAAAGGTTGGGTAATCTAGTGTATAGAAGTGGTTCGAGAAATGAGAGAGGTGACATGCCAGTCAATTTCTCAGAAAGATAACGAATGAAGTTGATTAAAACAGTCTTTAAAAACGAGAAGGTGACGGAAAGACTCAGAGACACCTGATTGGTATAACAGAAAACTAAACTATTTCCATAATAACTGACAAGATTAATCATATCAAATATGTAATCATTAAAATCAAAATAAAACTATAAATAACGAGCGGTAGCATGCAGAACTAAATTTATATTTAAAACTGGAAGGAAAAAACTGATTCTTAAAAAGAAAATGTCCAGATAAGAATGAGATTGAAGATACTAGCAATTTTCATTCAACGATTGAGAGCAGCTTTCACAGCTTATTGAGTAGCAATAGTAACGTTGAGAAAAAGAGTAAGAAGCTGGCAAACATATTTTAAGGGGCGGCAAGGATGCTAAGCAATATAAATACTTGGAAAAAACTCCTAAGTAACATTGATACGAATGCAAAAGAGTAGAAATAAAATTTAAGTAAACGAACTAAACGAGCAGAGCTCAACGGGAAAGAAAAAGTTATGAATAAGATAGCGCAGGCTATCAGAATAAGGTAAGAGTTTAAAACACGCCTGAGCTGCAGATATTACCGGCAAACAACACATGCTTGTACTGAAAAATAGAAATGGAAAATTCATCTAATACAAAACTGCAAAACATGTACATTGATATAAATGAGGAAAGCAGGAGGGGGCTTAATAAAGACAAAAATAATGTTCTACAATGAATTTACTCAAAGATGATAAAGGATGTGAAGTTAGATGAGGTCAACAAAAATGTGTACATGAGACGGATAATAAAGTTAGAAAAAATGTATGGAAGCGAAACAGATCGATGCAAACGATTGGCTAGAGATCTTTAGAAGAGTATATAGACAGCCTGAAAGGCACTTTGTCAATGTACTCGAAAAGTGAAGTTTGAAATTCATACATAAAATCAGCTATGACTTATGGATGCAGAACATGGAAATTAAGGGATTGAACGGAAAACAAACTAAGAATTTCACAGAGAGCCAGGGGAAGATGAATGCTTGGAATAACCCCTGGAGATAGAAAAATATATACGGGGAAAGATTAGAGAGAAGGATAAGATACAAATTATTAAGCAACAAAAATGGATATCAGCCTAGATACAATTTTTTACACACAAGGCAAAGATCCTGATAGTGGACTCTAGTTCCACATGAAACGTTTAACCCCTGAAAACACATACTCACACAGCATACACCATTGAAGATTGGAATTCATCCCAAAATATGTCTGGACCCTTAACAACCGAAAAAACTTCTACGAATAAATAAACCTCACATCAAAACACTTTCCTCCCAAGTCTGTCTCACTCTTTACAATTCATATTATATACATATATATATATATATATATATATATATATATATATATATATATATATATATATATATATATATATATATATATATATATGAATGTGAAGTAATCTGAAAGAATTTTCGGGGGCTTAATATATATATATATATATATATATATATATATATATATATATATATATATATATATGTATATATATATATATATATATATATATATAACCCCTACATCAACCCACACACACACTCTACCAAAAAATGAGGAAAGCCCCCTACCACTAAATATGGAAGGGGGGTTAGAAAACCTGATTCCAACACTAGTAAGCAGTTTAGAAAACTTACTAAAACACTACTACACACCATCAAAATACTAAACTGAACAACCCTCACCACACAGAACACTAATACACACAACTCCTACTATTAATATCCTCACACCCACATCTTAGACACATTCAATAATGGAAGCTTCAAAGTCACCTAGACCCATAGGAAAAACTTCACCTTAGCCTGTTATAACCCCTGTTCAACTCATAGCCAAAACATTTTCAGTAATTTTTAAGGTTGATACCTATGTAGCTCCTCGACCCCACCACCCCTCCTCCTACACTATCCCAATCATACCAAAAAATCCACCTCCACAACACTACCCCCTACCTTGACACACTCAGCCCTCCCCAAGACAAACTGCTGCTGCTTTACCAAAATCCCAGTACCTGCTGGTCATTCTTACATTCAGCAGGAGGCATCTAGTAGCCCTGACAACAAAACTTACCCACAATGCATAGTCCCTGGCAGTGGACTCTGGTTCCACATGGTACATTTTAATCCACACTCACACAACACGCACCACTGATGATGGGAGAAATCCCGAAACATGTATGGACTATTGACATATAAGGATTAATAAACCTTACCACCAAAAACTTCACTCCCGAGTCTGTCTCACTCTCTAAAGTACACATTATATATATATATATATATATATATATATATATATATATATATATATGTGTGTGTGTGTGTGTGTGTGTGTGTGTGCGTGCGTGTGTGTGTGTGTGTGTGTACCAAGGATGAGAAAATGTGCGCTTATTTATGCATGTGTTTGTCTATGTGGCGTTGTATGTATCATTAGAAGCCGTATTAAGCCACTGGCACTTATGAGATAATTTGCCCCCCCACCCCAAGAAAAAATGATAAACAGTTGGGTTGACCGACGGTCAATAAAAACCCGTAGAGTCTAGATAATGACTAACAATGTTCTGAAGAGTGAGAAAGTGAGGGGAAACAGTGTCCACTGAAGGAAGGGTAAAAAAAACTTCGGGCAGTTAAGGCGAGAGCGACAAAGGAAAAGTCACAATGTGAGCAAAATGTCTTCCGTCTATCCCTGTCCCTTCCTGACTATTTTGTCTACTTCAGCCTTGAGCGTAACTGCTATGCGAATAGTTTTGTTTTGTCGCTGTATTTGTGAGGCTATCAACAAGCATCAAGAAAATTTTAAAAGATATATACTGCTGTCTTCGAAAGTTTTAAGTGACTTTTGTCATTTGTTTAAATTGAAAAATGAACGTCTTTAGGTGATGTTTCGATCCATGGGTGAAAATTGATAATGCTTTTTCGGATATTTGTATGCATATCTACACAAGTTTGAATGCTACATTGTTCGATAAAGATAATATTCCTGTTTCTCTTCATCAGATATGTCCATGTATCTATATACGACACTTTCAGGTCGGTCTGTTTGACAGTTTCTCTGCCAGTCCTTGCTACTTCATATATCAATTTTCTCAGCTGTATCATTGTTGATTGAAACAGGGACGATACTTTTGAGGTGAATTGTCCTCACATTCCTCCCCCCTCCATCCCTGGGACTTTTTTTTACCGATAATTTCTACTGCTACTACTACCCCCACTTTGATTATAATCTCTCTGAAAGTGTAAATCATTGTTTCTTGGGAAAACAAATTATGCGCGGTTAATCGTCCTCTTTCAATCTTTCTCTCAGAGTGTTTCTATCTTCTCCGTTTCATCATTATCTCACTTTTTGTCTTGCAGAGTATTGAAAATATCGCCATTTCAGATAGATTCATGTTAGCGTGATACCAAATCTAGGTTAGACCATCAGGTAAACTAGGTGCAACATTATTCTCCCCCTCTTCCCATTCGGTTGCTGAGGAAGATCAACGGCTCTATTATGTTATGATTATAATCGGATCACCCCCCCAATCCCACTTGCTCTATAACTCTCACTCCTCTATTATTAATCATTACGTATCGCCCAGTAGTCCATTGATAAAACGTTCGCTGCTAGTAACTGAGGCAATTGCATGGATATGGACGTAAGGATGGTGGAAACATCATTGAACGTACGGTTATTGCTCAATTTCACTCTTTGGTCTGTTGGATCAGTGGATTCCAATCAAAATTTTTTTTTTTTTCATTTGGTCTTCTAGCTTAGTTTTGGTAACCATCTTTTATAAAAGTCATCGAGAATTTCATGTTTCTTTAAACGTTCTAAAATTGATTTTAGTTTTTACTTATACCATGTATTTGCAAGATCAAATCCCAGGCATTTGAGCATTCCTGTTGGATCACCCTCTCCAGTCATGTCTATTCCAATATCATTCTTGGACCAACTTGAAGACCGTAATTTTCATTCCTTCCCGAATCCTCCGTTGGATTACTCGAAGCATTTCGGCTAACAATAGAATAATGAACCTGAAGACTATGAAACCTAAGCTTGAGAATGTAGCTCCCACATAAAATTATATTAGTAACTGCTTTTTGACCTTCCATTTTTTTCCCTGCTTTGATTCTGATTTTTACGGGTTTTTTCCCGGCTTTCCATCACTCTTTCAAACTCTTTCATATCGTGCATACATTTCCTTTTGAGTCGGATCAACTTATCGAAACCGTAGCGCTGAACCGGCTTGGCGTTCTCCTTCATCATTGCCTGTCGACAAGGGATTACTCAGGATTGTGTAGATGCGAGGAGAGGAAAGTGTTGACGGAAGCCGTCTTGAGTCCGGGCCTGGATTTATAACGATTGCTTCTGACGTCGGAAATTGTTTCATGCTTTTGTTAACCTTAAACTAACTAGATGCATCCACGGCATAACGGTCACGTGGCAAGCCTCCGGATCCAACGACGTTCCATCGGAAAATGTTGAATACACCTACCTACGTAGCAGGAAAGCACAAAAAGAAACACACACACACATACACACACACACACAAATACATATACATATATTTGTATGTAATATGTGTGCATGTGCATGTTTGTGTCGTGTATGTGTCTATGTGGCCTGCTTGCGTCACTTTACGTGTATGAATATGGGACCAGTGTACACACGTGTGGACGCGTGTAAATGGCATTTATATCAGTAAGTTTGAGCGCACGTGGCCTGTGTGTGCATTTATTGATGTTAGAATGAGTGTATGTGTTATGTATGTGCATTTGTGTACGTGCATGGGTATGTGTGTTTGTGGCGTGTATATTCATGTGGCATGTGGGTATGTGTGCCCTTTTGGACATGTATGTCCATGTGGATTTTATGTGCATAAATATTTGCGTATGTTCTAAGTATACGTAGGTATATGTGTGTTATGGTCACGTGTATCTGTGAAAGTAGCCTTGTGTACAAATTAAGCAGTGAAGATAAATATACTTGATATTTGTCAATTTAGTTTAGTTTAACATAGCACAGGACATAAATGATTTCTAGTTTATTTAGCCCAGGAGACCTCGTCGGTGCACTTTAAATTCACTGCCAGTTTGAATACATAATGAGGTCACATGACCATTAGATTTGCCATGAATTAAATATATATACATCTTGTAACCTTCAAAATGATACAACACTTCCAAGGTTTTCTTGGAAAATTGAGAAAAATATAGATCTATTAATTATATCCTTGGAATATTATCTTTTCGAAAGAGCCCTGAATGAATTAATCAATTAAAAAAGGAAAAGGACAGTACTATTGCTCTAAAATTACATAAATCAGTAACTTTTTAAACGAAAAGATTTCCCTTTTTTGTTTTAGCATTATTCACCTGATGTAAGTCCGTCGTATCTGCCCGTATGGTGAAGACCGCGGCAAAAACAAAACAATATTACCCGATGCAGGTTTTTAGCAAGTCTGCTTCTGAAAACCTCTCCCCCATAATGAGACTTCTTTTGTCATTTTGTTGTTGTTGCTTTTTGTGCTGGGGGATTCACAATGTCAATCCCTACTGAAATATCCGTTAGAACGGGTTTTTAGTCAATAATTTTACAATAACATTGAGTAGCAGTAATCACAACGTTTATTGACAGTTGGCCAATGTATTCAATGCACGCAGCGTCAGTGACTTTATGTAAACAAATTGAACAGTGATATTTAGGCAAGATAACTACCTGTCTCCGACACTTTCTTGAATAAATAAACTTCGTGACACCTGTAATTGATTCACTGCTTCCTAGATTGTCGCATCGTCTCACTTGGTAGTTTTCAATTTTATTTACACTAAATGACTCATATGATTCATCTTCTCTTTCAAAATGATGTTCAAAGCAGATACAAGAGGTTTGAAGTGGCGTAACGGTAACCGGCATGGAAAGTAGAGTTGATGGGTGCAGAGAGACGTATCGGTTCCCACTGCAAAAAGCAGGATCAGTTGACTGAATTCAAGTTTCAGCTGAGGCAGTTTACTTTCATTTCGTATTGACGGCCTTTGGAAAAGCTTAGGCCCATATCCCTTCCCAGCTATAGGTAGACAGAAGGGAAGTTCGAAAAGCCACACCGTTGTCAACGTGTTTCTTCTGCGTGCAATCAAATAACACATTTTAAAAAAAGGGGCAATCAATCAGAAAATTGGAGAAGGGGTGATCAATGAATGAATTACCTCCTACGCTTTTTGTTGGACAATGATCACAAACAAATCTGAATTTCCTAAAAATAAGTTCGAATGTTGCAGGTTACAACAAACTACGGATCAATTTAAACATGCAATGCTAATTGACCCCCCCCCCCATAATACACCTATTCATGGATGAATTTAAAAAAAAAATGAATGTCGAAACGTTCAGCCCTCTAGTGTCATTGTTGCAGCCTGCACAGGTTATACATTTATAGTCAGCCAATCAGCTTGCATGTTGACAGTTTTGGTTGATGGTATCTAATAAAAAATGTGTATTTTTCCCACGAATAATAAGATATAAAGTTAGCAAAAATTAAGATACCCTACAAAAATCAAACCTATTGCAGCCAATTTTTTTAAAATTTAGTTGCCATATTTCTTAACAGGTCAGCTTTGCTTTTCATCCGTTAGGGTGGTTATTCAGCTAGTTATTCAGATAAATACCAAGCTTCTAGAAAATATTCATATACTTATTCACATATAACTACCGCTCAAAAATGGAAAAAGCAAATAATTTGCTCGAGAAATATTTATTTTCAACGTATCCTTATTTCAATGCACCTGATTTAGTGGTGAATACTTATAACATAGACCACACATCATACGGTGGAAAATTCAGAGCGAAATCGAGCTAATAACTACGTGTCAGTGTACAGATATCTTGAACAAGCCTCATATGTTTTTGATGTGCTTTTTGATGTCTCAACTCCACCTTCCTTCTCTTAATCCATTCTCCCTCCCTTTTCTACATTTTTCTCTTTCCATCATCTTCACCTTCATTCCTTCCTTCCTGTCTTTTGAAAATTTTCAAGTGTTTATTCCGACCAGGATCCTTTGATTTTCAATAGCACGAATTATATCCCTTTATTTCCTGTTTACATACTTCTACCATTACATATACACACGCATATACATACACACGCATATATATATATCCACACACACACTCGCACACACATATGCACGCCCCCCATATAAATATATATATATATATATATATATATATATATATATATATATATATATATATATATATATATATATATGAGAGGTGCCCGTTGTAGTACTTGGCTGTCACACTTTAAAATGTACCTAACAATTGGGGGAGCCAAAATGAATTCAGCATCCCTACTCAGTAGACTTGAGGGATGTCTTAATACAAGATGTTACGAAAAAAAAAGTATTGATGTACTTCCAGAGGGGGTTCTATTTTCAATGTAAATATACTGCAAAAGTTGAACCTACTTTCCAACCATATACATTTAATCTTATGGCATATATTTCTATATAATTTTCCTAGGGTGTTCTACTGAAAGGGAACCTAAACTTTCAAATGTGATGGGAAACCTTTTTTTCTTCTGCGAAGGGTCGAAAAGGAAGAGACAAAAAGTGACAAAAAACGAAGAGGGACCTTCCCCCTGACCCCCAAAGTGTCGAAAATGAATCTTTTCGCTTCTGTAACGGGGTAAGATTTAAGGAAACTTTCCCCAAATTAAAGTATAATTAAAACGTTCCATTGAAAAAGCCTTTTCGAATGTCTTAGATAATGGTCTCTCCCTAATATAAGTATAATTCAGAACTAAACTCTTACTTTCTTTTCATATATATACACACACACACACACACACACACATATATATATCTATATATATATATATATATATAATATATATATATATATATATATATATATATATATATATATATATATATATATATATATATATATATATATATATATATATATATATATATATATATATATATATTCAATCCAATTTCCTGTAACAAAAAAATGTCTTGTTCCGTGTCAGTCTCATTTTTCAAACTGATTGGATAATAACTTCAGTATTTGACCCAAAATTTTCTTTTAAAAACATTCTGAATAACATACTCTTTATTTTATCATTTTCTCATACACCTACACTTAATTTTTGCTTCAAAGAGTTGACACAAACGGATATTCAAATTATGAATTATGAATAATTAACACACTTACTCACATTAAAGATTTTACTAATTAGAATTCTTACAAGTATAATTAGTTTATCTGTGATTTATCAGTATCATCGAGTTTTTATTATACATTAGCTATTTCTGAATTTGATGTCATGATTTTACAATTCATTCCAATGTATCATTAATGAATTTATCTTAGGTTGTAAGATTTAACTTCATTGATTGTTATCGATAACTTCTTATTTTTATCATTATTATTATTATCATTATTATTATCATTATTGTTAGGAATCTCACACTAGTTGCCTGGTGGTAACCGCTGGAGTTTGAGTGACAGCAAGTCTCCTCAAGTCTCCAGCCCTCCTCTCCTAATACTCATTCGTTGCAGTAATTCTGCGATTAACAGTTTCACACCGGTTACCAAGTGGTTATCGCTGAAGGCTGAGTGACAATAAGTCTCCTCAGGTCTTCAGCTAACGTCTCCTCTCTCTTTCACCTATTATGTCAGGGCTAAAATTCGTCGCAGTATTTTTATCTCTAGCACCTTCCTCAGTATCCGTGCAGTTCTCAGTAGTGCTGTGGTCTGTACGGTCTCAATCCTTCCCCTAATCCCGATCTCCTCCAGTCTCTCCCTCAGCGTTTTGGGGACTGTACCTAGTGCGCCCACTATGACCGGTACTACCCTGGTTTTCATGTTCCGCATCTTCTTTAACTCTCTTGCTAGGTCCTGGTATTTTTCCCTTTTTTCACCCTCCTTCTTTTTTACTCTATGGTCTGCAGGTACAGCAACGTCTAATATTAGGCAGGCCTTCCTTTTTTTGTCTACTATTACTAAGTCCGGTCTTCTTGCCTGGATGAGGTGGTCAGTTTGGATGTCAAAGTCCCACAGTAGTTTGTGGTTGTCATTCTCCAAAACTGCTTCTGGCTTGTGCTGATACCACTTTTCCACATGGTTGAATCCCATTTGTTTGCTTAGTTCCCAATGTATCATCGTTGCTACTCTATCGTGTCTATGCTTATACTCCTTTTGGGCGTGTTGACTACATTCTCTAGTTATGTAGTTTACTGTCTCATCTCTTTCACCGCACATGAGGCATTTGCTGTTTGTCTGTGTTCTGTCGATTTTTGTTTTTATGTAGTTTGTCCTGATGCTTTTGTTTTGGGCTGCCATGATGAGCGATTCTGTTTCTCTCTTAAGGTTTCCTTTTTGTAACCGCGTCCATGATTTCTCGTCTGCTAAATCTTGTATCTGCCTTTTAAACTCGCCGTACAATTTTTTTTCTTCCCGTCTTTCTTTTCTTGTTTGCTGTACTGTTCCATTGTTTTCTACTTTATTGTTTGTTGCACTATCTCTCGCGCTCTTTATGATTTCTTCACTATTCGTTTGCACATACTTTTCTAGGACTACTTTCGCTCTCTGGACACAGTCTTCTATGCTGATGAGCCCCCTGCCACCTTCTTTTCTCTTAACGTATAGTCTATTATTATTATTATTATTATTATTATTATTATTATTATTATTATTATTATTATTATTATTATTATTATTGTTGTTGTTGTTGTTGTTGTTGCTGCTGATGTTGTTGTTAGTATTTTTATTACAATCATTATTATCATCATTACATTTTTCTTTTGATATCTCGTAATATGCATTGCAAATCGAGTTTCAGCTAGAAACCTAGGGCAAGCAACGATGCTTAGTAGGCACTGACATATTTTTTCACATATCCAACAAATGGGTGTCAATACGTAAGGAACAGTAATATAGTAGAATAAAAGACATAATATGTACATGGACAATGCTTTGAGAAGGATATGTGTGATACCTGAGCAGATAATTTTCTGTATCATATAGATCCTTCATATTCTACTTTTTTTATGACTCAAGGACTCTAATAGTATTGTTTCAGAATCAAGTTGCCCCAAATTTGTAATCAATCATCCGATCACTTTTACAGATAAGCGTTTTTTTGGATCAAATGGTCGTATCTGTTATCAGGCTCCTGTTCTCATTTCTGTACTTGATAATGATGAGTGGGCAGTTAGCTTTGATGGTTTGATCTGTGTTTAGTGGGGAATCTGACACTATTGCCACACCTGAGTCTCAGTGACTAGTTCTGGGCTTTGTTCATGCTCGTGTACAATGAGTGGTGCACCATAATTCTTATAGACTATCCAGTGGATGTACTCGCCCACTCAATCGTGTTTAAGTCTGTATCCGTTGGGAGCGGGGATAAAAACACCAAGGTATGATGTGGTCGATCGTCTCAGCTGCGCTATCACAGAACCTGCACTTAAGGTTAGCATCATTTTTGATACACTGTATTAGGTAGACCCTGATATGAACGCTCTGGGTTTGAGATACAAAGATGGGATCCTCTGTTAGAGCTTTAACTTTGACCTTCGTAGCCACTGATGTGTTTTGGTATTATCTATATCAGCACCTCGAGTGCGAAATGGGTATTTGCTGTGCAGGGATTACGGTTCCTATTGTTCTTTTAACGTTTATATTCCTTAGCTATAGTTGTTGAATTTTTGCACCCTTAGTTGCAGTCTATGAATGGGCTTGGGAGTTTATGTCGATCAAGTTTAGTTGATTTCGAAATTCTTTGGATTCAACCATTACCGATAGATGATAGGATTTCAGAATAAAAATAGACAGAGATCAAGGCTCCTAGATAGAAATATACTGACAGATGTCAAAGCATCAGGAAAGTAACATAGACAGACGTCGAGACATCAGGATACAAACAAATAGATAGACGCCAGTGCATCAGGATCGAAACATATGGATAGACGTCAATGCATCGAGATAGCAAAATACAGATTGACATCGAGGTATCAGGAGAGAGACATAAAGATAGACGCAAAACAAAGCTTCAGGATCGAAACGTAAGGTTTGATGTCAAAACATCAGAAAAGTAAGATAGATGGACGTCAAGATATCAGCTCAGAAGCATGTAGATAGACACCAAAACATTATTACTGAACCTGGTGACAGTTTGCAACAGCCCCTTCAGCTCAGAGCCATCATTTGCATAATCTTGATTATCCATGAATAATACGTGTTTTGTTTTTACCGGTTCCACATCTACAAATGGTGTTGTTGCACATGAAGAATAGTTGACGATCAAACTGAGA
>OY735220.1:53272035-53297035 GCA_963457665.1 Thysanoteuthis rhombus
AAGTAACTTGCGAAGTACATTATCTTAAATGTCATCAACTTTAATACCGCCAGATTTTTATATCCAAATAGTACACATAATTACATACGAGCCTATGTATTTATCTAGCTATATATCATACATATAGCGTGTATACATATAGCGTGTATTGTTGAAGGAGCGAAGAGGAGCCAAGTCAACTAATATCCATATATTCCCTTATGAATTTAAAATGATTTTCACATGCGATAGACATATAACAATGAAGACAATACTTTCAGCACTTACTTTCCTGATAACAAATCACTGTTTATATTCCCGAAATGCTCGACCCCGTGTAATGTTTAGCCCTCCTATATGCCCAACAACTCATCGATTTATCATATACCCTGCGTAATGTTCGAGTGTCGCTTCTAAAATTACCAGTAATAGATTCAGCACATGTAATTTGAATTTTTGTAATTCAAACATGTTTTTCCCGAGCGTTAGCGTACGACAAAAGCATCTGATCATTAATGACTTGTCAAATGCTATCCTGATGCACGCAATATTTCCACCCTTTTCATTCCTCTTTACCGCTTTTATCCTCCTTTCTAAACTGAACAACCTATCATACTACCTCTTGCATTATGGAATCAGTATGGATTCAGGATTTTTTCCAAGTTTTTTTCTATTTCGAACCAAATATACGCATCACAGATATAGCAGAAAACTGCCTACTAGCTTGATAATCTGGCTAATGAAATATAACTCGAAGTACTTAGATTAAAATCTGTGAATTATTGGGATATTTTCTCCAGATCAAACAAAGAAAATAATTATCGAATTATTCAACGCTGAGCAAGAATATGGAATTATCAGTAAAAAACGAAAAAAAATCATAGTTTGTATTTAGTTGCTCCACCTCAAGATTTCATGATGGGCTCCTTTCTTCTAAGCATGGCTAACTCTAATGAAAAACAATGTTGTACACAAGCTGGTTCTAAAGTAGCGGTTGGCAACTCAGACTTGAAGAACGGCGCCCTGTCGTTGGCCTTTTCAAAAATTCCTACGATTGTTTTTCAATTGGCCTAAAATTCACAATTTTTGCTAGCCATATCATTGAGTTGATATGCTGTCCCTAAAGAAAAGCCTTAACGCTCTCTGCTTCGTGGCAAGATGCATCATCATCCTAAAGAAATAATTCTCTTCTATCAATGGAATGTGAAAAAGTGTCCAAAATTACAATGTGTAATACTGCATCGACTGTTGAGATGATTCTGGTCTTTTATCTGTCATACCATGAATGAGTTAGGGAATTTGCTTATTTTCTTTCGGGCTGTCATCTCTTGATGTTTCATTTGAATAGCACCAGACACGAGTTTCAACATCAACGCAATGGCGAAGGCAGATATATTAACAGAATATCACTTTCATCTAATCATTCATCTACATAATTGCTTCTGTTTAGCCAATTGTCACCTTGTTTTTTTTGTGTTTTTTTAATGTTTTTTTTTAATGATTGAGTGCTGGTTTCTGCCTGTCTTTCCCGTGCGTAAATTCCATTTCATTCAGCTGATTTCTTACAGTTCAGTCACAACCAATAACCGTTTTCCTCCCATTTTTTTCCTTTGTCTCGTAGTGTGTTGTTAGTCTCAAGGCATATTGCTCTGGATTTCTCTCCCGATTCCTTGACATCTACTTATGTATTTCTTTACCTTGATGCATTGACGTCTATTGGTATGTTTCTATTCCGATGCCCTAATGTCTATTTCTCTGTTTCTATGTTTTGACGTATATCTGTATATTTCTGCGTACTTGACTTGACATTTATGTATCTTTCTACCCTGATGATTTGACGTCTCCCCGTATGTCTCTATCCCGATACATTGACGACTATCTTTAGTTTTTCCTTTATAATCTTCTAATATTTTTATACTGGCACGAAAATTCAGATACATTACTGGGAACGACCAACATCTTTTGCTACTCTATACGTTGGATTTCTTTCCAGAAAGAATTTTATAATCCTTGTCATTATTTTAATCGAGAGCTCTCTCTCGTTGAAGCTATGTTTTTTTATGTTCAATAAAATCAGTCAAACAATGAGTGCATCAGCAAGTTCTATCTTTGAACGGTAGACTTAATTGTGTATTTCAACTCTTACAAGTATTTTGTTTAGGACATTCGAATAAGAAGGTATTTCCAGTGTTTCTTTCTCTGCTCAATGTGGGAAGAATATGAAATTAATCTAAATACTTCAATTCGTTTGAGATATTTTTTCATGAAACCAGAATATAAATCTTTAAGAAAAAACTGTTTGCGTCCTATCCATGATTTGTTTATTCGCTGGAACATAACAGAGCTTGGAGAACATTCTATAATTGTGCTGATTCAATTGCCTTTCTCAGGGGCAGTATAATGGAATAAGTAAATTGAACAACATTGTTCTAGCATCTTTTTATTTTTCATATTATCTGAAACCAAAATATTGGCTTCAGCTGACTTGCCTTCGCCCTATTGGTATGCCCACGTGTCCCCAGGCCAAGCTTAACCGTAATATTTTACCAATTGATCTCCTACAACCTACGGGTTTGTAAATTCATCTCAAGAAGTATAAGACAAATATATACTGATATACATATGTAATTTCAGTCATCATTATTTCCTATACATTGTCCGCATCTTTTCGTTTCGATTACACATTTAATAGTTTGAATGTAAAAAATATCCCTGAAGCAAGTCTGAGCTCTTCTTTTTTTTTTTTTTTGTAGATGCGAATAAATTAATACTTGACGATCAAATTATATAAGTATAAAACTTACTGACGTGCTTAGGTCATCTGTTCTTGCTTCAATACAATAATACAGACTTCTATAACAATATGGTCGTTAGTTTTTGCCCTCTTCGCAATATAAGATGGGTGAGTCATTGGCCCCAAATTTTTTGCTGAAAGTATTGCACCCTCCCCTAGGAAACATATGTAAGAACACTAACCAATCAAAGAATTTGATACGACAAAAATATTGAATTTCTATGATCAATTACCAAGGATTATTAGGTGATGTTTCTCATATAATTCATTTGATTTTATGAAGAAAACAATACTTCTGTCCATCACTGAACTTTATACGGCACGTAATTAATCTTTGATTAGCTGCAGTTCAGTTGATACATTTTTGTCTACCTTGGACCACAAAATACGAATTGAATGACTCAAACAGAAAAAAAAAACAGTCAAAATAAGAATAGTCCCTGGTTTGAAGTCAGGAGTGTCTTGTAGTTGGATATTTTCCATTGTGCTAAAACTAAGAGAAGGGATAGGCATAGGAATTTTTTGACACCAAAGACGAAATCATTAAGGCTTTGAAGGGTGCCAAGAATCAACTCACATGGGATGCCCAGAACGCTACGACTGGACTTGCATATAGTAACCCTATTCTCACAATTACACATTGAATAAGATCATTGTTGTTGTATGTTTTTTTATCAAACCAATGTTATGGCTTAGAAATGAATTGGTGTGCAAGAACCTTGACAAAATACCAATTATTTTATGTACATATCATATCTGTCATTTATGAGGAAGGAAGCCTTCTACAACTTAAATGTTCCTTTAATGATGTCTGACGTTGCAATCGCTTCGAAATGGATACATCAGATGTCGATTCCCTGTGAGGATAAAGGGAGATAAATCATTCAGTTATTGATGGATGGGGAAGAGGCTTGGAGAAACTTATTCTCGCATATTTCATAAGGAATATTGCAATGGTTTTGATAATCATGAATACACACACACAAACGCACACAGCATATATATATATATATATATATATATATATATATATATATATATATATATATATATATATATATATATGTGTGTGTGTGTATGTGTGTGTGTGTATGTGTGTGTGTGTGTGTGTGTAAAAATCAATAATTCAATATTTGATGGGGGGGATTATTTCTTGAAAGGCTCGATACATTAGACATCAAGATAGATTATGGTAGAACTATAAATATGATAAAATAAACGATCCACTACGCAAATATGTTTATGTTTCTGTCCTTCTTGGGCTTTTTTGGGCGAATGATATGATTTTTTTGCATTCCAATATAGAACATTTTTTGGCAGGGGGTTTCTTGATGGAAAACCCTCGTCTTTTTCTTATTTATATTCATCTTCTTCCTTTTTTTCTTGTTCAGTTGTTGATCCCTGTATTTCTTCTTCCTTAGGAGAAGTGGATTCCTAGGCGATTGAGTATAAGTTAGTTACTTTCTTTATCCGTGTGTTGCTAAACCATCAGCTCTTTGCGGTATGTTCTCTTTCAGGGAGTATATTTTCCTACTTTAACTTACATTCACTCCAGTGTAAGGGTTCACTTTTACACAACCTTAGTTGATCCTTTTTAATTTCTTCTCATATTCTTGTGCATCTATATATTTAAAATAATTATGAGAAGGAAAATGGGTATTTTCAAAGTGGCCAGAGTAAAATGATACTTCTACAAATGTTACTAGAAATACTGCTACTACTATTATTCATATGAACGAGAAGTACAAAATACTTATGGTGAATGATTTTTGCATACCAGTATGCAGGGTATTGAATTCTATTCTTAATGGAAATTTTGAAGGGTGCTGATAATAAAGAGATGCGAATAGATAAATGGGAATAGATGAATGGGGATAGATGAATGAGAATAGAAGAATGTACATAGATAAATCGGGATAGATCAATGGGGAAAGCAAACTGGATTAGGGGAATGGGAATCGAGGAATTGGAATGAAGGAATAAAGGTATAAGAATTGAAGAATGGGAATGAAGGAATAACATGATAACATCCTTATCACATTATTAGAAGATAGGAATACACTATTAAAAAAAACAGGCCGAGTGTTATTTCATATCTGTGCACCAAGTTCCTCTATAGCACTGGATATCTTGTTCCGGTTAGTATTTTGGATAACACCACAGTAATATCCCAGAACTTATTTCTTTCAATATAAAATTTACTTGCATCTGAATACTATACGATACTATTAATTCTGTGGCAACACTATCCCAGGGGCAAACAGTATTCAGTTGTTGGAATGATTGCATCATGGCATAGCCTCATTCGAGCATCCATGCCCTCGTGTTTTGTCAGGTAAGTCGTTTTCGAAAGTAATCAAACGTTCATGTTATGTAGGAAAAAAAAAGGAAATCAAGTTTAACCTCTATGGTTGGAATGAACGTTTAATTTGCACATTTTTAGAATATATAATGTAATTTGTGTCACCAAAGATGGTTCTTTTAGATCTAAAATGATTTGAATACAGGTACTAAAAATTCAATATACAGGTCTGTTTAGAAACTGTCACGTGACTAACGTCTTTTTGCAGCATGTTCTATTGAGGATGATCAATTAAAGAATTGGGAAAAAGGGGAACGGGGTAATCAACAAATAGATCCTTTTTCTCATTTTTTGTTTCATGATGATCACTAAAAATGTTGGAATTTTCAACAAAATAAAGATAAGCGTAAACACTGCCGAACACAAAGTGAATGACAGATTTAATACACGATTTACCTTGTAAATTACCCCCCTCCTATCTAAAATCTACTTATCTTTACTGTGTAGTCAATAAATATATTTCATACCTAAAATCGGACAATTTCAATGAGTGGATGTAAAGAAGATATTTTATAGAATCAATGAAGAAAGATAAATAGATTTATTTACTCCATTGATTCAAACAGGTTTAAACACAAGACTGCTCTGCTCTGTGTCTTGAGTAATATATCTGGCTAATAACATTTTTGCTAAACGCCAGTTGATGAATAATTGTGATGTATAGATATTTCAAGAACTGTATATCAAATCAAACTCGACACTGCACTGCCTTACGTGATCAAAATACATCCGGTGAATGCCAACATACAGTGGCACACACATGCGCACACATACACTCACATATTTTTTTTAAATTATGGTTGGATATGCACATGAGTTGCAGATGTTAGAACCAAAATTTCATTTTTTCGAAGATGATCTGTTTTTATTTTCAATTTCCTACAATCAAATTATTCAACATATTATCAGTTTCAATTTAGTGCCCACAGTATTATTTTGATCTGATCATAAAAATAAAAGAAAATGGTTCAAAATCTTGGAAAATCAACTGATGCGATTTTCAGGCTATTTTCCGCGTTCAATATGCAATTTTATGTGGATTTGATTATTCAAGAATTAGACCATGTTTAAGACATCAGTTCTATTACAGTCACTGGAGTTAGGCAACCTCAAAACTGTAAACTACCTGTATAGGTAACCACCTGACAGTACGAGCCACTGTTAGCAGCTTGAGATCATTTAACAATTTTTTGTACATATCCTGTAATTCCCCCTGAGGCAGAGACTAATCCATACTCCAAGGTCAAAAACACCCCCAATTGATCCCTTTGACTGACTTCGTTGCGAGCGACAAATAATGATTGAACTGCACTAACAACTGTTGACTCCTTGCAGAGTCATATATAAGCATACAAAATAGAAGATTCGTTTATATACAGTCAAGATCTCTTGGCACATTTAATGATCCAGTCTCTATCTGTTGTTAACTCACCATTTTGAATTAAAAAAAACTAAACTAAAAGACTGCAACTGTGGACTGATGATTCTACCCAACTCCATTAACAAAGTTATTGCAAACCGAATCATCGAAACAGAAGTTGAAAACCAACCTCAGGAACAAGCTGGCTTTAGGAGAAGCTACTCGACCATCATCCATCTCCATTCAATAAAATGACCAAGAGAAAAACAGCAGAATATAAAAAGCCACTCATAGTAACAATTACAGCTTTCAAGAAGGCCTTCGACTCAGTGGAAATTCTCAAGGTCATTAAGGCTATCATTCGACTAGGTGTAGAGCCCGTATATGTCAGAGTACTTTAACATGTATACCGTCATAGTAGCTCCTTTATCAGGCTAAATAAAGACTCAGAGTCCTTTCAGCCCATCTAAACCCTAAACAGCCTACCTCAAGACAATCTTCAAATATCTGAACTGGGAAATTAGAGGAATCATAATAGACAGCGAATACCTAAGTAATCTCAGATTTGCAGATGACAACGTCTAATGCAGTGAAGCTTCAGAATCTCCAAGTAATACTACATGAACTAAATGAAGACTGCAAAAAATCGACCATCACCAGAACTTCAGCAAAGCAAAGGTTATGTACAGCAAACATGTTGGAAATGAATACAACGGTAAAATTGAAAACGCAAAGCTGGAGTGAGTAGACCACATCTACCTAGGACAACAAATTCAAATGAAACTCTCAAAAAACAAAAAAAAAATCAAGCGAAGAATCACTCAAGGATGGCTAGCCTTTAGCAGAGCAAACTTGATCTTCAAGAACAGAAAAAAATCTTATTAGTCCTAAAAAGCAGAGTATACAACCAATGATAGTAACCTATTTAGCCGAAACATGGCACTTAACCAAGAGACTGACTTTGAAACTCAGAATCATGCAACATGCACATAAATGACTAATACCCAACTTCACATGGACATATAACAAGACAGCACAATGTATCAAGGAAAATACGAGTCTGAGACATTATATAATCCATTACAAAACTCCGATGGCAATATACTGGTCTTGTTGCAAGAATGACACACAAGAACATGAATCCTCGATATCACAAGCAAAACCAAGGATGACTGGATACAAGATAGTGAGACGAACTACAATAGATCAGAAAATAATGTCCCTGTGATATCCATGATAGAACGGTCTTACACACGACAATTACAACTAATGATGTCAATGATAATGATAATGATGATGATGAAAGAGAGGATAACCAGGGCATTTTTGTCCAATAGGTGAGTTGGACCACATGTTTTCATTTGAAACCATACCGATTTTTAGTCGTTTTGATCACATGGCTAAAACACATAATCGCTTGACCTCTAGGAATATGACGAACATAGGTAACAGATTGATAAGTTGGATGCTACAAAGCCTATTTTGAACATTGGAAATAAACGTGTTTGAGCTTTGATCGGATCAATTTTTTTTTTCGTTTTTTATAGAGTGGAACATACATATTGCAAAAACTACACGCCTCAGTGTTTTCATGAATAATTGTCCGTTTATTGAAAGATTTGCCGAATAATTTATCACTAGGTCAGCAATGAGCCAAACTGTGAGTTATTTTAGAGCAGTTTTGTCTTTTATGTATCACCAATGTAGGCAAGATATTGACACTCATTTTAATCAGTGAATGGTTCTTCCACATCAATTTTGTTTACAGGACAAAAAAGGGTCAAACTAGTTGGACCACCCTTGTACATATATATCGAAAAGAAATGATTAAGAAACCCTCCTGAGGCTGACAGGTTAGGGCAGAATCATGATACACACGTCACCGGTAGAGTAAGATCACCGAATATGAGCACCATCGAACCAGGTCAATACATAGGATGAATGTTCATCGGGAAAGACGAGCTTTGACAGACCTGGCATACCAGAAGTGGGTCTTGCTAACAATTGCCCGTGTTTACCTGACCTTTGGACACTTTCAATTAAGAAATAAACAGAGAAGGGACATACATCTATACACACAGCAGGTGTGTAAGGGAAAGCTTTCGGCTCGAGAAACGATGTCAGTTCTTCGTTATACCCACCTCCTGACACTCAATCATTACCTTGTCACTGTAGCTTGAAAGTGTGTTCTTTTATAATGTAAAATGCCATTTGTTTGGATCTTTGCACTTACTTTTTTTTAACTTGTTTCTAGGCCATTCCCCTCTTGGTTGTACCGAGAACTTTTCATCACCTCCCTTGTCCTTCCATTACTTACCTACCTACGTACATAGATAAACCGATCTTTGGGGAAAATTCCAAACAACACGTTCAACTGACACGCATCAGCTTCAATGAAGTAGTGAATCTCAATGAAAAAAAAAAAAAGGTTTAGTCCCTTGCTTTCTTTTTTCTTTTTCTCTAATCAACAAGAAAAGTGTCCTCCGTTCCGATAAGCCGACCCCCTTCAAATCCACCCCACATGATTCACAAAGGCTAAATTATTGTGCTGGCCAAAGAGATTGAGCCAAAACATGAAATAAATTGGCGAGACACTGAATAGCGGCTTAAGTGTTTCTTATTGAACATCGGAAATTAAATTCGCAAAGTGTTTTGGCCTGGGCTCAAAGATATAACCACTTTTAAAGCATTGACCCCTGAACCCTTATTGTAACAACCGACCGCTTGATTTTGCCCCGAGGAAAAGAGCTCTTTGGCACTGTTGTAACAATAACATCAACAGCAACAGCATCAGCTACAACAACAAAGTCTCTAAATCACCATAAGTGGTCTAAGCGTACGATTATAAGTTATCTATTACACTGTGCAACTCGATTTCTGTTCCTGGGTAGTCAGTGTTATTTTTACCATTGTTATATGTAAAAAAAATAGGAAATGGCTATTATTTCCTTCAAAATTTGCCTTTGGAATCGGGGCAATGATAATTATAATTGTTTTTCTCACGCAACGTGATTAAAAATGTACATATTTACTCGCTGTCAAATTGGAAATAATAAAATTTCAAAATATCACCGTTTTGTTCACAAAAGTAAAGACTCAAGGGAATAATTGACATTTTCTACACTTCATAGATACAAATAATCAGAAAATAACCCGCATTACACGGTAACAAAAGCAATTGGAAGAGAAATTTGTACAATGTTATAATAATGAGCAATGTTACTTTTTTTCAGTTCGGAGCAATTGGTTTTTCCACATATGCTGATAGAAATATCTCCTACCGTTCACAAGAAACAAAGATCGCTTCCATTGAGACGAGTTAATGTCCAATAAAACACCTCAGAAGAAATTGATATGATACAAGCATATATCAACACTCCCGACTGCTTTTGCGTATTGGACGTTAGCATTTCTAAGAAAAAGAATGTCAGGTTACTGTCAAAACTGCTAAAGCATACGGTTATATCTGTATTTTTGCAAATGTATTGAAATTTCCATTTTACCTTCCCTCTCACTCACACGCTCACGCACTCGCTCGCTCGAGCTTCCTTTCTTTCTTCTTTTCTTTTTCTTTCTTTCTTTCAGTCTCTTTCTCTCTCTCTCTCTCTCTCTCTCTCTCTCTCTCTCTCACACACACAAAACTAACAAACTTGCACGAATTTAAATAATAATCTGTATGTGTGTATGTTTCCGTATGTGTTGTTACTTTTGTCATATAAGTTTTGCAAGTTAATTTTTAACATGCTTAGAGTATTTTGAAATTTGGTAGCCGGAGATTGTTATTTGTTTTCCTTACTTTTTGTATTCTCATTGAGGAATATATTATGAACTATTTTATACACAGTTTTTGATGCACAGAGAATATTTGTATATATTTGTTTTGGGTAAAAATCACACACAGGCGCACACACTCTCACTCTCTCTCTCTCACTCTCTCTCTCTCTCTCTCTCTCTCAATGTATAGATGCAAACACTCAATTATATACACCTGCAGGCGCACGGACACATACACTCTCTCTCACCCACCCACACACACACACACACACACACATATATATATATATATATGTGTGTGTGTGTGTGTGTGTGTGAGAGAGAGAGAGAGAGAGAGTGTATGTGTCCGTGCGTCCGCAGGTGTATATAATTGAGTGTTTGCATGAGTACAATGAGAGAGAGAGAGAGGGAGAGGGAGGGAGTGAGAGAGAGAAGGAAAGAGATGAAGAATATGATTGCGAATGAGGAAATCGAGAGAGTATTCCAAACATAAGTTAATTCTTGAATTAATTCATGGAATATCCGTTGGAAGGTTAACATAACCACGCTTATCTTGATATAATCTAATACTATTTGGTCAAAGAAGTATTTATTTCTATTTCTTCTTTTTCTACTAGCTGATTCTGACCCTGGATGATAATAATAAACGAAGCAATTACCTCTGGTGTCCTGTCAGAGTCAGTTTGGGGTCCATTCAAATTCCGTATTTTCAAATATAACAGATGCGGTTCAATCCATGGCCTGAAGCTTTGCGTAAAAGGTAAACCAGGATTGGATGAGTGCGACGCTACGTTCAAGCAACGACCCAGGATGAACATACGATGCAAGTGCTATCATCTGGTGACCCCATCTAAAGGCTCGCTTACGGTTAGGTCAATTTTTTGAGGAATAAGATCAATTTTGACATTTTCAAATCCATCAAAGGTGGCTGCACCTTATAAGCTCCATATTTAAGTGGAAGATATAGTTCACCCATGAATGAATATACTAAAATGGTGCTGGCTTTTAATTACCTCCAGAGGTATGGGTGGTTTTAGCATTTTTAAATCTAAGCATGAAAGCTGCACTGTAGGACCTGCAAATTCGTGCACATGGGTAACTTGACCCAATGTTGAACATAACATAGGAAAATCTGACCCGTGGTCAACTCAGGTTAATTTTATCATTTTCCAAAGAAAAGAAATGATTTGTGTTTAGCATTTTCAAAAAAGATTAGTTTTTGGCATGTTGTTATCTAGCAAAGGTAGAAGCAGCCTATGGACTGCTAATCTGAGTACAAGGGTAACTTGTCTATAGTATGAACATATGATAAGTATGGTTGATCCCTGTTGACCTGTAAAGGTGAATTTGAAGTCAGGTAAATGTAAGGATTTTGAAACTGAAAGGATGAGGCTGCGAATAGGGACCTCTGGTAATGCGTTGTTGTTTGATCAATTCAAGGCCAGGTCAATTTTCAGATTCTTTTTTTATATCTATCTGGAGGATTGCAATCCCCAATTTGAAGAATGGTGTAATGGAATCCACAACATAACACTTCACCGAGGCAAAAGCGTGTACCCGAGCCTGTATATAATAGATGCATAGTTTCATTGGTGAATTACAATATATATATATATATATATATATATATTGTGATTTGTCAATGATACTTTATATATATATATATATATATATATATATATATATATATATATATATATATATAGGTTGTGATTCGTCAATGATACTATATATATATATATATATATATATATATATATATATATATATATATATAATACATTGAATGTATGATTTCATTTCTGACAAAAAGAGTTCACTGGTAACCTTGATAAGAAAAATTGATTGGGCCAAATGAAATTAAGATAAATCAGGTGACGTAGACTTTGAAAAACTGGAATCGAATTTAAATATCATTATTTCAGTCTAACTACTTCTGTTTGTATCCTTGTTTAATTTTTGTCTCGTTCTGGTAGCTTGCTATGTCAAATTACCCCCTCCAGGGACGAATTGTCATTTTCGAATGATGATAAAGTAGAACAAGCCACACCAACAAGCAGAAATGTCATCAATTATCGTTTTTACAGACGGGTTAAAGGCAGAATTGCCAATTGTTCTAGTGCAAGCTGTCTGGCACGGTCACATGGAAGATTCCTACACTGTCTGCAAGAGATTGGTATTCGTGTTCGTTTTTGACAGACTATCAATTATTCACAGACCTCAGACGTTTAATAGGATTGTCTAAACTAAGGATTTACTTTGTTTTCTTCCGTTGTAGTTGGCATGGTTTCGTAGACTTAACATTTGTATTTGATCTATGATCATACGGATAATCCAAGCTATCTATCTATCTATCTATCTATCTATCTATCTCTATCTACCACAACACACATACGCACACCCACCCACAAACACACATGCTCCCCCCATATATATATATATATATATATATATATATATATATATATATATATATATATATATATATATATATATATATATATATATATATATAAATGATACTATATGCAAATCAGTTATTAAATGATGATGATAAACCAAATTATCTGTCTATCAATTTCTCTTTTTTTTTTTGTGTATATATATATATATATATATATATATATATATATATATATATATATATATATATATATAGATATATATAGTATATATGGTACGAATCAGGCTAGCAGTATAACATTATATATCAATTTTATATCAATAATATAACGCCACTTCTGAAATGTATTGGATCTATTTCAGAGGGCTCGATACATGCAACATTTTACTCATGGAGTTAAGTTGTTTCAGAGTAGAGCTGGAAATAAATTGTAGGTTGTGGATTCGCTACACAAACTAGTTCATCTTTTGGCCCTCTCTGGGCCTCTTCAGGTGAATGATTGTCTATGTTTTTTGGGGTCTTTTTATTGGGAATTTTGTGAGAATGTTGTGAGTGTGGTAGTGGGTGGTGTAGGGATATTTATTTTGTCAAAGGTGTTTGAACTCCAATACAGGGGTCATTCCTGCTGATGTTTACTTTATTTGGGTATGTTTGAAGGTAAAAGGTGGTAATGGGGAGTTTGGGGGATGATGGACATGGTGATGAGTTGTCTACTTTACTTTATGATTTATTGGTATTGTTTCATGTTGACTAAAATAAATTCAGAGTGGTGCCTACACTGTATTATGGTTTCATTTTTTTTTTTGCCTTAATGAAAAATTTGAAATTCTAAATTTTACAAGAATCACAAAAAACCCAAAAGAATACCTACTAAATAGAAAAATGAAATGGCCCAGAGAGAACTGAAACATGAGCTAGTTTGTGTAGCGAATCCACAACCTACTATATATATATATATATATATATATATATATATATATATATATGTATATATATATATATATATATATGTATATATATATATATATGTATATATATATATGTATATATATATATATATATATATATATATATATATATATATATATATGTATATATATATATATATATATATATATATATATATATATATATATATATATATATATATATATAATGTCTACATCAACGTTTCATTCGTTCATTCATTTTGTTTTGCACTCAGCCAGGCCAGTCAGAAGATTTAGGGCACTACAGTGGGGGTGGGGGGGCTTTCATTTTACGTCATTGAGCGTACTGCGAACATTGTTCTCCCCCTTTTGGGGAGTTCTGGACCCGATCATTCATATAGGTACTGACCAGGCCAGTCGTTGTTCAATTTTGGTGACCTTACGGGGACCTGAATAATGTCAAACGTGATCTATTCCTTACACACGGCTGAGAATATAATTTGGATAAATATCGGATAATTCTGTTGCTTGAACTGGTTTCAAATCTTACTCATATTTTAGCTGTGAAGGTCTATTTGTGAAAATCCCCATAATGCATCATAGGGTATCTGGCAAATTTATCGTTCGAGGGCTCAAATAATCACGGACAAAATAATCACTTTCTTATTCAACAATGTATCTAGTTCTCAGGCAAAGTCTTATCTTTGTCAAGTTTTGGTTTCACCCAAAGAATCAGTAAAATCACAACATCTACGATCTAGCAAATTCATCTCTGTTAAATTCCAGTACAAAACTGGAGTTGACTTTATTTTTTTAACTCTAACAAGAACGATTAGAACGACTCGAACAACCCTCAAAAGATTTTGGATGAGTGAAATTAACATCCCCATAATGTGATTTTGAATTATGAGCGGTAGCCTGCTAAAAAGTATTACATACCTACGGAATTTATCTGACAGATACGCATTCTATTGAATAAATGCATTTTTATCAAAAATATGTATATTCAAGTATATACAATACGAAAGTTACAGTCGGATTAGAAATTATACCCTACAATAGCCGAGCTTGTTTTTATATGATTTGTCTTGAACCCCATTTTTTAAAAGAAATTGAAAAAGACAAGAAATAATATATCTGCCAGTCACAACGTCGGTTCCTGGTTTCTGCATGCATCTTTTGGGTGTGAGGTCAAATTTTAAGCAGTTTATGTGATTTATTTTTATGCTAAGATTTCTCGCTACGAGTATCTGGTTTATAACAATTGAGATCAAGCAAGTCCCCTGAATACAAATGCACTTTCCGCTGAATTTTTATAATCAAATACGACCTTTTTTGTACCTCCATATCCATTTTTAGTTAATTTTATACAATATTCAGGTCCGTCCATTGTTTCCATAGCAATAAAAAACAGTGCAATCAGAAATAACGAATTAGCCTTCGGTCGGATTTTTTTCATTTCCGATCACGCTGTTATTCATTGCCATAGAAACAATGGGTTTGTTGAACGTTTTGTAAAAAAAACAACTAACAAACAAGATGAACGTAAAAACTAATCAATTTTAATAAAAATAATGTCTTTCAACACTTGATCCAATATACAAATAATAATTAACAAAATCAGTCAGACTAGCTGATGCAACTCGTCTCAGATGATATGGAGGTAGAATTTTATGTTCTGTTGACGTAGTAAAAAGGCTACATCCCGAGAATTATACAAAAATAAAAAGAGTAACTACTTTAACGTAGCGTTGCTCTACCCATCAAACTCAACAACTGACAGAAAGGTGAAGGCCCAAATAACTGCTTTTTATCTTCACATTCTATTATCTTATATGTGTCTGGGCCTTCGCTTTTCCGCTGAGTTAGTTTACGAAGGGCGACGTTCTATTAAAGCGGCTACCTTATCGATTGCAGGTTCAATTTCTGCAGCAGTGCCATTTTTGCTTTATTCTTTATTCCATCACGCTGTCTTGGCCAAATGACACATTTCCCATGTAATGACGGATGATAGTTCCAAACAGAGTTTCAAACAATATAACGCATTCATGATTATTCTGTCAGGTTATACAATCATATCTTAGCAATATGATTATATATATATATATATATATATATATATATATGTGTGTGTGTGTGTGTGTGTGTGTGTGCGTGTGTGTGTGAATGCCCACATATTCTTATAATTACGTTTCACTAAATTGGATATATATCCCTTATTGACTCAACATATGTTTGTCGAAAAAAACAAATAACTTTGTTGCAAAGCCAGTATTTTCTGAATTTGTCTAGTTTATCTCTCCATTTTGTATTCTGTCGTTCTCAGTTTCGTATGTAAGCTCTTGGGGTCAATGTTGTGATTTTTGACGTCTATCGATTGTCTGTCATTCTTGCAACATGTCCTGCCCATTTCCATTTATGTTTTTCAATAGACTCTATGATATTTCTGACTACCGTTTTCTTCCTGATATACTGTGTTGTCTGGTTGTCTCTTCATGTAAGATTGAGCATGATTCTCCCATTTACGCGTTGCATGCCTCTCAGTTTGTGGGTCCGTCTCTTGGTTAGGTTTGATGTTTCAGCTCCATAAGTGACTATCAGGAGAATACATTGGTCATATACCCTTCCTCTTAGGAGGTTGATGTAGTGGTCTACCATTCCCCAGTTATGCATCTTCACAGTTATGTTCTTATTATCAATGTGATTGTTGCACATGATTGTTGTTTTCCTGACGTTCATGTGTATGCCGACTTTTTTCTTTCTTCGTTTAGTCTATCTAGCATTAGTTGGTGGTCGTGTAGATTCTCTGCGAAAAAGATGATGTCGTCTGCAGATCTGAGATTGCTTAGATATTAGCCGTCTATTTTGATTCCTCTATTCTCTCAGTTCAGGTTTCGGAAGATCATCTCGAAGCAGGTTTTAAAGAGTTTGGGTGAGCTGATATCACCTTGCCTTACCCCTTTTTTGAGTTGAAAAGGGTTTAAAGTCCTTGCTCTGATTGTATCCATGTTGCAGTACTTCGACTTATACAGGGTTTACAACTTGTAGGGTGATGGCCTTCATGACCATCAGAATTTCTACAGAGTCAAATGCTTTCTTGAAATCTATAAATGCTACAGCGAATGGCATTTCGTATTCGGCTGCTTTACATTTCAGCTGATTTATTGAATGGATACGGTCCATAGTCGTGCAACTTCTTCAAAATCCAGCCTGTTCACGTGGTTGATTTTCATCTACTGTTTTAGTTATCAGGTTGGTGATGATTTTGGAGTTTCCTTTTTTATGTAGAAGCATTATGAATGCAGTGTTCCAGTCTTTCGGGACTTAATCTTTGAATAGAATAGCCAGCTTTTTTGTTGACTTTCTTACCAGCTTTTGGGGGTAGAATGATGGTGGTGTTATCTGGTCCCGGGGCTTTTTTTTTTGTTTGTTTGATTACGCTTTACTTCCCTTGGTGTAACTTCTTGGAAGTCCTCGAGCTGATTGTCAGCATCTTATGCATTCTGGTCATTGTTTTGCTATCCGTATTTTGAAGAGTAAAGTTCCGGGTAAAATTCTTTAGCACGTTCGACATTTCTGTCCCTCTCTGTTGTTATGTCTCCATTTGCTTCAAGTATGCTAGTTATTTGTTTCCGTCCTTTACTTAGAGCTTTGTTTATTGCTTTGTAGCCCCAATGTTCTTTGAAAGTGGTTTCAATGATGGCTGCCGTATACCTTCTTTTGTCTTCTCTTAGTTTCTTCTTTATTGTTTTGTTTATTTCGGTTTCTTTTATTCTTCCAATGTTGTTGGTGGTGGTTTCAGGTTTCTACGTTTTTCAATAATTTTCCTGGTTTCATCTTATATTTTGCTAATGGTTGGTGTGTTTCTTGGTTTAAACATATTGGCTGCTTATAATAGAGAGGTTGTTATTTTGCTGTGGAGTTCGCTGATGTCGGTGTCGTTTTCGCCGGTAAGGACGTCTAATCTTTTTCTAACTTGAAGGGTTAGCTGGGTTCATTTAGTACGTTTAGTGGTTGCAGTCTGGTGTGGAACATTTTCCTGTGTTCTTTATTGATGTTTATTTGCATCTTACATCTTACTGTTCTATGGTCGCTTCCTACGTTTATTTGGTTTAGACTTTGGGTGTCTTTGATAGTGTTGTTTATGTTTGTTAAAATGTAATCTATTTCGTTTTTGGTTTTATGGTTGGGACTCTTCCAGTTCCATTTTCTATTGGGTTTCATCAGAGAAGTTGCCTATTTTTCTCTGGTTGATCGCGAAGTGGGAGCGTTGACTTGGATGACATTTAGCTTGTACCCCTTTGAGAGTTACAGTCTCTTAAATGAAATCAAACTATCGATTGAAAACTTTATGATGACTCTAGTCCAAGAAGGAGTAGAAGAGGAGCCAGACATGTTTCAATATATTTTATCCAGACTACTTCCTCAAATATAACGATCCGTCTAAATTTCAAAGACACTAGGGTTAATATATCGGTTTGTCACCACAACAGCCCCTGATTTGTGCATTTACCATCTGTGGGTGAGATCAAATTTATGCAGATAACGTAATTTACTATTATAATGAGATTTTTCATGAAGAATATCTTTCATTTAAGATCAAACGAGTTCCTTTAAGACTAACACATTCTTTGCAGAATCTGGCATACTTTTTTCCCCACTCCCGTTTTCAGTTATTTTTGTACAATTTTCAATGTTAGTCATTGTTTCTATGGCAATGCAGAAGAGTGCGATCAGAAATAAAGGGTTAGCCTTCGGTCAGAATCTTTTCATTTCCGATTGCAATGTTATTTATTGCCAGAGAAACAATGGACGTGTTGAATGTTTTGTAAAAATAAATAACAATCAAGGTAAAAACTGGTCAAATTTAATAAGAATAATGTGGCACAATACTTGATCCAATACACGCAAATAATAATTTGCAACGTATGTTTTTACTCAGCCCCGCTAGCTGATGATGATATAAAGGTAGAACTTCATGTTCTGATGACGTAATAAAAAGGATTTAGGTTCATAAAAACATAAAAGCAATAAAATCAAGCAGTAATTATACTGTTTGGTTGAATTATATATCCATTTACGCTGTCTAGGCAAAGTGACTCGTTTTCCGTGTTACAACAGGGGATCATTTCCAATAGAATTTCAAAAAATAGAACATTCAGTTAAATACTATGTTGGATTATATATCCATGTCATAAGGAGATGATTGTCTGCGTTAAAAATATCAATGAAGACACTGGCAATGAAAGAATAAGATTAGAGGAATGAAGATGGAATAGAATTCTCGGTATTCCCCTTTCTGTCGGGCAGTTTAGTCAATGATTAAGAGCGACGTTATGTCAGTCACAGGTTCGTTTCCTGCAGCAGCCCCTTTTTTTCTTTTATTGTCTATTCTATTTACAATGAATAGGCCAAGTAACAACTTGACATCATTTCAAATCACTCCCAAGAAATATTACTCATTCACGAAAATATATGTATATACATGTACATATGAATAGAAAGAGAAACATACTTTTTTCTACTCTCATATATATATATATATATATATATATATATATATATATATATATATATATACATATATATATTCTAGAAACCTTTACAGCTTTAAATACTAAAGATTAAAATTCAATAGATTTTTGGTGCCACTCCAGTCACCTATTTCCCAATATCTGCAAATGCAATTCATATCATCTTCCGAAGTCTTTTTCCCTATTTCCCCAATGATTTGTTATCATTGTACAATGTATATATCATCCTTTGTTCAGATCACCAGTTGTTCACCACGTAACCGTTTAGGGGATTTTAAAAACAAAACAGTTGTGTTAACATGGCACACCCGCAACGTTGATCAGACAAACGCCTTTTCCCTTCAATATGTTGTTTATGCCATGCATGTAGTTTGTCATTTTATTTAAGGCTTTATATATATATACGTGTGTGTATGTGTGTGTGTGTGTGTGTGTGTATATATATATATATATATATACATATATATATATATATATATATATATATATACATATATATATATATATATATATATATATATATATATATATGACATAGAAATATATATTCGTGAATATCACAAGTAATAGTTAGTCAATAAAATATTTGAAAGGTTGCTTAGTGCCTATATTTGAACGAACGCTATGAAAACGGAAAGATCAACACAAGTCTAAGAAACACTCGTTTGGCAGTCCCTACGGTATATATATTGCGTCAGATCCAACATTCTTGGAATCTAGCAACTCTTACCAAACAATAAGCCGCTGCCAACTATTTTGAAAGAAACTGTCATTCTCAGCTGTTTTCGAATTCCAGCTAAAATGACACTTATCTTTATTAGCAAGACATGCGGCCAACGTTTTCCGGAATCTTGACATCTCCCAAGATGGATCACGAACTTAAGACTGAGAGAAAGTCATTTCAACAACTATCCCAAAAGATTTGAAACAGGCAGGCAGCTCTCTATGTCGTAGCCGCATATATCAGATGTAAGAATTCTAATTTGACGCAGATAGGGCTATAATTCTATCCCGGCCTCAGCCTCTAAATTTACGAGCTGATTTTCCGAAAATCTTTCTGCAGGTCACTTTGGCTTATTTCAAGTAGATGCTGAGCAGAATGCGGTTGGAAACGGTAATCACCCACGTAACGTTGCTGACACTCACTGTTGGGAATTGAGGCGATTCAAAATCCTGGCAAGGCTATAATTTTCTCTGAGCCTTTTGGGTTTTTAGAGCTGGCAAAAGAATTGATCACTCATCATTTCGGTATGAGTATATCTACTGCTTGCTTGGTTTTTACGCCATGCCAAACGAGAGTTATGATCGCTAATTTCGTTTCTTAAAGCAGGATGAAGTTATGATACCTAATAAGAATAAGGTTTACTTTTTCTTCTCAATTTATAATATGAGTGATCTTTATTATTATTACTATTATTATTATTATTATTATTATTATTATTATTATTAGGAATCTCACACCAGTTGCCTGGTGGTAACCGCTGGAGTTTGAGTGACAGCAAGTCTCCTCAAGTCTCCAGCCCTCCTCTCCTAGTACTAGCAGGTCGCAGTAATTCTGCGATTTACAGTTTCACACCGGTTGCCCAGTGGTTATCGCTGAGGGCTGAGTGACAATAAGTCTCCTCAGGTCTTCAGCTACCGTCTCCTCCCTCTTTCGCATATCATGACAGAGTTACAATTCGTTGCAGTACTTATATCTCTAGCACCTTCCTCAGTACCCGTGCAGTTCCCAGTAGTGCTGTGGTCTGTACGGTCTCTATCCTCCCCCTAATCCCGATCTCCTCCAGTCTCTCCCTCAGCGTTCTGGGGACAGTTCCTAGTGCTCCCACTATGACTGGTACTACCCTAGTTTTCATGTTATTATTATTATTATTATTATTATTATTATTATTATTATTATTATTATTATTTGGAATCTCACACCAGTTGCCTGGCGGTAACCGCTGGAGTTTGAGTGACAGCAAGCCTCCTCAAGTCTCCAGCCCTCCTCCCCTAGTAATCATAGGTCGCAGTAATTCTGCGATTAACAGTTTCACACCGGTTGCCCAGTGGTTTTCGCTGAAGGCTGAGTGACAATAAGTCTCCTCAGGTCTTCAGCTAACGTCTCCTCTCTTTCACATATCATGACAGAGCTACAATTCGTTGCAGTACTTATATCTCTAGCACCTTCCTCAGTATCCGTGCAGTTCCCAGTAGTGCTGTGGTCTGTACGGTCTCTATCCTCCTCCTAATCCCGATGTCCTCCAGTCTCTCCCTCAGCGTTTTGGGGACAGTTCCTAGTGCGCCCACTATGACCGGTACTACCCTGGTTTTCATGTTCCACATTTTCCTTAACTCCCTTGCTAGGTCCTGGTATTTTTCCTTTTTTTCACCCTCCTTCTTTTTTACTCTATGGTCTGCAGGTACAGCAACGTCTACTATTTGGCAGGCCTTCCTTTTTTTGTCTACTATTACTAAGTCCGGCCTTCTTGCCTGGATGAGGTGGTCAGTTTGGATGTCAAAGTCCCACAGTAGTTTATGGTTGTCATTCTCCAAGACTGCCTCTGGCTTGTGCTGATACCACTTTATTATTATTATTATTATTATTATTATTATTATTATTATTATTATTATTATTATTATTATTATTATTATTATCTCATTTTGTTATTAACACGATGGTTTGGACGTTGCAGTGCCTAGACTGGACAACAGAACGAAAACAATCTAAAGCGTTCTGTTCGAAATTCTGAGAAGGTTACAGGGTTCAACAGATCCTTCAGAGAGGAACACAAGATGAGGACATCTGTCCAAATAAATCAGTGAATGATACAATCAAGTATAATGCCATTTTATGTTCGTGCAAGATTTGTGAACTTGGGCGTATAACACATGGCTATCAACATGCTGTTGCACTTCCCGGCCATAGATAGATAGATAGATAGATAGATAGATAGATAGATAGATATTCTGATCAATTTTACCATAGAGCAGCATGAAATTAAATTCCATAGTGAGATTATGTTGCACTGATCTCACACATGAGGGCTTCTCCTTGATTTAAAACCTCCTTTCAAAATTCTGGCTATCATAATGGTTCAAATATCAGCTCCTGGCACTATCAGTGAATACATGAAAATTGATTAAAAAACATTGAGTTAAATTTGTTTTCCCACTTCAAAACAGGAAATCCTCACCAAAATGTAGGGCGCACACCTATATTAAAACCCCAAATTCTTGCACCGCGATTTGATCTCACGACATAAGTCTGAGATGATTTACAGATAAATACATTTATACGAGAAAAATATTTCATGATTTTTATATTTCTTACGTATCCAATACAAAACTTGCGATAATCATCTTCAGTCAGAATGGAATTAGTAGTTCAGATTGTCCCTGCAGCAGCCCGACATTTTTTTTTCCCACTTTTAACCTGTGTTTCTGTTCCTGAATATTTCTTCATTCCTTTTAACTTTGGCAGTGGGAGTAATCAAGAACACTTATCTACCGGAGAGACTGAATATCCACCCCCACCTAGAGATTCATGGTATGGTATTAAGAGTATTAGATCTATCAAGATGAAATGGCCACTGCGTTGAGACCGAGACACATTAGGATTTACGTCTTTTTTTTTTTAATGCACGCAATAAAAAAGCAGCCCATTATCGTGTTTTTCAGATTCAAAATGTTATATTGGATGAGCGTCATTGGATGTCTTCTTACTATTTTGGAGAGTTGAGAGCAGTTTGTCTTTTTCTCCAGGAGTTTTACCACTGCGATTAAAAATCTACAGTTAGATTTTCTTTTTCCCTTTCCGACATTTTAAGTGGTATTGGAGATGAGACCCGGGTGAAGAATATTGTAAAAGTAATTCAGCAACAAAGATTGAGATGGGCCGGGCACATAACGTGAAGAAAGGACAACAGATAGAGCAAAAGTCTGACGGACTGTTTCCCGTGGGACAGTAAAAGACCATGAAAAAAAAACAAGAAACAAACTGACAAGATTGAGAGAAATAAGAGAGAAGTTTGTGGGGGGAATATGACGAAGAGTAGTGCAACTGCGCTCCTCACGGGAGGAGATGGGAAAGGCCTTACTCCAGCAGAGGACATATAAATGCCTATGATGATGATGATGATGATGATGATGATGGAAAAATATAAATGATGAATAATACATTTTGAAGAGCCCATCATTATAAAAATAGAAACGATTGAAATACTTGATGTCGTTGAACAATCATGCTGTCTCAAAAAGTCATGCGTACAATGCAGCAGAAAAAAGGTCCACTTGAAGCAATAGGTCGAAGCTGAAAACTTGGCTACGTGTACTGGTTTCGAATGCAATTGGCACTAAAAGAGTTGCGTTACTGACTTTTGCAGGCGTATACGTTATTTTACTATAGTCAATATTGCTCGCTTTAGTATAAGCAAGATTTATTGCAAAACCATTAATTGATAATGATATGAAGATATATCTCTCTTTATAGGTGCTTACAATTGTGTTACCTATTGGAGAGAGCCAAGCTCATTCATAATACTGAAAATGTAATATTAAACAAAATGAAATTATAAATGCAAAATGTCTATTGTCTTTTTTATAGTATTGTCAGGAAGGACCACCGATGCTAAATCATTTGAAATTATTTTTTATTGCAATTTAAGGCATTTTCTAAAAATCTGAGTTTTAACAAAACATGGTCGGAAACATAATAAAAAATACTACTACATGTCTATAAAATCAAACTACGTAATTTCTTTACCTTTAGAAAAAAGGAAAATGTATGTGAATTTTGCATACTAATACAGCCTGGTTGAGGTATCCAGGTACCATTCTTGGTATTGGGTAAAGTACTGAATTTAAGAAAGGTGTCGTTCACCTGAAAAATGACCATTGTAAAACCATAAAATATATTTTTCATTATACCTACTGAATTTCCCTGTAAAACAACATTTTCAATGATTAGGTTGGATGGAAGTTTCGAGGTTTCTATTTAATGACCCATTACATGATTGGCCTAATTGAGAAATAGATGGGAAATATTCCTGTTCAAGTCAAATGCTTTTAGTCACTGCTAATACTATTACCAGCATCATCGCAAATAGGTTTTCTTAGAAAATTTAGGATATCAGACTGTTACTTCTGCTAATGGGTAAGTCCCATTTAAGAAGACCATAGAAGTTGCAGCTAAAAGCCTTGCGTCAGCAATATGTTTGTTCCTTTAATTTATTTGATTAACAAACGGATATCGTCTACTTTTCATTGTTATTCCATTTGCAGTAAGTGAGCCAAGAGCACTCTCTTGTAAGGCATCTGTTCGGTGGAGACCATCAACCAAAACTGTCGAAACAGGTTTTCTCAGTATTCAAGTCCGTCTGGCTGGTTGGCTATGTATGCATGTATCACGCGTACAGTCCTAAGTGATGGAGGTAGGAGGGTTAAAATCCAAACATTTACTTTTTGTCAAGTCTAAGAAACACCCCCCACAAATCCTTCATAAATATGTTTTAATGGGTTTGAATTTCAATGCAAGCTTTTGCTGAATTAGTCCTTCAGTTAGCATCTCGCAGTATTCACGCGTCTTTTTTTCTTTTTTTTTCTTGAAAAATTGAACTTTTTGCGTGATCACCCGCCACCAAAATGTGAGAGAAGTGATCCATGCATTGTTCAACTCCTTTTCACTTTTTTAATTAGTAACCCCTAACACAGCATGAGGACAATACAGTTAATCACATAACGGTTTCTATTGAGTGGCTAACCGGACCTGTTTGGGTAGTTTTAGCATTTCGAACAACTAGTGTAACTTTTAGAGCCTAAGTACTTAACAAATCAGTGTTTGCTGTCGCAGTAGAGTAAATTTATATCCCGAATGAATTCCTCAT
>OY735220.1:53299535-53317035 GCA_963457665.1 Thysanoteuthis rhombus
TCGTGAATAATTTCTGTTGCTTTTCTTGGATTGAGCCATTGTTGCCCAAAGCGTTTCAATCCCATTTGGACTTTCTTTGGTCTGGGTAAAATACTGGAATAACTATATTCTACACTTTCTATTGGACTGAACATTCATCCTAAAAAAATTCTCTCTGCTAACAAATTGAGAGATGTATATGTATTACCTCGTACCTTTCTGTATGTCTGTTCGCACGTTATCTCTATAAGTTGCCTGCACGCATGATACGTACATTCATAGTCTGCAAACAAGTCTGACGGATAGACATCAAGACCAAATTTGAAACTGAAGAAACCTATGTTGACAAATTTGGTGTCAATTTTTGTTGAAAGTTTTAAATAGCTCAAAGTGTAACGTCAAATATCTATTGAAGCGAGATTTCAAAGCGAGGTCTAACAACTTCAACTATGCTAGTATTGATTCAACTTTCTGAAATTATGCGAGTTATGCATGAGAAGAATGCGTGCGTTATACGTACATTTTTAAATAAAGTATGCATTTTACGAACGAAAAGCAAGCCTGATTGCACTGCAGCGTAGCCAACTACTTCAAAGCTTGGTGAAAAATCGAAAAATCCTCACAACATTCACAGGTAAAGCAAATGTATATTTTCTATCTCTGCAAATGGCGGAGAGCAAAGATCCAAATTATCATTATACTTAAATGGCAAATAAAAACACTCCTCAGAAACCTTGAAAATATTATTTTCAGAATAACACAGCCTAAAATACCATCATGATCACTTTTTACGTCTGGGAACACTGAAATTTTTTCTCATGGAAATTAATAATGATTGCCTCTTTGCTGTACACCATTTCGGCTTGCCAGATTTTGATGGGAACGTTGTACAAGTTTTATTGCCAGGAATGTTTCATTGCTAAAATTGTCAAAATACTCAATATTTTGTAAGTGGGAAATTTCAACAATTACGTACGATATTAATGTCTTTCTGCTTGAATTCCTGTACATGAATCAATGGAGATCCAACCTCGGTTATCTGATCAATAACAGAGTACTGGCAAGTTGTGCGAACCCCGTTAATAAATGAGTAAAATTCAGCCAAAGACAGCTCTGGTTAGTCAATCAATAGAAAGCCATCTTTTTGCTGCACGCAGTGTTGGAGATGTTCAATTAGGATAACAAAAAAAGGGTGATCAATGATTGAGTTACTTCTCTCGTCTTTTGTTCGGCAGTGATCACTAAAAAAGACTTGAATTCCCTCCGAACACAAAACAGTCCATAAACTCCACATGGCCTCACAGAGCAGATTGAACCTAGCACTTACAACCTATTCAGGGGATATTTTGAAAAAACAAAAACAGTTGAGAACATTTTTACTAGAAACGTAATGGCGGAGCTTGTTTGCTCAATATGCGAATACATAGCAAGCCAACTTAAAAAAATGAAGAAACCTATGTTTTGTGATAGTCTGTGCTTGACAGTTTCTCATGAACGAACGTGCAAAAGTCGGATTCTCCCTCCTAGTAAATAATCTAATTCTCTTCTAGCTCCTTGTCTGAGAGTCTGTGATATAAAGTCAATTAATATGAGACATATTGATCATAAATCGATCAGAAACCAAAACAAGCACCAATAAGATTGCACTTAAGACTATAAGAATTATTAATTTATACATACGGATATATGCCATCAATAAGCCCACGTATATGTATATACATACATATCTATCTACTAATCGATCTATCTATCGATCTATCTATCTATCTATATCTTTCTCTATATATGTAGGTCTATATCTATGCATATATATATACATATATACGCGTATATACACACACATGCAGATACACACATGCACATCTCTCTCTCTCTCTCTCATTATATATATATATATATATATATATATATATATATATATATATATATATATATATATATGTATATATATATTGTGAGAGGGAGTATTTATATGCAGGTTTGTATGTGGAAAGAAAAAGGAACTGCTGAGTTTGATTTTGCTAGTAGATACATTTTATTTAGATGTTGCGATTTTTCTGTTCTGAGATTGTTGTTGGGTTAGGGAAGAAGTCGGGGACAAATATTGGTAATGTAGCGGATGATAGCGGGGACACAGGGGGGTGCAGGGAGAATTATGGGGAAAAAAGTTGGAAGACGCAAACCGCTGTTTTTTGAAATCAATACCGCGTTTTATAAAGGAATGAAAATTGATTTTGGATAGGAGTTTTGTTTTCTTTCTGAATCATCTCGTTAAAAAGAAAATTGCGAACAAAAAAATATTCATACATCTGAGAACAACTGACAAATGTTCTATATATATATATATATATATATATATATATATATATATATATATATATATATATATATATATATATATATATATATATATATAAAGGTAGGTAAATGAAGGAATAACAAAAGTCAAGAGTGTGTAATGTACATATGTATATATATGTGTGTGTATGTGTTTGTGTCTGCGTATCAGTGCATATATACATACATTTGTATATACATGAGAATATATACACGTACGTGTATAGACATACACTCAAATATATATGTTTGTGTATGTATGTATATGTATGTGTATGTGTATGACAAATAAAACAAGAAATAATGGTGAAAAATACGAAGTGATAGCAAAGGAGGGAAATTGTAAAAAAAAAAAAAACCAAAGAATTTACCAAATAGGTATAACTGTGGATAAAAGAATGAATAAGAGAAATCAAGATGATTTAACCTTGCTTCTATGTTTTCTTATTCAGAAAAAAATATTATGCGTCAAATACGGGTTCTACATTATTTATGTCCGTAAAATGAATGAAACTAAGGTAACCTTTTCTATTAAAGAAAATCAAGATTTAGATGTATCAATAACATTAAAAAAACAAACTGAAAACCGTTTTGTTATTTTGTAGTCATTTCGTAGAAAACATTATATGACTAATATTTTTGGCAACATGTTGTGTTTGGAATGATCAATAAATAACGTCAAATATCTAGTTAAGCAAGATTTCAAGCGAAGTTAAACGGCTTCAAATATCTTGGGTAAATTTTCTTTTTCAACCCTGTGTACGTTAAAGTACTACAACATATATATATATATATATATATATATATATATATATATATATATATATATATATATAATCACAGCAACCCCTTTCCCTGGTTATATATAAGACTCTGAACCCTTCCAGCTCCGGAAAAGAATAAGACGAGGAGATACTAACTCACCAATACTCTTTACAGCCGGCTTCGAGATGATATTCCGAATCCTGGAACTGGGAGAATAGACGGCAACGTAAGATATACAGGCGACATAAGACCTACATGAAGTCCAAATAATTCTAGATGAACGAAACGAAGAGAGCCAAAAAGTTGGCCTACACATGAACTTCAGCAAAACAGAAATCATGTGCAGCAATCACATTGAGAATAAGAACATATCTGTCAAAATGGGAGTAGACCACTACATTCACCGACAACAACGTATCTATAAGGAAATTATGGAAAAGGGATATTTTAAGCAAAGAATCACCCTGGGGTGGCAACCTTCGGCAGAGTAAGCTCAAATTTCCTAAACAAGTCGATCCCAATAATCTTAAAAAGAGTATACAACCAATGCATCCTCACTAAAACATAGAACCTTACCAAGAGATACACATACAAACTGAGCAGCATGCAACGCAGACACAAGAGTCATGCAAAACTTCACCTTTTTCCGACCTTTTCGGTATTGATCAAAGTGTAGTATCACTTCCCCGTTAAAGACTGAGGTGCTGGTACTCACACTTGCTTGTCAAATGGGCCAGAGATCGTGTGTCAAAACCCGAGTGCACTGTGCAATGTGTGAGCCAATAGGGTTATACTGTACATTGCTACACAGATTATTTCTGTTACTCGGCCCAGCTGCGGGGGTAGTACTGTCCCATTGTGCTAAAAGGGACAGGTTGGGATTGTCCTGACGCTTTCGTGACTGCTGTTGTTTCAGCATCCATGGTTGCTTGGCAACTGAACTTGCGAAGGCTGGAGCTTTTTTAGATGGGTTGCTCCTTTTCTTCAAGTAAAGCCCTGACCTTGTGTTGCATTCTGCTCTGGTGAAAGAGTAAATAAAGAGATGCTAAACCTCACCTGGCGAGATCAAAAGACAGCACAGTATATAAGGAAGGAAACAGGAGTCAGGGACATCATAGAATCTATTAGAAAACTTAAATGGCAATGGGCAGTCCATGTTGCAAGAAAAACACCTGATGGACATCACGACTCCCAACATGGATCTCCAGAGATCATATGCCAAACAAAGCCCAACAGAATACAAGACGGAGAGATGGACTAGACAAATTCAGAAAATACTTGCTCTGCAATACCCATGATAGAGAATTGTGGTGAATCCTGGGGAAGGCCAATGGCCAACGACGGACATTGAAATACTGATGATGACGATTATGATGATGATGATGATGCTCCATAAATATTTTCCTCTCCCCACAAAAAAATTCAAATACCGTCAGAAACAAACTAGGGAAGTGAATTCACCATATCATAGGATTGAAATTGACCCAACCCCCTGAAAACTAATTTTGGTAGGGAATTTCGAAAAAGCAAAAAGGCTTCCTAGTCATGATGAGATGATGAGGTTTGAATCTTGAAATATATATATATATATATATATATATATATATATATATATATATATATATGTGTGTGTGTGTGTGTGTGTGTGTGTGTGTGTGTGTGTGTAGTGAGATAGACCAGCCTAAAAACTGAATGAAAAAACATAAGCATTTTCTAATCATAATGGAACGTGTAAATTCCAAAGCAATTTGATGATAAAACTGTCCATAACTCCCCAACCCTAATTTTCGGAGCCATTACAGTAAACATTCACTAATTCGGCACCATTAGTACTTAGTAGTCCTGGATTAGTGAGAATGCTGAATCACAGAAGAGAATTTTACAAAACAATTGCCAACCACTTCAGAATACTTTGAACACATCTCGCTGGCACGTCAGCATTAGAGAATGAACAGAAACATTTTTGAATTGAAATTCCAATGTACCGTTTAGGCAGAGACGGACTTTATCTTCAACTGATGATGTGCACAAATGAGCAGGAATATCTTGCTTGTGTTCGCAGGGGCGTGCCAACAGGTGTACAGATCTAGTGCAACCAGAGTAGAGCGCTGCAAGTAGGTGTGGTATCCAGGGAATTTTGAAATTAGTGCCAAATATCACTGCCGCTTCTTGCCATTCGAAGCTACATGGTAATGAAATATTTTGATGAAAATTCTATTCTTTCCACTTCTTGATTTGATGGAAACATTCCTATCACATTTTAATGAAATATTCCAATGCAAGAAAAACTCATTCTTGGCAGTTCTTAATACTCTAATACTCGAAAATAAGCGAACTCTCTACCACTTTTCTTTAGGATATTCTGATAAATTTTGCACTGAACTATTTCAATATCATGTTGGAATGATAGATTTTGCATTTGGATATTTCATCTAGGTATGGCAGGCAATTGTAGGAAGTGACACGGATAGTTTTTGCATGAATGCAAAGAGAAGAGTGACAGGGGGTGGCAGGGATTAAAGGAACTTCCGTACCTGTGGTGCCCAGAGTAGGTGTTTTTATCCTAGTAGCACTAGCAGCCAATGTCCTAATTCAGTAATGATTTTGAAAGCTGATTTTAGGGGGCTTCCCAAATTAGAAAGAACTCTTGAAATAACTAAGAATTGATATGGCATGTAAGACGCTCTCTCCCCCCTTCTCTCTCTCTCTTTTTCTCTCTCTCTTTCTCTCTCTCTCTCTCTCTCTCTCTCTCTATATATATATATATATATTGTGATAACACAATTATTAATCATTATTATAATTAACGCTCCCTTCTTCTGGGTTGAGTACTCTTTCGGTAGGGAAACTCGTCCATCGGAAGCTATTATGGCAATGGTCTTCCAACTCTGGAATGGAGCACTCTGGTGGATAGAGAATTGTGCGTAAGAAAGTACATCACCTAAATTCGGTCCTACAGACCGACCAGTTTTGGGTCGAGCAGAGGTAAGAAGCAAGCCTCTGGGTTTGAAACGAAGGTTTCAAACTAAACCTACTTCGTTTAATAATCAATACCCACACCGAAGAGTTGTCATACAACGAATCAGCTTTCTGTGGATGATACAATGAGTCCCCATAAACGTGAAGCTCCAGAGATATGCAAAATTGTGGCTGGCAAAATATTTGTTAATGTGACGATGAGTTCAGAAAATATCATTGGTCTGGCAACAAGGAGTGATCATGAAACGGTAAAGTTTATTAAAGAGAAAAGGAGTCCGATATATTAAAGAAGCAATTAGAAAACTGAAATTGCAATGGGCTAGCCATGTTACAAGAGTGTCAGACTGAAAGTTGGACGTCACGAATCACAACATGGATCTCTCCAGATAATATGCAAAATTGTGGCCGACATAAAATGAAATGGCGTGACGAGGTAGACAAATTTCGAAAGTGCTGGCTCTGCATTACCTATGATAAAAATGTCTCGCAAATCTTTGGGAAAGTCCATGTCCATGTCAAACGAAGGACACTAAATTGCAGATGAAGTCTTCGAAAAGGTCTATCCTCAACGAAAGACATTAGAATATTGCCGCTGATGGTGATTACTATTGTATTTCTGGATTTATTTTTCTAGTTTTACGACCAACAATATCATTTCTGTTACGGCACATTGGTAATTTTGCTTAGTCAAGTTGTCAAACCCCAGTTCAATCTTGCAATGGATTTTACATGTTCACCACAACACAAACAACAATAACAATCCTCACTAAATCCACCAAAGTGAGAATCGAAAATCGAAATTCTCCATCACTGATTAGAAACCATGACCAATTACTTGGTTGCTGTGTTTTCTTGAGTTGAATTTACAAATCTTACATATCCACAAACATTGATGCCAAGGATACACAATGTCTCATTCTATTCTAATGAATAAATGCGCTTATACAAGAAAACAATATATATATATATATATATATATATATATATATATATATATATATATATATATATATGAGGACTCCTAAGTTGATCACCCATCTGCAAAAAAACAATTATGCAACGCTTTACTCACTCTTGAATCAAGCACCGATAGATGGAGAATTACGACGTATACGTGAAAAACATATAACTTAATTCGTCCCTACTATCCGTCCATTTCTGCATCGAGTAGGGTTGGAATACCGGTCTCCTGGTCTAGAGTGAAGGTCTTTATTCCTCCCTAGCGGCACCAGAGTGGATAGCCACACTGGATATATATATATATATATATATATATATATATATATATATATATATATATATATATATATAGTTGCAGTAATAACTTTTGGCTCGGATAGAAGAACGAGTGAAGTTTGAACCTGAAAATTGAGGTAATATAAATCTTTTAAATACCTTACTTAAATTATACATTGCCCACCATGAATTCTTTTGTCCAGTGTTTCTTCCATCTTTGTTTTTCATCGCTTCAGTTCACATCCAATCAAACAATCTGCTGCTATTCGGAAATACTAAAAAAAAAACCCTCGGTGACCTCGGTGAACCTTTAACTCCAGGAAGCTTCGTATGACATATCAGCTGCTCTGCTTTTGTACTACGAGGTCAACTTGTTTGTAACAAGGATAACGCTAACACTAAGACTTTCCTTTCATCCTTCCAATCATCTGGCTCCATACTTGCTGGTGTTATGATTTTCATCTTCGTGTATTCTGGTTATAATGGTTATCATCATATCAACTTGAACTTTATCAAAGGGAGCATTGTCCAATGATATTAATTTTCAACTATGTTCCTTCCATCTTAGTAAATAATAATCATGATATCAAAAACAAATAAGATATATTTTCAATTATGTTATCTCATTTATAATATATTGATTCAAATATGATCTTTTTTATAAGCGTAAAATCATTTGTTTTCATTTCTGTCCCCGGGTATTAGAAAGGTATAAACAAATGTTTATATTCCACGCAAGAAATTATGAGATTGAAAATAAGTTGATTCATCTTGGAAAAATTATGTATCAGACGAGGAAATTATCAAAATAGTCGCGTCAGATGACAACCAACGTGGATACTCCGAAATTATGGCTGGCAAAAAAAAGATTGCATCACGTTTTGAGTCAGTTCAAAAGGTTATGGCATCGTGGCGCTAAGGACGTAATAATCTAGGGGCAATCTGGGAATCTTTCCGACAAACAACATGCTTTTAAAAGATGTTGCTTATGATGAGGATAAAGACAATGTTTATGGACAGTGAAAATGTTTATGATTTTCAGGCAGTCGTTCAAATATCGGTATCTCCGTTATGATCATCAATGATAAACATCTAACGGTAATTTTGTTTTGTTTCACAAAGGTTGTTCCGTGCCAGGGGCCAAAACAAACACATATCATGAATTGCTATCAATTCATTAAGGTTTACTTTATTTCATTCTATTTTTCAATTTCGTATGGTTGTTTAAATTTTTAGGACCTGTTTTTACTTTTTTTTTTTTTTCATTTCTTCGATTCTATATTTTTAGTTTATATTTGAAGGTCATATGAACACAAATAACGTTAAAAAAGAAAGGAACATTTAGGTAAACACTCACCTTCATTGCAAAATAAAGGTTTTACTCACAAGTACCGTTAGGATACGTGACACTCGAATTAATATGTTTCAAATATGCAGACCTTGAAAGTACCGTCAGTCCATTTGAAGGCGTAGCTGAGGAGGCGTCGAAAATGAACAAAATTCTAAATCACATGGTCTCCGGTAAATTTCATTAATATATATTCACCAACAATAAGGACACCATTGGATTCTACACAGCAAAGAAATTAGGAAAACCGGTTCTTGATATTTCCTTTTTAAATTTCATTTACTCATATCAAAATGCAATACCAGTGAACTTTTACATTAATCAGTCACCATGAAAATAACTGTAATATGTACTCTGATACAGAACCACGATTACTATAGTGTGTAAATACTACCCAGTAATAAAATGATGCCATGTTTGTAAGGTACTTCAATAAGGTGAGGGGGGGGAGAGAAAGATGTGCTTGTTCGATATACCCGGCAGGTTGGGTAGGTTCTCCACTGAGACGGGGAAAAAAAGCAAAGTTTCCAGCGACTCACAAATCAAAGACGAACGTAGGAGGAAAGGAAACCGTGGGATCAAGGATACAGAATTACTGGCTGATTTTTCCAATCTATCCAATAAATATCAACATCCGAATAAATCTTATCTGTATAAAAGTAAACGTAAAACTTCCATCAATAAAATGGAAATGATAAATCTAGCTGATTTCAAGTATTCTTAAAGACAGTTTTAGATATAAATAACAAACTACATTTGGCTACACCAGGCAAGATAGGAAGACACTGATTGTTTTGGGTCATATATTTAGGACATCAGAGATTGTTATCTATTATTAAATTCACTTTCTGAAGAAAAAAAATTATTATTTTTAGACCATGGAGCTACTAGTTTCTATTAATGTGATAGTTTTTTTACTGTATTTATCTTTATAAGTATGCATTTGTGCACATCAACGTAACCAACGTTGAGTGTTTTTTTAGTGTAGGCAAATGTTACCAGTTAAGGGTTGTTTCCCCGTAAGTGAAACCCCACTTTGAGGAGTTATTCATTCTAATAATGCAAGCCTTCGGTCACGCAAGCTCAACCACCAAGAAACCTGAAAATCCCATTGATCCTTAAAAAAATGTATACAACCTCTGAAAACTCTTGATAGTCACCTATTGAGCTGAAACATGAAACTTAACCAAGAGACCGGCCCTGAAACTAAGAACCATGCAACATGTGCATGAAAGGATCATGTTCAATCACACAAAGAGGAATCTAAAGACAGCACAATATATGAAGCAAAAAAAACAAGAGCTGGAGACATGAAAGATTCCATCAAAAAACTCAAATGGCAATGGGCTGGTCATATTGCAAGAATGATAGTTAACTCACAACATAAATCCCATGAGACTAATTTGCAAGGCTGGCAACTTATATGATGGCGAGATGAACTAGATAAGTTCGGAAAGAATTAGTTCTGCAACGTGTGTGATAGAAATGTGTGGAGAATTTTGTGGAATATGGGGTCTGCCTTTATTCTTATCCCGATAATATTGATCTATTTTATCTATCTATATATATAATACGAAACAGTCGATAGTTTATCTGCATGTAGCAAAAATGACACTCCATACCCATTGTTTTAAAATTAAATACCCTTCAGAAATCCCTCATCGAAGGCCCATTTAAAACGTCTGTAGGGATAAGCTTAAAATCCTGAGTTCGAGGGAGATCTCAGCACCTGTGAAATGAATGCTGCAAAATTCGAAAAAATGATTACTCATGGTGGGAGAAACAGCAACGTTAGAGTCAGTCAGGGCATCGAGCAAATGACCGACAGAGAGACAGAAAGGAAGAGGGAGGGAGATAATTTGACCAGTAGTTCCGAATAAATTTCCTTTAAAAAAAAAATTGATCTGCTTTCAAAAGCAAATTCAAACCATCCAGAGGGACTGGCTTAAAATTATGCAAGTATAGTGAGTATTTCAGCTAGTTATTGATACATTTGTAATCGCAATTTTTTCAGTTTTCATTGCCTTTGCGTTCGAAGTCATATTTCATAACCACGTTTACATAATTTGATTATATTGTGCAAGCACTGATGATATATTAATTAGCAGAAATCAACATTCAGGGATAAACTCGATCACAAGTTCTTTGGTTAATTAAAACTCTAATAACCATTTTCATAATTAAATTTCCTAGTGTGTGTTCTATATTTCCTTTTTCTCTTTTTCCTTTGGTTAGGTTTTATCATAATTAAAATCATTCATGCAGATATATGCTAATGTATATTTATTCGGATGTATAAATAAAACATTGAAGCTGCAGATTTAGATCTGTATTTGCTTACATCTTTGCATATATATATATATATATATATATATGTATATATATATATATATATATATATATATATATATATATATATATATATATATATATATATATATATATATGCAGCAACTGCCAATGTCAGTAGACAGCTGGAGGAAGGCCTTTCCCATTCTCTTCAGATCTGCACATACCTACATCTCAACAGAAGTGTGCATATATATATATATATATATATATATATATATATATATATATATATCGGTGAGCCCTGATATGTCTACTATTTGAAAAAAGCCTTTCCAATACCCTTGTATGACGACTGCATTTGTGTTCACTTCCGATTTCTTATTAGCAAAAAACTATCTATCTCATCACTCCGTCTGGTCTCTTTCCACTGTGTTTAATCAGTGTTTTGCTCGAACTGTTGTCATCCTGTTTGCCAAGTGCCCCGCCCATCTCATTTTTGTTACACCTTTATATGCTATCTTCCAATGTAGCATTCCTTTTGATCTGGGGTTTATCTTTTCTTTTTTTTTTTGGCCTTAAAGTCACAGAATTGCTCTTTCCGTTGATCTTTGTGCAATTCTGAGTTTCGTTCTCAGTTCGTTTTGTTTGCATCCATGCTTTGTGTTCTTTAGTCATAACGGATAGTACGCATGTATTTTACACTTTACAGTTCTTCTTTATTACAACTAACGTAACAAGATTTGCATTTAGTCTTGCTTTGTGATTCTGAACATCCTAAATAGCCCTTGTAATCTGAGGAGATGGAAAGCAGACGCTTCCTTCATGCAAATACTTATGTTTTAACGATGATTTGCTTTTATAAAAGAATATTTCCCCTTTAGAAAGATAGAAAAAAAGATGATGTTGTGGTTGTTGCCTGATTAATATTCAAACAATATCGTACATATCAAATTATTTCGGCCTGCCAAGCGAGTTATGTTTGCATGTTTGTGTATATGTAAGTCTCCGAACACTTTTGGTCACAATCGTTGAATTAAATCAAATGAAACTACGTATTATCTATTTTTTCTCTCCAAAAACGTGCTTGGGGGGGGGGGGTCTCTATCCTTATTTTTGAACCAACATGGCCCAAATTTTGTGCCAGCAATGTTAAAATGAATTTAGATTAAATATTCGTTTTTCAGATAAACTCAGATTATTTGTACACACGCGGGTTATGGTGATTTATTCATACAAGGTACAGATGCATTGCAAATAACCACATGCAAGTTTTCAGGCTTGTATAATTTTTTGACTTCTAGTTTTGCTGCTGCTATCTCTCCAACTCGTTTTTTTACATTTCAAATCGATTTAATTAGAAAATTGAATCGAAAATCGCTAAACTAGACGCAATATTGATAAATTAAAGGAACCTGTTACCCCTCTGTCTCTGTTTCATTCTTTTAGTTTGTCTCCTTTGCTCCTTCTTTCTCGATAACAGACTCGACATCTATCATTTTTCCATCACTTTCTTTATCTCTCTCTCTCTCTCTCTCTCTCTCTCTCTCTCTGACTCTATCTTTTCTGTCTCTTCAGATTCTTATCTCACAGTTTGTTCATCTAATCCTCTGAAACCTTTTTTTTTCTTATTACAGCAATGTAAATTTAAAAAGAACAGATTTTGCAGCTATTGGGTGCTACAAAAAGCATTTTTCCAACACAAAGAGAAACGATTCACATTGCAATCTCGGATCGAATAAAGTATTTCACTCTATAGTACTGTTTGCCTTTCAGTCCGAGCCTCACGGTCCCAAAGACTTGAGTTTTGCATGGATATTGCTTTATCAATCATAAACTATTAAAAACAGATTCACATCGCCAACTCAGATTGAATAAGGTCTTAATAGATTTGCAATTCGGGAAATGGCCAGAAATTTTGTGTACATACTCACATATGTGTATGCTTAGATGTGATGATGATATCCAAAGGTGAGTACACAATTATGCAAATACACACACACACACACACACACACATATATATATATATATATATATATATATATATATATATATATATATATATGAGAAATGGACATTATTTGGTTCGACAGAATAAATTATAAATTGCGTTATATTATATAGGAAGTCATTTGAAATGATTTTCCGTCGTTACGCTGCTAATATATCATTCAGTTTAGAGAACATAAATGAACAATTAAAGAAAATGAGGTTGCAGCAGGGACTGAACCTGCTATCGATAGCTAGCCATCTTAACACAGCAGTGCACTTACCATTGTGCTGAACAGCTTGCTAGCAAGATTTGAGAACTTGGGTCGAAAACAGTAATCTGAATCTTGCCTTATTGATGGGCTGTTTAGCCCAGTGGTAAGTGCATTGCTACTACCAGATCGATATATATATATATATATATATATATATATATATATATATATATATATATATATATATATATATATATATATATATATATATATATATATATATATATATATATATTGGAACATATTCTGCCCGATATTGATTGGTGTTAGCCCGTAGTAAATTGAATTGCCTATCGCGTAAGTGAGTAAAGAAAATAAGCGTTGTGCGGGACTCGAACTTGTTTCTACTACGAATGACGCTCGTTTTCTTTCGTTGATATCCTGAATAAGTGAATGACAATTCCTTATTACATACACACACAAACACACACACACGTACATACATATACATGTATATATTTTGAAATATGTATATATATATATATGTGTGTGTGTGTGTGTGTGTATACTGTGAAAATATGTCATATTCCATTTTTTTATTTATCTATTTCTCTATACTTCCAAAGGAAGATATCTAAGTGACCTTATGTGGAATTGTATGAAACAGAAATAGAGAAGAACTCCTCAAGATGCCAATCATTATCTGGAGAGATCATCACTGGACCATTGCCTTGTCCTAGACGATGAAGATTGCAACTTTTCCGAGCCAATTGCATTTTGGATTTCTCCCAGACACTTGAAACTGAAATAGCATCAAACCCTTTCTCGAGGAACAACTTTGGCCTGGAAGCGTTCAGCCAAAACTTCGTGAAGGAAGAGAGAAGGTGGAGGTGGAGGGAGGGCGATATACAGTTACTGAATTCGTTCAATTAGATTGCTCATCTCTTTGTTTCTTCTCATTTTCAACGGTAATGTCCTGCTTAACGCTACACCATTTAGCGCTAATTCGCTAGAGCATTCTGTCTTCAGATATTCCCCTAAATGAAATACAATGAATATTTTTTTCGAAATAAACAATGATAAAAAAGAAAGGACTTCTGAAAAGTTATGAAATAAATGGATCATCATCGTTCTCATCATCATCATCATCATTATGACTTTTAGTCTTTATGTATAGACCATCCCTAAGACTCATAGACCTACTACAGTTTTACATTGATCTGACATCTGACATCCTGCAACTTGACCTGCACATTGACATTCGAGTTTTCTAAAGTATTTCACGATACATCTGATCCCATTTTTCTTATATAAAGTGCTACTGATCTCCCCATTTAATGTTAAACACGATTCTCTCGGGTGAACGTTGCAGGGTTCTCAGTCTGGCGAATGGTTGTCCTCAGTAGTTCTATCGGTCTGGTTTCTCATTATTTCAGTTCTGCATCCAAATGTACGCTTTGGTTAAAGTGAAAATAGACACGTACATACGCGCAATGATTCGTCATATACCTACACGCTTCGATACTCAGTAATATTCAACAGCTATGAAAAATGGCTACCATATAAGACACTTTCAATTCAATCATTTTGAAGCTCAATTAAGACACAATGCATAGTGGAACGAAATAGAATCAAACCTTTTCCCGAGGAAAGATCTTCGGCCTGCACGTATTCAGCAATGAATTATTGAAGAAAAAAAGAGGCAAGCGGGCGATAAAGAATTCCTGAACTCGTTTAATCAGATCCATGCTCAGTTTGTGTATTTTCTTCTTTTTTTTTTATTTACTTAATTTTATTTCATACTTGTAAAATTCTCTTTTCGAAATTTTGTGGGCCTAACCGTCTCTTTATCGACATTTGCACGCGTGTGCGTACACATTCTAACAATCAGTAGGGAAATAAGGAAGGGTACGTAAAGATACAGCCTACCATAATCAGTAGCAGCTTTTTAGCGCCTGCCGCTAGATATTCTCAAGAAGTTGCCAGATCTCTCAATCGTGGGCATTTCAGAGCCAATATTTCCTGAACTTGTCAATTACGTCACACCATCTTATATTTTCGTGTTGTGATATCCAATATCTACTTCTAAATTTCCATCTTTTAATATGTCTTTGAGCGGCCCCTGAGACTCATAGTAAAAAAAAGAAAAAAAATGGCACTAAGCTGGAAAAGTGTTCTTGGAAAAATTCGATCTCAAGATATTCGGAGTCTGAGAAATTTGTAATGGCTTATTTAGTTTGAAAATGTGGGAATATTAGCTTTAAAGAGGGTTGTTTGAAAAAAATTAAATTAACAGAAGCAGCAACATTACAGGAACAGCTACAGTAAAAAAAAAAAAAAAAAAAAAAGAAGAAAAGAATTGATATATTGATAAATGGAAAGCCTTCAAGATATCAAATTTTACAGAAGATACGAATTACGTTTTGGTCTTGAATTATTATTCAATGTAGTCCGAATTTTCTAGAACGAAGAATCCTTGATAAAGTAGACCTGCAGGTCGATTCTCATTGGCCGTTCCAATACTTAGGCTTTGTGTAAAATCAAGCCAAATTTGGTGAACATCAAAAATATTCAGTTCAATCAAATTTATCTTAGTATGTACTAATGAAGTGCCTAGTGAGTATCAAACTCATTGATAATCATTGCCGCAAGTTGTTATCTATTACTGCATCGATCACTGCAGTGATTATGAAACTTAAATTTTTATGAAATTACTGATACGTACCGACTCAGACAAAATTCCTTTCTCTAACAAACCCGTTATAACAACAATGATACTCATTCGTGAAATAATTTCAACGACCCATTCCACACTCGTATACTGTTTCGTTTTAATGTCTCAGACAGTAATGGAAATCGTGCAGTAAATAGATTCTATGGCTTCTCATTCGTCAATATCAGAGACAAGAATCAATTTTACCCGAAAAAAAACAACTTTTCTTCATCAAATTAAACTTCGTAACTAGATAGTGTTAGCTTAAAAAAAAAGGTAATTACAAATCGTTTAGCAAACACTTTTTCTAGATTCGAACTTTCTGAACCCAGTTTTGGTGCAAAGAGACAGATCTAAAAAAGCTGAGAGAACAAGTATAATTAGTCACCCGATAGAAAACATCATATGATTAGCATCTTTTAGCAGCATACTTGGTTTGGGGTGATCAATTGCAAAAATATGGTTGATCGAAGAATACATTACGTTTGACACCTTGTGTTCGGTAGATGTCACTAAACATTGTCTTATTTTGCAAAAACCAAACGTGAATGCTGCAGGACAATAAATGATGAATCTATTTGACATACTCTTATATTAAAAATTGCATTCCCAACACAATCTCACTAAAAACTTATTTTCGGGCTGAATATACAAAATAAGAAATACATTTTTCTAGGCATAATAAGGAGTGAATGTTCAAAGTGATTGTTGCTGCCTGTACACATGATATATACATAGCCAGCTAGACCAACATAACAACGGAAAGAAACTATTCTGATAGTTTTTTATGACAGTTTTGGTTAACGCTCTCTAATTTCAAGAGGTACTGAGTTGTTTTCTATCGTTCATTCATTTTTGCTTTTATATTCTTGCTGTGCGTTGTGTGTTAATTGAATATTGAGTTTAGAATTTTCTATTTTTGCCCCCGTCTGGTTTATTTGCGCGAGATTGTTCCAATAATACTGAGTGGGACGGTGCAGCTGTATGTGGGAACTATTCCTTGACCCCACCCATATCAGAAGTTGTTTTCCTGTATTTTTACCAAAAAGCGGATCCAAATGCGTATTCACCTTTGCCACACTAATGTTGTTCCATAATGAAATCACCTATTTGGTCGTTTATATATATATATATATATATATATATATATATATATATATATATATATATATATATATATATATATATATATATATATATATATATGCGTGTGTGTGTTTATATATATATATATATATATATATATATATATATATATATATATATATATATATATAACTTTGCATCCACAAGTAGCAATTTCGGTTCCCCGATATGCATTTTTATCATCATATGGATCCTCTCGAGTACTTGAAAATTTTGCTAGATCTCAAACGTTTGGATAATACTTATACTCTCTTGAGCACAAAACAGAAACATTAATTTTGAAAAAAATTAAGTTTAGGTCTGGTTTGTTGCTCAATAAACCAATAACTTTTGGTGGCACACTTCGTTATGGATGAAGGATTAGAAGAATGGAAAAAGGGATGATAAAAAAGAGTTACACTTCTTGCATTTTGTTTGGATAGTGATCTCTAAAACTTTTCAAAAACAAGCGTGCAAAAAAAAAGTGATCAGTTTACCATAACCCTCGCACTAAAATATTTTA